>PYHW01009837.1:4367058-4486945 GCA_013186435.1 Turdus rufiventris | reverse complement strand
AAAAGGGTGCGCCTTGTAGTCGTGAAATTACTGTAATTTATTTTTTGGGCTTTTTTTTTTTGTAAGGTAAGCAAGCAGAATCTGTTTTGTAAAATGATTTGTAAAGTGCTGTTGTAAAGTTTGGTGGGTGGGAGAATTTGATATGTGGTTAGTAAAATGCATCTACTTTTCCAATATTTATGGCTTCTGTTTAATGTAAAAAAATGAAAAAAAGGTAATGTATTCTGATTAACCATGAAAAGACTGGGAGATTACTTAGTTCAATTTGTTACCACTACTCCAGCATAGCACAGTCCAGTGGTATGGCATCAATCATGGAATCTTTTCTATGTGTTAGAAATACCCTGTGGGTTTATGTAGATTCCCTTTTATTTATTTCTCACATGGTGAGGTTTTGTGTTAATGCACAGTAATTTCATGACGATAAGGCGCACCCTTTTGACTAAAATTTTGGTCCGAACCCGGAAGTGCGCCTTATAGTCCGGTGTGCCTTATATAATGTACGAAGTTTGGAAATTTGGAACCCGGAAGTGCAATCTGTGAGCCGAGCTGGGACCCGCAGGAGCTGCGGCCACCGGGTGGGGTAAACCAGGAACTGGTGTGGCCGCCGGCTGGGGGGAAGCGGGGGGAAGCAGCGCAGCCACTGCTGCGGGGAAGTGAGGGGAAGCAGTGCAACCACCGCCGCGGGAAAGGGGTGAGAAGTGGTGCAGCCACCACTGTGGGAAAGCGGCAAAAAGCAGGGGGAAGCGGTGCAGCCGTCGCGGGAAAGTGGAGAGAAGCAGCAAGAAGCACCGCCGCTGTGGGAAAGCAGCGAGAAGCAGCGAGAAGCACCGCCGCCGCAGGAAAATGGCGAGAAGCGGCAAGAAGTGGCGAGAAGCGCCACCGCGGGAAAGCGGCAATAAGCGGCACTGCCGCCGGCCAGTGGGAGCTGGGAGCCGTGCCAGCCAGCGCTGGGGGCGGGCGTGAGTGCCGGGGCCCGCTGCACAGAGAGGGCACCTGGGGCTGCGTTTAAAGGCTACACTGATCTTTAAAAAATGTTTGCAAATTGAGCACCTTCCAGTAATTCGTTACTTTGTTGCACACCGCGTCGCTCCTCACTGCAAAAAAAAGTGTGCCTTATAGTCCAGTGCGCCTTATGGTCATGAAATTACTGTATTTTAAAAAAATAAAAGATTGTATTAAACCAAATGGTGCTGTTTTGAAGCATTACAAGATGGTTCCTTTTGCTGAGATTGCTGTTGACTGTTGATTTTAACTACTACATGTGATACAGAAATCTCACCAGCTGTCATGTATGGTATGTCTGCCCGACTGACTATATAGATTAGAGCAAGATGTTGTTTTCTGGATGTTTAGGTGAGATAAGTTTTTTTTCTCTTTCTGGTAACTGGTAGAATTTGTTATAAGGTTAGATGGCAGTTCAGTTAATAGGGCAGATTTGGAATTGTAACAGTTGCAGTTATTGATGCTTTATTTGTGGAAGGGCATATGAATGTCTGTGGCTTCTCTAGCTGGCTCCCATTAAGCCAATAGGAAAGAAAGACATTCTGAATTTATGTGAAAATTTATCTTCATTCTGAACTTGGAGCTCAGAATAGCACACATCTTGCTTGGGAAATAATTTGGCTGTTTGAACAATTGCATTTATGGCATTTGACAATGAAAGTAAATTCTAAATCACTGTATTAGAAGGATAAATATGAATTTAGGCAGCAGCAAAAGATTGCCAAAGATGTGTAATTTCCAGTTTATGTGGAAACTAAAATTAAAAATGAAAGGGAGGGCTATGTATTAGCCATGTAAGAAGGAATTTAGGCGAAGAGTTTAACACTGAGATGTGGTCTATATTTTGGTAGTGGTCAGAAGGGTTTTCTTTCGTTTTGTGATTTTGTGTTTATATAATAAACAAGCAAAAAAAGCAAGTAATATTTAAGAAACTCCTTCACATTGGGAAGTTGTCACACTTTCTGTAACAGAATTTGGATAGGAGTGAGGAGTTAGGCAAGGTGTTTACTAGAGACATACTGTTTCAAAGTATTTTGCTAAGTTTTTGTCAGGCTCTTGACCTTCATATATTTTATCCTGATATTTTTAAATTTATTTGCTTCTTTTCTCACTACATTTTCCCAGTTCACTTCTTTCTTTTCTCCCTCCACCAAAAAAAGAGTTCATTTTACAATTATAAAGACACTTTCAAGCTGGCTAGGAAAAAAGAAAAGTACATTAGTGGATTACTAGTCAACTGCATCTATTTTTCTTTTTCCAGACTGTTTTTCAAGATGATGAAATTAATAACTGGGAGGTAATTTTCTGCAGTTTTATAGGGGTAGAGGAATTTGGAACAACGAAATTTTCCAAAGCGCTCGGTGTTCCCGCCTTTGTAACTTTGGAAGATCATAGGGTTTTTAATAATGAGAAATTGGATATGATTGGAGAACATTATATGTGTTCTAACATCCCACACTGAGACTTCTTCAGGGACATGAAGAAATTAATACAGAAGGCACTTCAGAGTAGGACTAGTAAGTTCCACTATCCAGTCTCAGAGATGTAGATGTATCCTTGCCAAGAGGGGAGGAATTTTTCTCTTTCCCTTCTTCTTGCAGTATGCAGTGTCCTTGTCTTAGAAGCCATGGGTGATATTAGCTGAAAAGAGAATGCATTGGAAATTATACTGCTAGGAGAATCTAAGTACAGAGTGAACTGGTGCTGGAAGTGAACTTGATGTGCTAAAAGAGATTAAGAAATCCAAACTGCTGTATAGTGGCACTGGAACAAGAAAAATTAAGTTTGATAGAGACATCAAATACCCATGAGTTGTAATATACCAAGAGAAAACACCTATGGAGATAGTTGCACTTTCAGTTTGAGCAGTGGTGTTGGTACAACAGCTTATAAGAGCAACTCTTTCAAACAAGTAATTGTTTTTGGAAATAGCTCTATGTAGTGCACAATTGAAGCTTTTGTTTATATTCTTACAAGGATCTGGGGCTTTTCAAAGCAAAAATGTTTTTTAGTAAAAAATTAACTGAAAGGTTTTTAAAGATTTGGAATTGAATTTTTTGCTGTGCAAATCGACAGCAATACAGACCTGCATTCTCTTCTGCATATTGAAAGTTACTTCCTTAATCTTTCCTGTGCAGAGCAGTTTTCTCATAATTAATTTTGGTTTTTTGTGGAAGAGGCAATCTTGAACCTGTCAGGTGCATACAGTTAAAATATTTGGGAACATGCTGTGTGCAAGATACAATTACTTTCTCCTCCACTTTCTCCTATTTTATTTTATTAACTTAAAAGTTTAGTTTAATGGAAAAGTGTTCAGAATTTTCTTTACGTAACAAACTTTGGGAAAGAAGTAGCTGAGAACTCTGCATTTTGACTAGGCAAAGAAAAAATGCATCATTCTGAAGTATAGAGATTTTTTTAATTTGAAAAAATAAGTGTTTACAAAGGTGTCACACAGGAATGGACTGGGAGAAGTGCCTTTGTAAAGCTTTGTAAATGTCCCTTCCTAACCCTCCATATTATTAGTGTGATTGCTTATGCCTTAAGGCAACATTTTTAAATTCCTTTCATTTTCCTGTATTCCAGTTTTTAATTTTAAAACAACTTTGTGGGAAAGAGTTGCTCATACTTACATTAAACAACCTTATACTTATTTCTTAACGTCAGACAAGGAAAGAGATGCCAAAATGTTTTCTTCTAAAAGCTGTTAAGACAGAGGAAGCAAAAAGGGTTTTAATAAAATGGCTACTCTAAGTATGCCATTGAGAAGTTACCTCAAAAGAACACGTAAGAATTGCTTACATAAATAAAGGAGCTACCCATCTACTATAAAATACAGGTTTTTCTCAGTCTGTGCTGTGAAATTCTTCTTCAAAGTTACCAAGAGCAAAGTTAACTGGTGAAGTCCTCAAAGGAGTCAGACAAAGGGCTCTAGGAGTGATTGGTATGTCAACCTGTGTTACGTGACTGAAATCTTGAAAATCAGTAAAGTCTACTGAAGAATTTTTAACTTCAGTTGAATTAAGCAACAGTAAAAATGGAATCCTGTTTTTTCATTTATCAAGATCCTAAAATTTTTACTGATTGCAGTTAGTCAGGTTTTCCAAAAGTATAATAAATATATTGTCTTGATTATATTTTTTATTGTGCACCCTGGTATTTTTCCTAAAGTAATCTTTCTTCAAAATTATGATTGTTATATGGGTTAAGTTATACACAGTTGGGTTTTAAATTCAATCTCTTTGGGATAACCTGGCTAGTTAGTTTTCTTTGGTTGCTAAACTTTAACTTTTATTAAAATCAAAATACTCGATGTGTAGCAAGTAACTATATTTGAATATAGCATTTTAAAATAACTACAAATTTGCACTGTTCTAAGTCAAATATTGGATTGTTTGCTTTATGTGTGTGGAGAAAAATGAGATTTAGTATGACAGTATCACAGGAAGCCAGTAGAAATGAATATACTTACCAACATTAATATTGCTCTCTTCTTTAATCTAGTGACCTATTATATAAAAAAGCCCAAACTCTGGTTTACTGTATTCAGTAGAGCAATTGTAATTTATATCAGATGTTACTAAAAGTTTGTTTTTATGGTTATTACAGTATACTGGCAATCTGATGCAGCCTCGTGACATAAAAATAACTTACTTTTTTTGTCATCCAGATAGCAGGAATCTCAGAGACACTTTATCTAGGAAAACTTCATTTGTATTGATGATTTCTGCAAGCTTCTGAGATAGTTCTGATGGGATAAGTACGTAAAGTTGATTATGCTAACGAGTTAGTGTTGGGTAGAGGTGAATAACACTCAAATCAGCCTCTCTTTGCACAAATCTGACCTTGTTTGAATTGTTCCTTAGATAAGAAAAGTAAATGCAGAAAGCCAGCTTTTAACATTCTCCTTGGATTATGGAAACATTTTGTGTTCTAGAGCTCAAAAAGAAATAGGGAGATGTAGTTTCAAATGTTATTGTCTCTAGGTTGGTCTGTCCTACAAAACTGAGTAATTTTTTCAGGCCAAAGCAATATACCTGTATCTTAACACAAGGAACGTGTTTCCTTCCTTTACAAGGAAATTCTACTTAAGAAAACATTTGTTTTAATATAAGCAGTTTAAAAAGGTCTTTGGTAAAGTATGTTCATAAGCTCTATTTCTCAAAATACATTAAAAGTTAAATGCAAGCAGAGAAGGAGCAAGGCTGAAACAAAGAAAATTGAATTACACAGATCAAGTGACTATAAATTAAGACTTGAAGCTACTTATTGGAGCCAGTGAGATGAAAAAAACATTAGAAAAATACAGATGCGAAAGAGGGATGTTCTTGCATGCATGACTGGAGAGCTTAGTAAAGTCAAAGAAACCAAGAAAGCAAAAATATACTTTTAAAAAAAGTAATAGGAAGGATGTATTTAAAGATCAAGAATCAAGAAAGCAATAATATGAAGTAGAATAGACCAGAAGATGAAAAGAAGCAATATTGGTCTTCAAAAGGTTTGAATGACTAGGAGTCTGAAGAGGAAATCTCAGATTTACCTCTACCTGCTGGAGAATGTACACATTAAGAACTCACTTGACCCAAATCTGCCTTGCAAACAAGTTTTGACTTCAAACATTTGCATTCATTATGTTATCCTTATGTTAAAAGTACCTTTCACTGGCCATCAAATATGTCTTACAATACTGGTTCTTTGGGGGAAAAACAAAGAGAGTTGACTGAAAAAAGTACATCTGTATCCCTAGACTTAGTGGACTTCCGATTACTGAGTAATTTGAGATTTGTTTGGTGATAGTTTCTCATCTTGTCATAGTCATTAATGTGACTCTTGGTTTGATTTAGGAACTGCATGGGGAGAAAACAAAAATGTGGGTGAAGAAAAATCACTTTTCTGTCTTTCCTTGTAAGAAAGTTGCAAATAATGGATTTTAAAGATCCTCTTGTGACTTGGATCAACTTCCAGTTTTAAGACTTTCTGTAAAGAAAGATGGGCCTAAAAACCGCTGCTAAGGTATCTGAGCAGGCTGGATTTTTCTGGAAGCTGATAGAGCTCTGTTTGTCCATGTAGCCAGTTTCAGAAAAGTGTTTTTGTCTTACTTCCAACATAAGCAGTGCTTCTACAAGAGGTACTACTTTCTGGTCTCTTGAAAACACTCAATGTCTAAGAAGCTCAGACAGGTGAAACCAGTGTAATTATTCTGGGTAAATCCAACTGGCTCTTGGGGAAGCCCAGACCGCTTCCCAGTCCTGCAGTCAGAGAACAGGGAATGCCTTGCTTGCTTGGAAAAGTGACAACCAGCAGCACCGTGTCTGGGAGGCTTCAAAAGAAACAGAGCTGCAGATGATAATTTCCTTGAGAGAGGGTTTACTGTTTTTTGCTACTTTAGTTTATGTTGCTTCTTCAAGTGCAATAAGTACAGAATGAACACTGTTTTGTGCCAGTGTAACCATTTGGGCTTCTGCCATCAAAACTCCTTTTTAAAAGAAATCAGATCTTGTGTTTCTCTGCAGGCATAAGTTTCTCTTGCTTTCTCTTCTTAAGCTTATGAAAAATACATATAGTTGCATATTGCCCATAAAAAAAAAATAAAACTAAAGTTCGAAGTAAGGTGACTGAAAACAGAAGTATAAATCCAAAGAGCAAAATTGTGCATTCTGTAGGTTTCTAATACAAAATTATCTGGGTTAGGAGAAGAAAACTGAGGAACCTGAGCCTCATATAGATGAATGCATATTCTTTTTAAAGCCATTTGTTTTGATATCATCATGTGTTATTTTCTTTAAAGGAATCTGATGTGAAATATATGTATATCTATGCCTTAGCTAAAAATTAATTTAAACAGTTTGTCTATCAGCAGTAGCGTTAGAAGTTCACATATTATTGCATAAGGCCTAATTCTAAGATAATTCTAAGAACCTGTCCTGTGGAGTCTTTCTGAATTTTATATTTTAGTTTCCTAAAATAATTTTTGTCTTGGTTTTGTTGTTATTGTTGTTGTTGCTTACTCAAAGAGCTGGCAGGGAAAGTGGCAGCTGTAAACTTAAGGGTAGGCTGCAAAGTTTTTCTTCCAAAGCCTTTCTTTCATGTTTAGCCAAGTGAGAGACATGGAGTGAAATGTAAACTCTGGCTCGGTGTATCCTCCTGGCCATCGCTGCTGGTGACAAGCCGGGGGGGCTGAAGCTGCCTCAGCACAAGGTGCTGGCCATGAGCCGCGGCTCCAGGCTGCTCAGAGGAGGAGGAGGAATGTCAAGATGGTGCTTGGGGGCTCTTGATCCTGTACCCCTGAAAGCAGCCCTCCCCTTGCACCCACTCTTTCTCACTTCATCCTCCCCCTGGGACAGAAGGAAAAGTCACCCACTTCTCTTCTCAGTCATTTAACTACTTCTCTTTAAACCCTGGCAGTCCAACTGGGAACTCTGTGTTTTGTTGAACTTTGTGTTATTTGGAATTATAGACTGGAACCATTTCTGTTTAATGTGGGAAACAAGCTTTGCAGAAACTCACCCTTTACACTGGGAAAGGAACTTCCTATAAAACATAAACAGATGTTTGTACTTTTGTATGCAGATTTGTCTGTGGGAGCCTTTGTGATAAACTGCATAAATGCAATATGGAGTTCTAAAAATTAAATTATGACTAATGAGTTTGATTGCTTTGACGTGATCTGCACTGGTACTCCTGGCTTATTTTGTTTGTTTTTAAAGAGTTTTGTTCTTTTCCAACTGTATTTTAGTTGATCTAAAACCTATTCCTCAGCGTGGGGACATAAAACGCTTTCTCCCAGGACAATGGGGCAATTCCTGGGAGAAGGCAAGCTACTACCTCCAGTGCAAGAGAGATTTCTATATCCTGTAGTAGCCATAATTGCTTGGGCCCCGCTTTCTGTCAAGTAATTCTTGGCTCCTAATCCTTTTGTTTGCTTGTTTGTTTGCTTGTTTGTTATTGTGATGGAAAGGGATAAGCAAGCAGTATGTCCTCTTGTTTAGAAGTGTGCTTCTTTTTGCTTCCTCTCCCTCACAGTTCTCTCTTTGCACTTGTTCTTACTCCATCTACACTGACTTCTTCCTTTATTCTGTTTAATCTGCATAAAGCTAAAAAATACGTATACATATATATGTATGTGTTAATGATTTTTTAAATTCTTCTATTCTGACCATTAATTTTCCTCTCACTCAGCTGAGGCCCACAAATTCTCTAGTTGATATTTTTTTCTCTGTCTAGGTTTGTACAGGGTGTCATCATTGTGCACTGATGCAATTAAGTGTGATCATGGAGAAAACTAGTGTTTACTTCAGTCTGGAGATAACCAATTGAGAACAATTGCTTGGATCCTCCTAATAAAATATTTTTCATTTTCATCCTGGAGATAATAAAATGACCTTTGATTTTCCTGAATTCATATGTAAATCGTTCTCCTCTGTATTTATGTATGTATATACACATGGTTTTCCTTTGACTGTTTAGTGTAGAAAAAAGGTTATTAGAGAAGTTGATCTTTAAGATATTATTTGTACATTTGAGACACTAATATGATGGACAAAAGTTAAAGCTGTCCAAACAAATTGGATTATATTGAAAGATAAAATTTCGTTAAATGTTCAATGCATTATCAAAACTCTGTCTTCTGCTCAGTGGACAGACTCAAAGTGATGATTCCTTTGGAGAATTTTCCTTACATTGTGTGTGATTTCTTGAGATATTGCAAGTGCAGCTCCAATTTACAATCTGAGCTGGTGGAAGACTTGAGAGGAAAGACATACCATTGGGTAGATGTGGCAAATAATATCAGCAACCTTTAATTTCATTAAATTTTGCCTTTTCTATACGGGCTTGCATCAAAGATGCGAAACACTGTGTTCTTTGCGACTGTAAAATTTGCCTTTGCTTTGGAAAGACTCTGTTAGTAATGCAAGTTATTGCCGTTTGCATCATTAAGGCAGTAAGCATGCCTGCACGTATTTAAATTTGGAGAGAGTTTTGAAGGCAGTAGCCCCTAACACTAGAGTTGTAGAATTTTATGGCTCTCTCTTGCAAAATTTGAAGATACAGGCTGAGGGATTAAAAAGTCATACCTGCAATGTATATAAGGGAGGGTGACAGTGTTAAATTCCAGTCCTTCTGATATGCATTCAAGAGCAGCACCAATGATCTACAGATTTGAGATGTTCTGGAGGAATCAAGTGAAGTAAACCCAAGCATGCACCCTTCAACAGATCTTTTCCAGTAATTCTTATTAGCTGTGGTTTTAAATAAAGAGATTAATTTAAAGAGTTGCTCCAGGAGAAATTTGTAATTTTTAATAAACTGAGACTTGTTTTTTGAGCTGGAAAACACCTCCATTACGTCCTCATCCTTATTATTCTCTGCCCATGAAGTAAATAAATTGAGGAAGATAAAAGAAAGTCAGGCAGGACACTAGCCTTAAAGGTCTTATAGCAATTTTTTTTATTTCCATGTTGTATTTTCTTGCAGCATTTTTCTGCTAGTGGTCTCTCAAGGGGTCAGGTTGCTTTCCAGTTTGTTTGCTTTGGTTTTTTTTATGTTTAATCTTAGTGAATTTGTACATGAGGGTTAAAGCATTTTGTGATTTTGCCTTTCCTGTGTCTAGCAACTTCGTATGATTAAAAATCATAATGAAACTTAGAGGACCTTGAAACTGCAGAGAGCTGAAGCTCTTCCCACTTGCGTAGGTAAAATCAGTACACTCATTGCAATAAAGTATGTGTATAATTTTACTTTACAACTTCAGACTTTGCAGGTTCATTCATACTTTCCAAAAGTATAATATTAATTCTATATAGTAATTCATCTAATTCTAATGGTCTCTTTTTTTATTTTTCTTTAGGGTGTACCTCAGTTACCATGTGCCAAAGCATTGTATAACTACGAGGGAAAAGAACCTGGAGATCTTAAATTCAGTAAAGGAGACATCATCATTTTACGTCGACAGGTGGATGAAAATTGGTATCATGGAGAAGTCAATGGCATCCATGGCTTCTTTCCTACCAATTTTGTTCAGATAATTAAGCCTTTACCTCAACCTCCGCCTCAGTGCAAAGCACTTTATGATTTTGAAGTAAAAGACAAGGAAGCAGATAAAGACTGTTTACCATTTGCAAAGGTAAAAAGAGAATACAATTACTGTTTTCTTCTAATAATTTCATTCATTTGGATAAGAAATAATACAACTGTTTTGTAGTCTTATCTGAATTTCTTATTGAAGCTGCACACATATGCAAAGGATAAGTAATTCTGCAAGTATTTCTGCTATCTTGATTCGTTTTGACTTCTCTCTCTAAATTATGTCTAATTTCTGATGTTTTATTTCTGAGGATGCATTTTTTCATAATTGCAGTAGTGATGTTCCAAATTTATGAGAAATAACATATGTTGTGAATTAAAAATATTCCATCTTCTAAAGAAACACTCAAATTGCAGATGTGAAAGAAGTCATATCACTAGCAGTGTTAAATGCTTGAGTAGAAAAACAACATCTAGGGAAGGTTAGCTAGTGAGTCAGTCAAGAAGAAAAATGGTTGTGGTTCTGTTGATTAATGCCAAGGAATTAAAGGGGGGCTGAAGAGTAACATGGGCTAAACATGACAGTAAGACTGGCACTAAGGACAAAGTCAGATCACTGAGATATGGGCAGTTAATTGAACTCTGACAAAATAGGAAAAAGAACAGCTTGAACTGATTTCAACCCCAAAAGCAGCATATTCCTCTTTACAGAGTGCCTTCTCTGCAGTTCTTGTCCATGTCCTGCCTTCTCTGATTACTCCTGTGTTATGGAGGAAAATTAAATGAGAAGTTAAATTAGAGCTGGGAGACATAATCACTGCATGTTCACACAGGATGATGTTCTGACTGTAATTCGCCGTGTGGATGAAAACTGGGCAGAAGGAATGCTGGCTGACAAGATAGGAATATTTCCAATTTCATATGTTGAGGTGAGTAAAGCTAGGTCCTCAGTAAGGCTGTGCCCACTGTGTGTTTAATTTTTGTAAAAGAAAAATAATCAGTACTGGTGATGATTTGATTCTAAAATAACCTGAGATATAAATAATCTTAGACCTAAAAGGTTCTTTGGGGAAGTTAATGGCCTCAGCAATTGAATCAATGATTTTCACTTAGCTATTTGATACCTATTTTTATTGAATGAATCGAAATAAGTGTAATTGAAGGCAGTCACTATTATTTTCTTCTTTATACTAGAGTCATGCAGTCAATCCAAACCACACTTAGCCACAAAATAAAGCAGTCAGCAAGAGAAATAGTGAGCTTTGCAGTTTCCCTAATATCCACCTCTCAAAACCAAATTAGCACAACTAGGATGTCAAAGGGCGTAGGTTGTTTTTAAACAGGTAAAGGATTGGCTTTTTCATCAACAGAGCCATATATAAAATCTTACGTATCTTCCTGCATTTCTCATGTGTTGTAATTTACAGTAAGAGGTAGCAGTTGAGAAAATTTCCCAAACCTTTGAAATTTTAGGAGTTGAAAGCTGTATCTTTTATACAGAAAAACATCAACAATTAGGAACAGTGTGTACAGCCACAATGATTATTCAAATTTGCGTTACAGAAATATTCAAAGGTTTAGAGTGGTGTTTGCCTTTTCTGATAGGTATGCTGTGAATACTTGGTAAGATATACTTCCCTGCGCTGACAGTATTTTATTTAAATAAATGAGGCAGAATGATGAAAGAAAAAAGTATTTTCACATTATCTCTGGGATGAGAAATATGTACTTCAGGTCACAGAAGAGATGTGTAACCGTATTAAGAATCAAGTCAGGTTTTATTAATTCAATTTCTGAATCCTATGATGAGATGGGAACTTCAAAAAACATTACTGCTTTCATCCAAAATAGAATATATTATTTTTAAGAAGAAAAAATATATATTTATTTTTATAGCTTGATGTAAGGAGCTCTATACCTGGGGATAGAAAATTTCATATGACTGTAAAAATGAGAAGACCAAAAATGTTTCAACTTGCTTAGTGCAATTTTGGCTTCAGTTTAAGAAGTTTTTAAAAACCAATTTAACAATTTCTTGCCCTTAGGTATTCTTTACTAGCTTCTTGTAATAAACTGCCCCTTCATTTCAGCCAGTAAAGATTTTTGTAATGTTTTTTCAAACTAAATTACTTAGCCTTGTTAGAAAAATCCCTTTCCTAGGGCTGCCACTTGAGCTATTTTGCTAACGACTACATTCCTATCGCTACAAAAGTTGTGAAAAGGAGATATGGCCTTGAAAAATACTATGTAAAAATTAGTCATAAAATGTATTTCTGTTAATGTTTTTAGACTGATTCCATCAACTGAGAACATGTATTTTCAATTAAACCTTTTAGAACAGGCATCAACACATAAATGCGATAAATTATGCCCTTAGAGTTACTTCAAATCGGATGGGTGGGTTTTTTCAGTATATACTGAACTGAAATGCATACTGTGGTGGAGGGCAGGGAGATGTGCAGTAAAGTATGGGTTGGAATTTTGAAATGCCTGGTTTCTGAGAATATATAACTATTGTTCTGGAAAAACTTACAGACAACTGATAGAAACAGCTACAGTAAACAATTCTTACCTATTTTATGAAAGACAGTGAAGATGAGAAGTAATACTTTCAAAAGATTTCTATGGGGTAGTTTTCGTTGCATTTCCCAATCCTGTAATCATTGCCTGTTTTTAGGGAATTCTAGTATATTATAATGACAGATACACCTTTTACCTTGTGTGTGTTAGTCTACATAATTTTGTTTAAAAATGTGAATTAGTAGCTCCGTGTACTAGAGATTTTCTGAAGTCATTAAGTATAAAATGGGCATAGTCTGTGATGTTAATTCTGTAGTATAGGTGTAAAAATTGTGATATTTCTTGTACAGTGAGGATAAAATTTTAGATAGTGTTGAAGTCTGTGAAAATCTCTGATTGTATTTGAGGACAAATTTTGCCCTTTTATGATTCAATGTTCACTCCTCTGATCTTTTATTTTCTAACTTTCACTTATTAAATTTGTGGTAATAATAAAAGTAAGACTGAACACATTTTGACAGAAATTTTAAGAATGATTCTATTTAATCAGTTAACACTTACAGTTATCTCCGTTCCAAAAGGAAAGATTATTTGTAACTAAGCAGATATTATTAGAATTTTTCTTTATAGATTGCATTTTTGGGTACAGTATATATTTCTTGTACTTCAAATTGGATATTTTGACCTAGTTTAATACTTGCATAAATATAAATGCCTAGAATAGAATAAAAATCAGGGAAAAGTAATCACTCTTCAGTCAAATTGTCAGTAGAAAATAATGTCAGCTTTTGTTTACTTTTGTGTGAGTAAAGAGGACGTAAATTAATTTGTAAAATAAGTGTAGCAAAACAGAGCTCTAACAGACCTTGCAGTAATGGTAATTCCTGCAGATGTCTGCAGGCAGATGAAAGTTTTGTGCCAAAGCCCTGCTGTGGCACCGAGATGTGGCTCAGTCAGCTGCCTCTCTCCTGTCCTGTTTGCAAAGTTCTTCAGTTTTCTGGAGTTTGGTGGCAAAGGGAATTGGATTTCAGGCTTCCTATTACAGAAGAGATTTTGTTGAGTGGGAAAAAAGGAAAAAAAAAGTGAATGTAAAGATTGAAATGAAGAAACCTCAATGAAAATATGTCTGTTAAGGAAAGCTACTGATATAGGAACTGTGCGCCTAGATACATAGGTATTTGTTGCAGAAAGGAATGCTAGGTTGAAACACTTCATAGCATGACTTGGGTTCAGTCCCTTGGTGACCTTGAATATCTGCTAGTCATTTCATTGGAAAATGCATGCAGGTTCTTAATTTCTCAAGGAAGAGAAGTAAACTGCACTCTGGAAAATATTCTGCAGCTATTGCTTTCCTCAGTTTACTTAGAAGAGGAGGCCAGTAAGCAGTTCTCTTCCATCTTCAGATTCATGCAACTGTCATTTGTTTGCTTTTGTGTGTTTGTTTGCTTCTCTGCATAGAAAAAGCACAGTATGCTGCTTATATTTGAATCAGTCTTGAATTGATCCCGTGGGCAAGCCTTAACTTTTCCCTAATAGGTTGTTCACTGTCTAGAGTAACCAGATTTTGCAGGCATTGATAGCTTCTGGAGGTAAACAAATAGAGTTAGGTGTAATGGATACCTTGGGGTGCTGTTAGCAAAGTGGCTTTTGGTTTTGCTTTTGATTCCTCTGTGATCCCTTTACTTCTCTGATTAGGTAGCTCTTTGCAAATAAGGATTTAGATTACATAAGAATAGAAACAGTTGTAGCCATTGTATCAATGGTATGGAATAACTATATTCTCAGGAAGGACATAAAGAATTTCAATCTGATGTAAAAAAAAATGTACAAAATAGGTAAAATTATTAGACTTTGAAAAGCCTGCATGTTTGTTGTGATGACAAATAAGACCCTGACAAGCTGAACAGCAGAGTAGGCTTTTTTTGGTCTTATTTTCTCCTTGTTTCGTATCCTTCAGCCTCATATCAATGTTTTGAAATGAAATAATGTTTTCACTGGTCTGTTTAAAGTATGTTTGATCTAAATTTAAAAATCAGTAATCACCTGAATAATAGGTTTAATTGGAAAAAATTGTATATTTATATCTTCTGTTATAGACAAGTAATACAACATTATTTTGATCCATATGATCCATCTTGAGTAATAGCAGGAAGGAAAGTCTAGTATCCACCTTTTTGTAGGGTTGTTTACTGCTGTGACGTTGTCTTCTCCTATCATTCCTTCTTACAAGAAAGATGGAGAGGCACTTTTTACAAGAGTATGTAGTGACAGGACAAGGAGGAATGGACTCAAACTGGAAGAAGATAAGTTATGATTAGATATTAGGATTAAATTCTTTACCGTGAGGGTGGTGAGGCACTGGAACAGGGTGCCCAGGGATGTTGTGAATGCCCTATCCCTGGCAATGTTCAAGACCAGGCTGGATGAGGCTCTGAGCAACCTGATCTGGTGGGAGGCATCCCTGTCCGTGGCAAAGGGTTGGAACTTAATGATCTTGAAGGTCCATTCTAACCCAAATGATTCTGTGATTCTAGTTCTCTTCAGTTGTGTTATAAAGAACTAACAATAAGAACATCTAGGAAAAAATTCTGTATTCTGAACTTCATATCCTGTTTCAAATCCCCCATTATGCCCCTACTCCACTGCAGTATGTTCCATGTAGTTCTTCCTCTTCTATAGAAAGTTTTTGTGTCAGCTCCTCATTGTTCCAGTAGTTCTGGTCTTGAACTTCATCTTTTTTTCTATGCATGGCATTTCCTTCCAGATGGCATCTTTCAAATAACACTTGCCAACCTCTTCCATATTAAAAAAAAATCTTTGTTCTTTTACACTGCCTTATATGTCAGTATCTGTAGATATCTACTTATTTTCAGAATATAAGCTGGATATTTGTGGAAGCTGCATTTAAATTGGTGTTGATGCTGTCATTATTAATGGCTTGTTGTTTGGCTAGTAAAGTTTTGATGGGGTAAAATGCTACTTTATAACTCTTCATGAGCATAGTCGGTGTCTCAAGACTTGGAGGAAAATGGTAAAATAAATAGAAGAAATAATATGCTGAAGAATAGGAATAGTAATTCCACAGTGACTAATTTCGTTATTTCAGCCTGATGTTCTTCAGAAAAGATCCTTCCTTTCTTCATAATCAGCTATACTTTTCAAGTAACAGTATTCATATTCAGTGGCACATGTTCAGAAAACCAGTGCTGGTGTTATTTCAGCTCATGATTACATGAGGTTTCTGACATTATTATTTCTAATAGTGCTAAGATTTTCTGAAAATTAGGGGCTTTTGAAAAATGTAGAGGGTTTATTTGTTGGTTTCTTCTCCTCCTCCCCAGTATGTAGCTTACATTTCATTGTAAGAAGAAAATGTGTGGGATTCCTCATTTCTTCATTGGAAAGGAAGGATTTGTTTGCATTTAATGTAGTATTGTTGTTACAAATTAGCAGATAGAAAAATCTCATTGTGAGCAAAAATACTTTAGCTAAGCTTAAAAATGAGAAAAGATGTCACAGACGTGGTGCCTTTATATTAGAAAATTCAGAAGCTGAAAAGGTATTTCCACAAAAATGCCTATATATATTCTCCTTATGCCATCTTATGCCTGTATAGGTGCCTGTTGCCAGGCAGTATACTGATATAACTGGATAGTTAGTCTGTCTTACTGTATTTTTAAACGTGCATTTAGGAAGCCTGTGTTTTCACTGCTAGTAGTGTTAAAGATGTGCACAAGTACCAAGGGATACTAGGTGAAATATCTTCAAGAGCCCACATGCAAATATGTGGGATTATGTCATACACAAAACAAAAAAATGGCTGAAAATGATGTAAACATCCAAGAAGTTTTGTCACACAGATTTTTCTGTTATAAGGTCAAAGGGGACCACTGTGTTTTAGTCTGACTTCTAGATGAACCAGGCAGTGGTTATTGCTGAATTAAGTCATGTCTGGACTATGTCATTATGTCTTTGGTGATTGAAATTTTGCCTTTGATGAGTAGTCCAGACCAGCCCAACAGTAAGTGTGTTGAGTTTGTAATGAATGATTTGTCACTCTCTACTGACTGATTTGTAGTGTAGGTTGGTATGCCACAGTTTGAAGTTGCGTGGTTGGAATTATTTTATGAATAAAAGGAAAAGAGATGTTTTGTTATGGTGACTTCTATAAATAAAAAAAAATACTAACTTTTTACTGTTTTTTGTAGTTTAACACAGCAGCCAAACAGTTGATAGAATTGGACAAGCCCTCAGGTTCTGCCGTTGACTCTGGAGAAGGGACTTCTGGGACAGCCCACAACAATTCAACCCAAAAGCACAGCGATACTAAGAAGAACACCAAAAAACGACACTCTTTTACCTCCCTCACCATGTCCAACAAGGCTTCACAGTCTTCTCAGAATCGCCACTCCATGGAAATCAGTCCTCCTGTCCTCATCAGCTCCAGCAACCCAACGGCAGCAGCCCGCATAAGTGAGCTGACAGGACTGTCCTGCAGTGCTCCCTCTCAGGTAATTCATGTTAAACCAGCTATAACTATACAGGCTTCTAATCTTGTCAGATTATTTATTTAAAGTTCTAATTATGTCTAACTAAACATACACTTTCAAAAAGTATCTTCCAACATGAGAACATTTAATGAAAATATTTTCTAACACTTCTTATACAGTGATAGCAAATAGTTTTGATCTTGTCGGCTAGTTTTTCTCGCAGTTGTTTCATTGTAAAGTGCCACAAAGATTTTTATTAAACTGTGGAAACTAGAAACTGGAGTGATTTAATTTATTGATTTCTTTTTTTTAAATTGAATATATACTGAATATTAATAAAGTGCATGCTATAAAGGTAAAATGAAAAACTAACTTGAAGATTACACAAATTCCAGAAATGCAGCATATTATTTTGGTTGTGGTAAGTAGAAATATTTATCGGAATTTATTTATTTGTTCAGTATTTTGTGAAAAATTGGCTGTTTCATATAGTAATTACACTTTGGGAAAAGAGAGAGCAATGGAGTCCAAGAAGAATTGGTAATGTTTTACCTGAGCTCATAAATATGCTTTTGTTGCCTATCTTTGGGATCTGACAGCCTTTTATGGAAAAAAATAGAAAACTGACACTGGTTAAAAGTGTGTTTCATGTAGCTGGTTCAGTGTATCACTAAAGATTGAGAAATGTGTGTGGAAAAAAAAAGTGAGCAATGTGATCCAATACTGTTTGTGTGAGTATCTAACAAAAAATTAGATCTAGTTTAAAGTTACAAGGAGTAGAATACTGGTGATTTGGACCATGAAGCTTACAGCTCTGTCAAAACCAGCTCCAACTGAACTACACAGAGCTGACCCTGGTGGCTTTTTCTCTCTCCCAGGTTCATATTGGCACTACAGGGCTGATTGTGACTCCACCCCCCAGCAGCCCAGTCACAACAGGGCCTTCCTTCACCTTCCCCTCAGAAGTTACCTATCAAGCTGCTCTTGGTGTAAGTGCTGCTTAAGAAAACTCAACCTTGCCATTTTTTCTTTGGTCTTGTACAGTAACTTTTTTTCCTCAAGTTCTGATATACTGATTTGAAATGATGATTGTATGGGAATTGTGTCTGTGATAGACAATGGTATCTATTTAACTATAGCAAAACCTCTATTGCTACCGTGTTTTCCATCTTGTCCTGCATATCCATTTCTCCAGCCTTCCTCTGTAATTTCTCTGTAATAAACATGAGATACACACTTCCTTCCAGAACAATCTTTCTTTTAGGCATAAGTAGAAAATGCTGGGGGGAAAGTTTGGGGAAGCAAGCAGGTTCTTACAAAAACATCATCCTAGGACCACAGCTGCCAGGTGTTTCTGTTTAACTTAACTCGAGATTTTCAAGATTATCTGAAATAAGCTTCAAAAGTCTGCCGTCTCCTCATTAAATAAGGTGATTTTAGTTTCATGTACACCTGTGGCAGATGAAGAACGTGTCTAGCATGTTGAAGTTAGGTTCTTGGAGATCAATAGGAAAACATAGCAAATGGCCATCTTTTAAGGGAAGAAATACATTGCAATGCTGTTTTCTTTGAACTAATAAAATGACATTTTCTTCAAAAGGTGCAGGATTTCTTTCCAAAACTTACTGGAATTCTTTAGTTTCCTATGCTTATGTTAGAAAAACTGTGGAATGTCGTATATCATACTGTTCTCATTCAGTGTCTTACTGCAATAAAGATTGTGGATACCAGTTTTCAGAGATCCTTAAGGGATCTTAATGAGACTTTATTTAAATTATAGGAGTTCTTTAAATTAAGTTTTTTCAGTCTAAAATTGTGCCCTTAATTTTTAAGCGGTGGGGCACAGTTGGATAATAGATTTTTATTTACTTCAAAAAAGCAAGCAACCCAAACAAAAAACGCTGAGACTTGATCTTGTCTAGGTTGCTATCTATGCAGTCTTTAAACCAAGTAAAATATGATGAATAGCCTTGCTACTAAATAGGTATAGTTTTGTTTTCAACTTTTGGCATTTGCATCATTTTACAAATTTGTCTGCAAAATTTAAGGCAGAATTGTCTGTCTTATGGTAGCAGCTTTCTGTTTACGAAAATGCTGAGGTGAGGCTTTGTAGCATTTTGACAGCTTTCTTTGGAGCCCTTAAGTTAGCAGTTTTCAGTCCTTTAAATTATGATGCTGTTGTTTTCTGAATTATTTCCAGTACTTCCTTTTGGCATGGTACATATATGGTGACACATGCCAGAAGTAGGTGCAATACTGCACAGTCTTTTTCAGTAAAGAAGGTATTGATAGTACAGTAATTTCACGATTACAAGCCGCACCATTTTGACTAAAATTTTGCTCCCACCCTGGAAATGCGGCTTACCCTCAGGAGTGACTAATATGTAAAAAATTTTCTGAAATTTCCAACCCCGGAAGTGCAACCGAGATGCCGAGCTGAGCACCTGCCACTAAAACCCGGGTTTACGCGATCGTTACAAATTGGTTACTCTGTTTCGCGGCAGGTGGAGGCGGGGGGCTCCGTGCTGCCATCCCCACGGCTCGGGGGGGAGGCGGGGGTCTCCATGCTCCATCCCTGCGGCCCAAGGGAGAGGCGGGGGGTTCCGTGCTGCCATCCCTGTGGCTTGGAGGGTAGCCAGGGCGCTCNGCCTGCCACCGCGGGAGTGGGGGGGGCTCTTTCCCCTCCTGCCACCGCCGGGCAGCGCCGGGCTGGGGCGAGCGAGCCTGGCGGCCGTGGCGGCTGGCCCCGAGCGGAAGCGTTGAGCTGGGCCACCCGGCCCCATCGGCAGTCCCGAATGGGCCGAGCCCGCATGGTCCGAGCCCGCATGGTCCGAGCCGAGCCAGTAAGCCCTGTGATCCCACGATTCTGTTACTAATTGGCAACTTTGTTGCATATGGGTCCTCGCTGCGAACGACAGAGCAGCTTATAATCAGGTACGGCTTATGTATGGACAAAGAATGAAATGTTGCCGACACCTGGAGATGCGGTAGATAGTCAGTGCACCTTGTAATAGTGAAATTACTGTATAACCCTTTTATCTTTTTAGCCTGATTTTGTATCTTGGAAATTTGCCTGCGTATAGCATAAAGTTTAGGTAAATATCCACCCTGATGCCACGAATTTTCATCATCTTTTCTGATGTAGTAATTGCTCTCATCCAAGTAAATGTATTTCACATTCTTTGCTCTTCAGACAGATGACTTTATTATTGACAGTTATATGGACCACGTGCTTTTGCCCTGCCTCACTCAGTAAGGCAGACTGAACTGTAGCAATGCTTTTTCTTGTTGTGATTAAATTGTTGACTCCTTCAATCTGTGGATTCCTACTATTAAATGAATGCTAATCTGGAAACAGTTAATCTCATTATGTTTAGATTCATATTTTAATGTCACGGAGCAGAAGCATTTAGAAGGCCTCTTGAGATTGTCTAGTCTAACCTCCCGTGGTCAAGCAAAGCCACCTAGAGCCAGTTGCACAGGACTGTGTCCAAATAGCTTTTGAAGGATGGGGACTTCACAACCTCTCTGGGCAAGCTGTGTGCATTGTAGACTCTTGTTCAAGTTCCATCAGGAAGGACCTTCAGTGTACATCTTATAGTAGAAACAATTGGCTGTTTATATACTAGTCCGTGTAGTCTTATATATTTCTTTCATCCTATCTTCTGAAAATACCTGGGAGAGCTGAGTGAACAGAATCACCTTAGGTGCTGTTTGGCAGAATGCAAGTCTAGCTAACATATATGCTGCAAACGTTGAGTAATTGATTTGATTTATGAGATAGTCAAGTTTTGGAGAGGATTGAACAGACAGCATTCAATGCATAATTTCAGAAGTTCTATCAGAAGCTGCTTTTTAAATTTCCTCTGAATAACAAACACGTCTGTTTGTTATTAAGAATTGGTAGTTCTTTATTGGATGCCAACAAGGAAAAATGCTTTACTTTGGTGCTGGTGCAAAGTCATTAAACCACCTCGAGTGCTTGAGTTGCTTAAGCTTGTTCAAAGGCAAGCTCACCATGGGTATTCACAGGAATTAAATTGCAGTGCTGAATGCAGCATGGAGAGAAACTCCTGCTCTATGATTGTCCTGTATCTTGGGGTGCTGCTTTCTCTTTTTGATAACCATGTTCCTGCTTATGTTTCAAATTGGGCATATAATTCCCATTGAGAACCTGAATTATTCTCTGCCACCCTCTTTAAAAATCAATAGCCTTCTGTACATAATGTTCTATTTCTTCTTGACTTGTTTTCAAGAAGAAAATGACAAATGCAAGCTGGCAGCTCAGGCTAGAGTCTGGTTATTCCTGTGTTCTTTTATGAGAGATGGTATTAGATGATGATGCAGTTTGTAAAGTCACAGATTGAGATATCTTTCTCTTACATTTTCCCTCTTGCTTCATCAACTCTTGTTTTCATTTTAGAAATGTGCAAAATAGTTCTGACCAGTCAAGAGAGAAAGTACAGTAATTTCACGATTACAAGCCGCATCAATTATAAGCCGCACTTCCGGGGTGTCAGCAAAGTTTCGTTTTTCCTCCATAAATAAGCTGCACCGGATTGTAAGCTGCACTTTCATTCGCAGCGAGGATCCGTGTGCAACTTTCACAAAGTTGCCAAATAGTAACAGAATCGCGGGATCACAGGGTTTACTGGCTTGGCCCTGCTCGGGGTGGTTGCCAGGGAGCAGCCCCAGCCCCGCTCACCGCTGCAGCCAGGAGGCAGGGGAGCGGCGTGCCCGGCCGGTGCCACCAGGAAGAGGGAGAGGGGCGTCCCTGGCTGCTGCCACTGGGAAGAGGGAGAGGGGCATCCCTGACTGCTGCTGCCGGGAAGAGGGAGAGGGGCGTGCCCGGCCAGCACCGCAGGGAAGAGGGAGAGGGGCGTGCCCGGCCAGCACCTCCGAGAAGCGGGAGAGGGGTGTCCCTGGCTGCTGCCGCTGGGAGGAGGGAGAGTGGTGTCTGTGGCTGCTGCTGTTGGGAGGAGGGAGAGGGGCATCCCTGGCTGCTGCTGTCGGGAAGAGGGAGAGGGGCTTGCCCTGCCGGTGCCACCGGAAGGAGGGAGAGGGGCGTCCCTGGCTGCTGCTGCTGGGAGGAGGGAGAGGGGTGTCTGGGGCTCTGCCTTGGCTCGGGGCTGCTGCTGGCTCGGACCTCCTGGTTGGGAAATTTCCAAAATTTGTTCATATATAAGCCGCTCCTGAATGTTAGCCGCACTTCCGGTTTGGAGCAAATTTTTAGTCAAAATAGTGCGGCTTATAATCATGAAATTACTGTAATGTTCTTGTCTCTCCAGATGTTTCCCTTCTGAAAATACCATTCCTGACATTCTGAGTATTAATTTTATTCTGTGGAGCAATTTTGATTGTGTATTTAATACATTAGAAGTGATTGGTTTGACTCCCTTTGCTCATGTATTTGTTTGCTTTTATAAGCAGGAATTCCTGTATTTCTCTAAGTTTCTCCCTTTAGCTTTTTTTCTTAATTTCTGAATACTAAACAACTGACAAGGGTATTGGATGAGAACAGGATGAGTTTCTCTTTAGCATGAAGGTAGTTTATTTGATGTCCTTCCTCTCAGTTGTTTTGGTGTTTATTACACTATTGAAAGTAATTGTTCTTTGAAAGCAAGCCATTTATACATTTTTAATATAATCATAAACTCAGATTAAGGGAGAAAAAAGAAATCTGCAAGGATAGGCATGATCACTAAAGCAGAGAAAATTATATTCCTTTATAGTAACTCCAAATTTGTGCATCTTTGCTACATGTATCTGTCCTGAATCTCAAAGCAAGGAAAAGCTAGTGTCTTCTCTCATCTCCTGTAAGAAAGATGGCATTTTTATTGTCAACAGGAGATATTTTCAGCTGTCTTGTTGTCTAACAAGTTTCTCTTTGACAGTTTGAATTAGATCCTAGCCCAAGGAAATCTGTGACTCTTTTATCTGTGTACATGTATAGGATTGCATTTTAGTTTTTTATGTTGCTCTGGTGGTTCAAAATGCAAATTGTATTAATTTTATTTTGTCCATAATAATGCTTTGTAAATTCTGTTTGGTACTCAATATTGTATGAACTAAATAATTTATGAAGTTTCAGCCAAAATTGACACAAATAGGAATGAGAGTGCTCTTGTCAAGTGACCATATACACTCTCTACCATTTGTATAATTTAAGCAAGTTTTAATTTTAATTCACAAAACTTGTGATCGTTTATTTCATGGTTTTATTTTGCACTAGCAGTTCTTTAGACAACAGCATTAATTCTTGGCTTGTGATTTGAGGTGTGATTCTTTGAAATTGAAGAAGCTATCAACTGAGACAGACTTCTCACAGCTAGAGCTTTTGGCTGTGATATTATCTTTTACACTGCTCTTTGGGACTTCCAACCACACCTTTAGCCTTAATTGGGGCATTAATTGGTCTGCTTATCTTGGCCACTGGCATTTTTGAACCATGTAGGTGTTTAGTATATTTGAAGTTCTTTGCAAAATATAAATAACAGATGTCAAGTTCAATAGTTGTTGGATGAAAATATGCAATACAGTTATGTAAGGTTTATTCGCTTGGAAGGAAATTCTTGGATTTAATTCACAAGGTGGTTATCTAAGAGAGGAGATCTAGTTGCCTTAGATTTTACTGAAAAATAATCTTAAAGTATGTGATTTGAACCATGATATGGGAAAAACAAACAAAATATACCACAGCAAAGTTAGAATTACATTAAAAAGTAGCAGCAGAAAAACAATCTAGCAAGAAGAGATAACTTATCTTCCTTTCAGTCTGCCTTTACTGTCTCTTGAGAAGTGAAAAATGTTTTGGATTGCAATTGACCTAGATGTCCATAGTGCTACTTCTACAGATTGGAAAAGTTGACTTTGAAATGGTGTCTTGGTGTGTGCGCTTAACTAGCAGAAATAGATGTTCTGTATTTAGATGGTTTGCATTCAGTTACCTGCTGAAGGTTTCAAAAATTAAAAATTACCTGGTTTTTCTTGTCTTGTTCTCTCATACATGCACAAAAAGAGAAATTGCTCTTTATGTTGAAGAATATAAGGTAGTTTGAGTTATTATTAATGAGGCACAAGCTGTGAGGGTTATATAATACACTGATGACACTTAGCTCTTTCATGTAGTTCCAATGTAAATTCAATAGTGTAAGTAGGGAGGTTTTAGTAAAAGCTATCCTAATTTTAATCAACCAAAATTCAAATCAACTTTTGTTGCGAAGAGGAAGCAGCTGGAAGAAACAATGAGGTTTTGTATGCGAGACCTTTTTTTGATAATGCATAGTTTAGGAATTTTGTTAAACATAAGCCTAATTTGTTAGCCCTCAGGGAATTTTACAAACCATATATTTTTTCCTAGACATTGTGGGAGTGAAGACTGTTAATGAATGTGCCTTTTATTATTCTTTGAGTGGAGTGATTACTGATCTTCAATTAACTGATATGGGAATTCAACTTAAATATAATTAAGTTTAGTAATATGCATGTGTTTCTAGAGCATGAGTATAGATACTTTTTGAAGTTGTAACATACATAAATTATCAAATTATGTAATTTTTCGTCTTCCAATTAAAAAAGAAAATTTATCACTTATTTGCTGTTTTAGATGCTTGAAAGTACACCTGGGATCTGAAAAGTAGTTGCAGAAACATTCAATTTTTCCCCCTCACCTACCTAAAATACTTTTAAATATTGCTGAGCATACTTTATTGAATCACATGTGGTTTGTGTATATTCTTTCATGGAACGTTGATTGTGGGAACCATCAAAGCTAGCATGTGCCCTGGAGGTAGGTGTGTTTCTCAATAGCTAGAAAAATGGTTACATGCCAGAAAACTTCTTGAAAACTTGATTAGGTAATTTGGATCTCTTTTACCAAGTTGTAGCAGTGCAAGCAGTGGAGTGTTAATCCTCTAAAGTGTATCAAGTAGTTTATTTAGATTTGGTACTTAACAAGTCTTTTGGGCTTAATTTGGTCTTAATTGAGCTGTGGCTTACTGCTGGTTTCATTACCATACTGATAGAGACAGGGAGGGGAGAAGATCCTGAATAAAGCAGAATAAAATGGACCTGAGAAGGTGTCTTTATTGCAGCTAAAGCTTCAGAGTATATTATGTGTTCAAATGAATAAAATGCAATGTTCAGCATCTTCAGAGATGCAGGAAGTATGGAACCATGACAACCATGATATTGTGCATGAATAGGTTTAATTTTAAAGAATTCCAACTAGTCATCTCCTTATGTAGATTTACAATTCTGTCATATATAAAGAAATCTAGATGCCTAAAAAAAGATTTAAATTGATGTTCTACTGATAGGTTGCATGAAAGTTAGATGCTCACATTGAGCTTGGATTCAGATAAGATGTTTGTTGGATGTCTAACTGGGAGGGACAAATAACTTCAGCTGTAAACCAACTGAAAGATAAATGTTGGTATTTCAGTGTGAATTATCTGGATACTTTAAAAATTGTTGGGTAGAATACGAAGCAAATGCAATTGCTATTTTTCTAAAAAACTATTAGTATCAAAGCTCTCAGTGATTTTTCTCCAGTTTAGTGTTGGATACAGAAGGCCTATTTGACCTCAATAACGTGTTAATGTATGACCAGAAAAAAAGCTTTAAATAAAATAGGAATATTTAATGATATAACATGAAATTTTTATCATTGCTAAGTGTAACAATTTTGACTGAAACACTTTAAGAGTTGATCAGTTTTCTCTAGATGTGAAAGTCTTTACAGTAATTTCACTATTACAAGCTGCACTGAGTATAAGCCGCACTTCCGGGGTGTCGGCAACATTTCGTTTTTCCTCCACAATCCGCACCGGATTGTAAGCCGCACTTTCATTCGCAGCGAAGATCCCCATGCAACTTTCACAAAGTTGCCAATTAGTAACAGAATCGCAGGATCGTGGGGTTTACTGGCAGGTGCTGACCTTGGAAACATTATTTCCAAGTGAAAAAAGATACAGACAATAGCTGCGGCAGCGCACCCTGCACTTTTTATTTACGAACGAAAAAAGATATGAACAATAGTGTGGTCATTTTAGAAGCATTTCCAACGGATCCACGTTGCCTTTAAACAGCCACTCCAGCCGTGCAGCCGCTTGGGCGGGCGGAGAGCAGGGCAGCCGTGCAGCCGCACAAGACTGAAAACACTGAAAAAAGTACAGAGAAATATCATGGACTCAGATCAGCAGCGCTGGGGGCTACGTGGGCTCCGGCTTGCCTCGGGGCTGCTGCGGGCTCTCACTTCTGGGTTTGAAAATTTCTGAAAATTGTTCATACATAAGCCGCTCCGGAATTCAAGTTGCACTTCCGGGTACGGACCAAAACTTTCGTCAAAACGGTGCGGCTTATAATCATGAAATTACTGTAATTATGCTGTTCTTTACTGCAACTTGGCAATGTAAAACTGGTTTAAAGAGCTGTCTTTTTATTAACATTTTCACTAAATGCAGCAAAGTAATAATCACACAGTGTAGAACTAAAACTCATTTTCCCTATAGGTTTTTGTTTAGAAAAACTAGGGGGGAGAAAAGGCAAAACCCTTTGGAAGTTAAGTGTTTGAGGGGAATCAAAATGACTTTCAATTACATATTTTCCAAACTGATAATGCAATGCTGTGCATTTATATGCTGATGTATTGGAAGTGCGAGGTACTGTTTCAGGATATTTTGTTAATTAATATTCTAGTTCTATTGGTTTTGGGAAGATTATGTTTGAAATTAATTCAGTTTCACTTTTTCAAAGGTGGGAGGTTTTTTATTACTCTTTCTGTGTGTGTTGTAACACAAATAGTTGTTTTTGGAAGGGGGGAAGGAAAAGCTGTCATTTCATAAGTGCCTTTTCCCAGGAGTGTCAGTGCACAAGGTCCTAAAGAATTGTCTGAGGCCTTACAGAGCAGAAGGTAACAATTGCTCCATTGATTCTCAAAAGGCACAGAAGTCTGTAGGCAGGACCCCCATTACGATCTGTGGTGCCTTTTTACTGGGGTATTTGTTAAAGATTACCAATCTTGATAATACTGAATTTCAAAAGCTAACTCTTTAAACTAGAAGAATAGGAGAAAGAGGTAACAATAGCTCAGTGACTATGGTCTCATATTGTGCTTGCTTTTGTAACTCATACATCAAAAGAAAATTTTCCCAGAAGGCGTGCTTTTGGGTGCACTGCAGCTGAATTGTATATTATGTTTCAGCTTCAGGTTACAAAAACAATCATGTTATGAAGTACAGTCAGCAGCAGGATGCAAAATCTACCTCCTGGAAGGCTTCTGAATTTTTGTCCAGCCCTGTCCTAAACGCGTTGTAACTAGAAACAGTGCTTTCCATTTTTCCTGTGCAGAGAAATTGCTTGTCATTTGCTTAATTAGCTGCCAAGACTTCAAGATTTTAAACTGAAAGAAAGAAATTGAGACAAAGCTAACTCTCCAGATATATTTTAACAGTACATAAAGCAATACTGAACTCAGTTGCTTTCTTCCACTTCCGTAGAATATCATGCCTTTTTTTTTTTTTCTCCAGCTGATTGAACTCATCAAACAATACTGATCATCTGTTGCTATTTTTTGTTCTTATAAAATCAGAATATGAATCCACCACTTCCACCACCACCTCTCTTGTCTGCTGCAATCATTGCATCGGCCACTTCTGGACCTCAGTCTACAAGTGTCATACAAAGGTCTGCATCAGGGTCAACTGATCAAGTGGCACATTTACGACCACAAGCTCGTCCAAGTGTGTAAGTAAAACTTGAACTTTTTTCCAGTCAGAAAAATGGAACAAGATCTCTAACTTCACCTGTATGTTCAGCATGGCATCTGGCTCTGTTCTGCTGGAATTGCCAAAAAGCCAAGCATGCAACTTAAAACAAAAGCATTCAGAAAGGTGATATTCCCAAACAGGCTCCCTACTGAGCATTTTTAATGTCTTAGATAAATATAATCAGTGTTGCTGTGTATAGAAAGAACTCACTTCAAAAATACGAAGTATTTATCATGCAGAAGATGAATGAATCCTTGTGCTAGCACTGAATACTGGATAACTCAAAAGTGTCATTTCACTGGAGTGAATTTATTCAATGTTTTCCATTATGTATGGTATGAAAAGGCTATTCTCATATGGAATAACTTATGCCAAAACACAGAAAGTGCTGTATTTAATTTAGACTGTTAAATGTGTTACTGTCAGACTACTTGTGTCAGTTGCAATTGAAATTTGACTGAAGATTCTACAGTGCACTTAATTAGTGGGTGGCAATTTGGAAGGAAGGCAGAAAGCTGCTAGTTAACATTATGTCTTCACACTTGTAATACAAGCAAATATGCGTCATCCTTTCGGGTGAAAATATTTGGTATATTAACATGTGTTGCTAACAACATCTTTCTTCTTGAAAACTTCTTTGTGTGCAACTTGGGGAGTAAGAATGATAAAAGAAAATGTACAATTCAGGAGATGCTGAACCAACTAATGGGACATGTTTGAATAAGGACTGCTTTTGTTCTGTTCTTGTTATCTTCCCACCAGGTTTCCTCCCACTCCAAAAAAGCACCCTTCTTGATGCAGGTGTAGATGCAGGTGCATCTGGTTTTGGGCTGTTTCTTGGTGTCAGGCATTTTAACACTGGCTCTTACAGATTATTGTATCTAGTGCAGTTAATCAAGTTCCTATCTCATTTACTCCCATCCTCAGTCTTCAAAGGGTTGCTCTATATGAGCATAGTAATGAAATTTGGAATAAATTAGCTAAAAGGGAAGTTAATGAACATCAATTAAAGCAGATCAATTGCTTTTCTATAGAGCTTCAGTGTGTGGCTTTGTAGATCACTGCTAAATCATGTACAAGTGAAGCCTTCTGCTGCAAATATATATTGCCTTTAAAGGATTTTTGTAGATACTGCAAAGTTTCTTGAGTGGACAGGAATAAAAATGTAATGCAAAAAGGAGAAGCATGTAGTTAATGCTATTGTTACTATGCACAAGAGACGATTTTGATGAAAGAATGTTTTCTAAAGCCACTTTTTTTCCCTTGGGGTTACAAGGGGAGTGGGAAAGACTAGCACTGCAAGCATCTAGTTAATCGGCTGCCTCTTGTGAAAAATATATTTTACAGAAATTGGGATTTATTGGAATGCTATTTTCCATAGGCTCAATGATTTTTTTAGGTTCAAATGTGGCAGCAAACAGAACACTGTGGTGGTTAAAACAGTATCATTTTCTAATAATAGAGAACTGCGCAATCCTATTTGAAAATTTCCCTAAGAACATTCCAAGATGCAACTACAGGAGCTTCAGCCTTTTTTTAAACCTTTTTTTCCTAAGAATTTTTAAAAAGAAAAAATGCAAATGTTTCTGAACTCTCAGAATAATTTCAAGTGCACTGTATTATGCTTTAGTGTTGCTTAGGAAACATAAAAGGAAATAAACTTTACAACTGAGTTAGCTGCTAACCACCTTACCCATAGACTTCAAATTCTAGTAACACATTTTTTTCTTTTGCACTGAAATTTGCACAGGAGCTTCCAGTTTTGCAGTTTAAAATGTAGATCTGACACTGATCTTTCACTCCTAGCTTACAGATCTTCTCCATTCTCTCCATTTCTCCAAATAAAAGATAAATTGATATGTCACAAATAAGAGATAGGAGAAGCAGGTGTAAGGAAAGAAAAGTGGGATATGCTGAGATGTGTAGTTGATAAACACCTACTTAATTAAGATCTCTAACTTCATTAAGAAAATGGACAGTCCTATTACAAGTCTTTTGCATTCCATTTGATGCCTTAAGTTTTAGCTTTTATGTTTTTCAGATTCAGTACTGCCTTAGTGTGTTACTCTGAACTTCATATAAAGTGTTAGAAAGTTCTCTTCACAGTTTAGTTAGACAAAACAATCCTTTTCCAGCCTGAGAACCAAGGACACCATTGCAGATTCAGGCCCAGAAAGTGTAAACAAGAGCAAATTGAAGAAAGCAATCTGGAAGGATGGGACTTCATAACCTGAAGCTGTAATTGGATATTTAACAAATGGACCAAAACTTATAAAAGGGTGAAAACTCGTGACCCACCGTGCGTCTTGGGTACAGCCAGGGCCAGGCTCCTGTACTGCCTAAAGTATATCCTTTGAAGGCCTTTTAATAAATACCTACATTATTCCTTTAACACTGCCCAGCCTCTGTTCCAGATAGCCAGTTTAGGCATCACATAAAAATGCACTTCTGAGGAGATCACTGTTATTGTTTCCCCTTAATATTACCTGTAACTGCTTTTTTAATATTGTAAGAGTATGATGGTTTATCGCAGCCATTTCTACCTTGCCTTGTCATGTCTCACTGAACTCCCTGTGCCAGAAAACACAAGTGATGTTTTGAACTGTTATAGTTTTATCATTTGTATCCCTTTCCCTGTCTTTCAGGTATATTGCTATCTACCCCTACACTCCTCGAAAAGAAGATGAACTGGAACTGAGGAAAGGAGAAATGTTCCTAGTGTTTGAACGCTGCCAAGATGGCTGGTTCAAGGGAACTTCCATGCACACAAGCAAGATTGGTGTTTTTCCTGGAAATTATGTGGCTCCAGTTACAAGGTACAGTATTATACAGGTGTCTAAATAGTTAATCTAATTTCAAACCCAAAATTATTCTTTCTTGTATTAAATGCTAAAATTGCATAGCAGAAGACCTGTGGGTTTTAGTAACTAGCTATTTTTTTTCAGTTGTGTTTTATTGTTTACTTTAAATTTTGGCAGGACAGTGACAAGTACATCACAAACAAAAGTTCCCATGTCTACTGCTGGCCAAGCAGGACGAGTGGTGACTATGGTTAGCCCTTCCACTGCTAGTGGAACATCCCAGAAGCTCCAGGGGAATGGTGTGGCAGTGAACTCCAGCACAGTACCCACAGCAGTGGTTTCTGCAGCGCATGTCCAAACCAGTCCACAAACCAAAGTCCTTATGCATGTGACAGGACAGATGACAGTCAACCAGGCTCGAAATGCAGTTAGAACAGGTAAAAAATCCCTCTGAAATTTCTTATGTAAATATTTGTTATTGTAAATAAACTGTAGAGCCCATCTTGACAAATGACTGGAGTGAGGGTCTATGTAAGTATATGCTGGGGGTTTTTAAAGCTTTTCTTAATGTCATTGTTTAGAGTTAAATGTTTTCTAAAATGACAGTCTTGAGTTGTTAGATCTTTTATTATTCTCCTCTAAGCAACTGTGTGTATGTACATACTCCCACTATTGGGAAATTATATACAAGTACTTCAGGTGGAATTTTTCTTTTTTGTTGTTGTTCCAGCAGTATCTGGGATGGGACAGTCTTTGAGCTTCCTCACTCATATGCAATTCATATAGTAATAAAAGTGATAAGAACATCTGAGTCATAGCTTGTTTTTTGTGTGTTAACTGCATAAGAGCTACAGATTGCTCTAATTTAACATTCACTTTTAAATTATCTTCTAACATCTTTGAATACCTTTAGTATTCCTTTTCAGGTCTCTGGCTCAGGGTTGCTTCTTAGGCATTCCAGTTTGTTCTCTAACCTTGACTGCAACTTCTTTCAGCTTTGACTCTGAAACACTAAGGCTAAGCTGGCTTCAAGATGTGTATGATCTATGTAATAAAATTCTGTATTTCTGAAAGGTGTAACTCTTCATTTACTGTCTGGGGCAGGCCACATCATAGTGAAACATGCCTTCTTGTTATTTAAATGCAGATCCAAAAAGATTGATAGTGGTGTTTTCAAGAGTTTTTGTTTACCAAATCCATGCACTCCTCTGTGGATTTGCCAGGCTAAGAAAATACCACACAACTGGAGCCGAATTTGTTCCAGTTGCTTCAAGGGCCTCAAAAGAAAAAGAAAAAAAGGAAAACTCCCATTTCAGACTCTCCCAATGTTTCTCCTTTCATCCTTGAATTTAGGGTTTGTGATCTCCTGATTGAGTGTCATGACAAAAGACGTTTTTTTAATCACAGGATTCTTATTGGCTGAGCAAAAGAGAAAGCAAAAAATGGTAATGGTTTGTTCTGTTATGCCCATAAGAAGGGTTATTTCTTATGGTCTCAAGATCAATGGATTAGCCCACTTCTCAGAGTCATGCATTTCCTAAAACAGCCTGTGCATGTTCAGATGTAGCAGCAGGTTTGCTTTTGAAGGTAGGATATGTACACACGTCTTTAGTTATTTTTTTTCCTTAATTGGCCCCATCTTCTTCCAGTCTGATCTGAAGCTGGAGCAGGTGTGTTAGTCCCCTGTAACTTTATTCTTTGCCTTTAAATAAAAGTAACCAGATGCTGCTGGCAACTGGTAAGAGAAACTAAGCAAAGGATCTGTACTTTCCTGCTTCTTAGGCACAGGTGGTCTCTACTCTAAATCCCTTTTTTGAGCTGCCCAGGGGCTTGTGAATGACAACACAAAGGAGAAAGCTCCTGTGGGCTCCAGAGGCCTTTCTGTTCCTGCATTGCTGCACCACTGTCAAGATGAATAAGCTTTTATACTTCCCATTCAGCTGACAAATGTGACAACATACCTTCCACCAAATTTTCAGGTCCAAAATGAAAAATTCAAAGGGACTGGACTCTCATCACAGAGAACTTAACATTGGATTGTGCAATGGTGTGCTGTTAGTCACTGAAATACAGATCTGTCCCTTATAAGGACCTGAGCACTGAAGTAATAAGGGCTGCTTTATATTCAAACTTTACAGAGGACTTTGTTGTAAACATCTGAAACCTGATCCTCTTGAGTTTTCCTTAGCACATTTGCTGAGTGTTAATCTTAGAGTGAGGCTTCACATGTTAATGCAGGGCTCCAGCTTCAGTTTAGCTCAGGGCTTCAAGAACCATTCTTCAAATGATCGTAGTGAGACATTGCTTGACATCACCTTTACTGAGAGATGCATCCTTTGATTGGAAGGACCTATAACGAAAACATAGATTCTACCTATTTCATTAAAAGATAAACTGTATGAAAATAGGGTGACTTGAAGCATTTTTCCTATCAATTTCATCAGCAATAAGAAAACAAAACCAGAAAGCTCTTCCATGCTTGTCATACATAAATTGCATGTGAGTAGAATTGTTTTTTGAGGAAAAAAAAAATCTTGCTACAGTCTTCTTATCTTTTGAAATGTTTATGCTACTCATGAGTTGGGAAGGGTTGGCTACAGAAAAGAGATTATCAAAAAATTAGACATAGAATATAAGTGGTGTGCCTTTTTTTTTTTGTTTAGTAAATAAGAAAGAATTTATGTTTCTTATTGTGTAGATTGTAATTGGGTATAATACTGTAGGATTGTTGCATAGAATTTGTGACCTCTGTCAGTCTTCTCTAATACACTGTTGCTGCAATCTAACCAAATTACCAGAGGAATTTGTAGAAAGCAGAATGAAGAGAGCAAGTGCTGGAGGTTGGTTTCAGGATTTTGCTTATAACAAGTCTGAAACTCTATTAGTATCTGAAAAATCAGAAATCAATGCAATTGAGATGTACCTGCAGCAAGCTAGAGGGATGACCCTTTCTTAGATGGAAAGTCTCAAAGTATTTGAGGGAGAGAGGTTGTACAGCACTGGGGTGCTATATTTTGCCTCATATTGTTCAGTAAAGGTGTCTGCATTTTATACCACCCAGTGGTGCAGAGATGCCCCAGCTTTGAAATGGTCTAACAACATGCATATATGATTGACCATATGACTTTAACAGCAGTGTTACTTCTTGGAAAAGACAAATTAGTTCATGCAAAGCTCTGTGCTTTTCAGCTTTGCCTTGCAGCCCAGGTTAATATACTCAGCCCTGTGCTATTCTCCATCTTCTAGTGTAGATGTTCCTTTTATTTCACAGGGGTATGAGTAAATCCACTTTCTATATTTAAATGCCCCGAGAGACAACAGCTTATGTTTTCAGAGAAAGCACTCATCGCAGTAATTGCCACTGTGCTTATTGTTTGAAAGACCCCTGAAATCTGTTGTGGATTTTGGGAATAGTTTAGGGAAACAATCTAATTGGATTTTTAGCAGCTTCTATAAGGTGTGTTTCTTCCTACTTTCTTTTATACGCCCTGACAACTACATGTCATATTAAAAGGAGCAAACAAGTTCCAGGCAGTATTTAGCTAGCTCTTAGGTACTAAAATGTAATGTAATCTTCACTTCACATCTGTGTGTATATGAAACATTTGACTTCTCTGTTGTGGAGAAATCCAAGCTGCTAAGTTGCACTGCTGTTATTCTTCTGTTGCATACTGGTGCAAGTAGGGTAGCATATGCAACTGCTTTATTCAGGTGAAATAGATTTGGTGATGTGTATCATGTCATTACAGTAGTATAAATGGAAGTTTCAAAGGTAAGAAGAAGACTTCTTGTCTTGATTGATTAACTGTAACACAGTAACTGTACCTCACTTTATGTGTCTTATGAAAAGGTGAACTCTCACATTTCATTCTTTTATTCTAGTTGCCTCACATAGTCAAGAAAGACCTACGGCAGCAGTCACACCCATACAAGCACAAAGTCCAACATGCCTTATTCCTGCAGCTGTGATCATTCCCCACCACTCTGTTGCCTCCCAGCAGCTCCAGCCCCAGCTTCCAAATACTGCTGCTTATGTCACGGCTGTGAATGTGAACCGCTCAACCATCCCTCTGGCATGTACAGCAGCTTCTTTGAATTCTAACATTGCTGCTTCATCTTTGGAGGGAGATATCAGTGGAAAAATGGCAAACACTCACCCTGGAGCTCCTGCATCTCCAGAGAGTGCTTTAACAGCTGGTGGAAATGCTGCTGCCAGTAAAACAGATAAGGATGGCAAGGTGGGTAGAGAATGAAATCGTTCCCTTGAATTATCCTATTTTCATCATACAATCTTTTAATAGATTTAACAACACAACCTAAGAAACCCATGTGAACTTGCAGAAATGTAAAAACTTCAGTGTAACAAAATAAAATGAAAATCAGAATTCTTTTAGGTTACTTTTCTTATAATGAGGCACACTGAGATATTATGAAAAACACGTTACCAGCAATGTTTATCGGACAAAGAAAGAATGCACATATCCATCTTTTTTAAATGTAGGACAGTGGAGTCTGTAGTGATTCTGCTTTCCTTCCTTCTCTTTGAAGTATTTCCTATGTGTTCTAGCTAATTCTCACTGTTCACCAAGCCATGTGATTGCTATATTGTTGTCAGAAAAATTCTTCCAGCTTTGTAATTAATTTTGTTTTACAGTAGTTAGAAAACTTTTTTCTCCTTGTGACAACTATCTTTACATCTCAAATGTTTTAGACTTAACCTTACCTTCAACCTCATGTACTCCTTTAGTGAAGTTTGCGAAGATTCTAATCTTAAACTGTACACTAACGTCAGCCAGTTTTCAGCTATTTTTGTTGATTATTGTTGAATGGATGTGCCTAGAACTTTATTTTAAAATTACTTTAGCCATAGACATTGAAATCAGACTGAGGCACCCATAGAGAAAACTTACTTGCATTTCTCTGAGTTTTTCTTTGACATGTGCTAGACAGCCGATTTTTGCTGAAACGGCTCTAAGTTATTGGAAACTCAGAAAAAGGACTGAGGATTCTTATTCACTAAAGCCACTACATCCCAGGCTATAAAAAAAAAATTCTCATTGCTCATGCTTTTCTCCATCTGTTGTTAAATATTATTTTTGTCTCCAGGGCTTACAATCTGGCACCTCTCATAAGCACTAAATTCACTCAGTCTAAGGGTTGGTAAGAAGATCACTGCCACACCCCTTTAAAAAAAAATAAAGACAAGAAACACAAAAAGCTACTTAAATAATTCTCTTCAGGGTAAGTAATAGTCTTCAGGGATTCTTGTCTGGACAAGCAAAAAGAATGTTTACAATCCTTCCCTTTAGCAGAGCAGCAAAACACAATGCATTCCCCTTGGGCGAATTTTTGTTAAATCATGAAGGTCTTCCATTACTAGAGGATAAATAAAAGAAACTTACCTAAACAGCAGCTTCCAGAGCAGACTTTTCTCCCTGCTTGGGTTGAAGTGACTCTTTGTCTTCCTAGAAACTCCATGTTAGTGAAATATCTTACTTCATAGATTTCTGTTATGGGAATCTTAACTCCTCACACCTTTTTCTAGACAACCTTTTGGGACAGAGCCATTTCATTTTAAGTTAAACTTTAACCTAGCAAGTGAAAGGACTTAGCTAATTTATGATCTAAGTAACTTGCTGTTTTTCTCTTTAGAATGTCAGTAATTTTCTTTTTCTTTCATACTTTTCATCATTATCTCTGTAATATCAAGTATGTCCTCATAATTTACTGTGTCCTTTCTGAGCACAATATGATCTGTCAGAAGGAAGTGTTCAACTCTTTATGGGAGAGTTTTGTTCTAAAATGGGGCACTGCTTTTGGTTTACAGAAAGAAAAAAAAGGTTTGCTGAAACTACTTTCTGGAGCATCCACTAAACGCAAGCCTCGACTGTCACCCCCAGCATCCCCCACCCTGGAGGCTGAGCAGGCAGCAGCAGAGCTGGCCCTGCAAGGTGCAGTGGGGCCAGAGCTCCCGTCAGCAGGTGCTCACAGCAAGCCTGGCTCAGGTCCCGCTGACAGTGAGGCCTCTGGGCTGGCACAGGACGCATTGCACCGCAAAGCCACTTCCCTGGATTCCTCTATTCCGATAGCCCCGCCACCGCGGCAGCCTTGCTCATCGTTGGGGCCGGTCCTCAATGAATCCAGGCCTCTTGTGTGTGAAAGGTAAATTATCCTACACAGCTACACTTGGGCAAACCAAGAAAAAATCCATTCTCTGACACTTGTAGTGTATGTTGTAACTGCTTCAAAATGCTGAGATTTTATATAGCAAGATGAAACTTATTTTTAACAATTCTTTATTTATTAATCAACCAATACTCATGTTTATATTTGTTTACTTTTCATGTTACTTTTCATATTCATGGCACCCAAATATGATGATCACAGGTTTGGTATGAGAAACTGAGGTAGACAAAAAAGGCCTCCTATTTTTCAAAACAGAAGCACATTATATTCTTGCACTTACGAGTATCAGGTTACTCGTGATTATTAGCAGCGTATAATGAGACCTTTATCTATCTGTGTGTAGGCTTCTTAATATTTGATGTCTTGAGCTTTTGCAAAGTTAATTTTTACTGCCTGAATGCCCCGTAGCTGTGCATCCACACAGGCTCTAGGATGGCCTCTGACAAGTGAGTCTGAAAAGCATACAGTTATCTGGACTCTGAGACTGACAGGCAGTCAGACTGCTTAGATGTTCTGTGACTTGTGTGTCCACCTGTAGTTTTTTAAGTTTCAAGTCCTCTGTAGAATATGAAGGAAGTGGCAGTTTTCTAACTACTTCCTGGCAGCAGACAAGCAGTATGAAGAGTGTCATAGGATTTATTTTGCAGCAGCTACAGGATTGTGTGGTGTAAGAGAAGAAATAGTACACTTACAATATTAACAGCTCTAGGACTGAAGTGATTGAAGCTGACTATTGTAGACTTTGTTTTGATACTATTTACCCATGGTGTGTGGGCATCCTGTTGTACTTCTGGAAGTCCACTATCTTAAGCTACACTCGTGTCTTAAAATCCAGACAGTATATAACTTTCTATTTGTCTTTAAGTTCTTTAAGTTCACTTCTGTCATACCTCTAATATTTTTTAAACGCTTATTTCTGTTCCTACACAATTTCCTTGCAGGAGATTTTTATTTCATACTGAATTTGTAAAGTAGATTTACACTTATACATGGGTAATAAAACTTGAATTACTCTTCTTTAAGAATAACATCACTCATTTTGACATTATCATAAGTCTGTTTGGCACGTTAATAGGTTTTCATGCTTTGAATGTGAAAATAATATTAAATTAGTTCTGGCTTAACCAGTGCATATTAGTGTAAAGCTCTTTCTATCATCACAAAAAGTAGTTTTTTCACTTTGATGATGGATTTTTTTTTCTCAGAACTACTTACAGAAAATAATGCTATATATTTTTATTGATCTAGTAATAACATATACTCAAACATTCTCTCTATCCTTGCTATTATATAAGTGATAATTTCCACTGAAGAAGCATTGCTACAAAATAATGCTTAGTGGTAGTCATGCAGAATTGTTACATTTTTGTCTGTCTATTTAGAATTTCATCTGGTTCCCTTTGTTATTTTCAGGACAAGGTTAATTTTTTTCCCTGCTAATGTGCCCTTGCATATTTCCTTTGGCTGAATTTCTTAAAATGTGTTGCTTAAAATTTAAAATTACTCAAAATTTACATTTTACTCAATATCTTCAAAGTAATTTATAAGCATTGATAACTCTTCAGCAGTCTGGAAGATGTGGTGGGTAAGAATCATATGGCATCTTCAGTGGAAATTTAAGTTGAGGAGGGAAATATTCATGAGGATAAGTTCAACAAAAAGCTGAAGAACAGAAAAATCTCCTGCTAGGATTATTTTGCTCTTACATTTCACAATTCCAGTCACAGATTACAATGTAACTGGAGAATTCCAGTTTGGAGAGTTCCAGTTACCTGAGACTCTGCAGAGGGACTCACTCATTGCTTCTGATTCTCCAGCCATTACCCAGATTGTCTTAGGGTGATTTCTTTTATTGATTGCAGTGCTGACTAGGCCAAGGATTGTTATGTTTTCCTTACAAAGATAGACCCAACTCCCTGCAATGCCCAGAGTGAGACATGCTATGCTATGAATATACGGGAATTTAGTTATCTGAGGAGTTTACCTTCTCCATAAAAGTTAGAGAAAATTCCAAGCTCTTTTTATGAGCTTTCTCTTTTAGGTGGAAATGTTGCTTAAATAGCCTTAAATTTTACAGTAAATATACAGCATTGTAATAATAAACTGCCCAGCGCTCCACAATGGTGTTAGAGACTTGAATGTGAACCTAAATACACATCACTGCATATCCTAAAGTATAAAATGAATCTTTCATCCAGTTACAGTGAAAGAAAAGCAGTAATTTTGTTCTGTGATTAAAGCGGCCCTAAGTAATTTCACCTCCCACAAAATGACTGGTGTAACATCTGCTCCTAGTGAGCGGGCCAGTGGCTTTATAGGGCAGCAAGCCTTACCACATCTGGCACCATTTAATGCTGGTAATTAAATGCTGAGAATCACTCTGCCCTCAGTGGGCGTTGGTGATCTGTAAGAGTCAAGGCACCCACTCAGAAGACACAAGATCTGCACAACAGTAGGGCATACTTGAGCTAGAAAGTAAAAATTCTAAGTGCAAGAAGAATAAACTAAATCAGGAAGCTGAGTAATAATTATTAGTTTAACTTGTGTAATGGTAGTAGTTCCAGCTTTCTGTGTTTTTCTCAGCTAAAATTTTCTGCATGCGAGAAAGTATTATTATCCACTGTTGATCAAAAAAATCACAAATCAAAAATCAACCACAACTAGGTAGGAATAAAAGCAGTATATTTGTCCAGTGAAGCAGAAACAATGAAGAAATGGAGAAACACATGAAAGATATACAGTAATTTCATGATTATAAGCCGCACATGATTATAAGCTGCAGCTGTGGGTGTTGGCAACCTTTAGGTCTTTGTCCATACATAAGCTGCACCTGATTATAAGCTGCTCTGTCGTTCGCAGCGAAGTTGTAACAGAATCACAGGATTGTGGGGTTTACTGGCTTGGCTCAGGGCTGGGTGGGCTTGGCCCGCTCTGGGCTGCCGACAGGGCCAGGTGGCCCAGCTCCGTGCTGCCGCTTGGTGGGGCCGCTCGGGGCTGGCTGCCGCTGCCACCACCACAGTGGTAGGTGAGGATGGAGCCCCCAGGCTCCCGCGGCACCGGTGGGAGGCGGGCGCAGAGCCCCCTGCCTCCCCCGCCTCCACGGGGCCGGCAGGAGGGAGGCCCCGCCTCCCCGCTACCGGCATGGATCCCGCCTCCACTCGCCACACAACAGAATAACCAATTTGTAACAAACGCAAAATCCCGGGTTTTACTGGCAGGTACTCGGCTCCACACCCTGGCTGGCACTTCTGGGTTTGGAAATTTCCAAGCTTTTTTCATATATTGGCTGCTCCTGAGTGTAAGCTGCATTTCCGGGTTGGGAGCAAAATTTTAGTCGAAATGGTGCGGCTTATAATTGTGAAATTACTGTAATCTTCTCCATGTTACTGAAAGATGTGAGAAATGCTAATATTAAAAATAAAAAGTGGAATGGAGAAATGTGAAGAGACCACCAGCCTCTTCAAAATAAAAAATAAATTCACAAGTACAAAGCAAAAGCACTGTGGGATATAGCCAGATACATTAGGAGTATCAGCAAACAACCAGTGGCAAATATATTGACTATTTCTGGGACACTAAAGTACTTTTATTTTTATAATACTAACATTTTGTCACTAGCTGATTAAAAATAATTAGGATAATATTTGGAAAATTAATTAAAAATGTTATAAGACACTCAAAGAGAAAGAAAATAAAGGAAAAAACCTCATAGTTGTACAGCTTAGATGCATGTAAAATATTACATGACTACAAAAGATCTACACATTTTACCTTCAATCATTGAAAACATTTGCAAATACTGATTACAAATACTAAGACAAACAAGGAAGTGTTTTGGAGGATTCAAACATGTGGGAATAAAGATGTTTTTCCAAAACATAGGTCATGCTTAGTAAATATGATTATTTTTTCTTCTGGGACCTTGCAATGAACTTCTGAGCTGAAGCATCAGCTTTTTATTCTGCATGAAATTGGTAGTTTTGGCAATATATTGTAGATGATGAAATGAGTACTGGAAAAATAGTTTTTGTTCTATAGCTAATCCAGGATAGACAGCTGTGTGAATGTGTGATGGGTCTGGGTCTGATCACCTTTCTTTGGACAAATAGGATTTATAAAATATGGCAGAAAATTTGAAGAAGGACTCAAGATTTACAGGTGCAAAACCTTATGGGTTTCTTCTCATTAAAAATTGAAAAATACAGTAAAATAGCACTATAAAACCAGGGGTGTTGTGCTCTGTTTTAGATACTAGATACCAAGAGGAATATCAAAACAACTGGGAAACTAAAATTTAACAAGAAGTACCAAATTACTGCAGAGGTTGTTGGACGCTGTATGGAAAGCTCAAGACAACTCTTTCTCCTCAAGGGAGGACAGAGAAGATGGGAGCAAGCAGCAGCAGGGAACAGACTTGTCTATCCACTCATGGGAGCATAGAGGTTACTCACGAGCAGAATTAGGAATTGAAAACAAGCATATTTCAAGTCAAATATTTACAAGGCAGTGTTTGACAGACTGCAAGATGAGACAAGCAGATATTCTTTCTTGAAACATTTTTTTAACAGAATATGTGGTGTGCTGGTTAATTTTCAACCTGGGAGCAACCTGCTTGTTAACAACAGTAGAAGTTCTTCATAGCTTTATTGCAGTTCTTTATCCTTCACTATCTTGTCCTGCCTGAGTAAAGGCTGTTATTTTAACTCAAACAGTTGACAGTCTCAATTTAACTTATAGTCTATTAAAAATATTTGGTTCTTACTTCCTAAGTCAGCATTAAAACCCAAGTTGCCCACAGCAGAAGTTAGTGCAGGCCTAGGTTGGATGCCGGGCATTCTGGAACTGCACACTACTAAATCTTGTAATTGGCTTGGTAGATTTTATGAAGCATGAATGTAGTAATTCCCATGCTCTGAAATCTGGGGATTGCCATAGCTGAAACAAAGTCATGGCTTATAACTCACTAATAAATAATAACATTTGACAACTAAGTCCAAATATGTTTTGCTGTACTTAGATTTCCTAAGAGACTTTAATTATTTACAAACTGCAGCTACTCTTATCAGAATTCTTTTAACTGTATGGACAGATTTAATTTTTGTTTCATATGTAATTAAGCAAAACATTTTACTATAACACAGTATTGTCAGTATTACAGAATTAACTTGTTTTATTATGTGTGTATTGAACTATAATTGGCATTCCATTCTTTATAGACTATGTCCCATTACTTTGTCTTTTCATCAGATTGTTCATTTATTTTAATCTATTCAAAGAATATTCTAAGCTTCATAGGATAATAGTTATCTTAATCTATTAAGTAATAGTTTCATGTTGATGTAAACTGAAACTATGGAAGAAGAGATTGAGTGGTGTTATGCATGTTAAAAACAGAAGTGTAGCCTCTTTTTAATGCATTCATATTTGAAAAGTGATTTTATTTTTCAAAGTGAGAGACTCAAACAATACACTTTATGCCAAGTACTTAAGAAGATTGTTCAGTTGAATATAGTTTTTAACATAATAGTACACAAGTTGAGCAGCTGTGTCTAAAGAATATGTTCTATCTTGAAAAGTTTCTAAGGAAAATGAAAATTATTTAAAAAAGCAAATCAAATAATAGGTTTTGTTCGTTTCTTCCTTTTGTTATTTTCCTATCCTTAAGAGCCATCACTGGAATAATAAAAAATCAAACATATACTTGTAAAATTATGCCTAGCTACTGCTGTGAATGTTTTGATTCTTGTTGAATCACTCTGACTGAAACAGTCTGCAAATTTATTTATTTTATTTTACAATATTATTTTATTTTATTTAATGTTTACAATTTTTTCCTGTTATTTAACCATTGTCTCTATTTTACAAGGATCTTGGTGAAAAAAAAAACCCATAGGAGATGCATGAATTTGCCTTAAATTTATTTATTATGTTGCTATTGTTATTATCTGTTCAAGATTATGCTGCTATTGTTATTATCTGTTCAAGACAGACTTTGAAGTTGTTACATACTCAGCAAACAGTTTTCTGTGTTCATAAGTTTCAACAGGCACAGAAATACTTTTTAAAGTATTGGGTTAAAAAAAGAGAGGGGAGAGGGGGAAAAAAAAAAGAACCTAAATGAAGGTGGTTTTTTTTTCTAATTACACAGGTACAGGGTTGTGGTATCCTATCCTCCTCAGAGCGAAGCAGAACTTGAACTTAAGGAAGGTGACATTGTTTTTGTACACAAAAAACGTGAGGATGGCTGGTTCAAAGGCACTCTGCAACGAAATGGAAAGACTGGCCTTTTCCCTGGCAGCTTTGTAGAGAACATTTGAGAAGATTCATTCCAAGAGCTTCAAATCATACTGTACTATAAAATAGCACAAATATTTTGCCAGAAAAAGCACAGTCATGAAATATTTTCAAGTGACTGTAATGTAAACAAAAATCTACGTATTTTTACAGTGTCTATAGCACAATTACACCAGCGAACAAAGGAGATGAAGGCATCTGCTGGTTTTATCACTTTGAATTCTTAAGTGTGATGTGTGCCTTGTACTGTCTGATTTATTATATAGAGGAATTTTTTTTTCCCCAAGTATGTTACATAAATGAGCAATTGTTTACAAGGCTGTAACTAATTTATTCTTGAGTTGTTTTTTTTTAAACTTGAATTTTGTGTAATAGCTAAAATTCTTGTGACTATGATTTTAACAAATTATTAATTTATGAAATAATAACAAAGGGGAAGCTGGATTCTCTCCTTATGAGCAAGCAATTATATCTGATAAAGAGCCTCCCATTTATCCTCTGGACATTTTTCCCCTGCTGTGTCTGACAGTGGAGTAAGTCTCTGTTGTATGAGTTAATGTTGAGTGGTGGTGATGTGGCGTCAAATAGAATTTGCCAAATGGGGAAAAAAATATGTATTTTCTTCTTTGGACAGAGAAAAAAAAAGTCAGTGGTGTTCTTGAGTCTAGTTTTACTTCTTCATGAATCATCTAAGTAGAGTAATGTTTCCAGGAGGCAAAGATGTATGTGAACAACTGAACAAAGCCATCTCAAGGTTAGGATCATCTCAAGGTTAGGAAAGAAGAAATTTAGGAATGTCAACAAGAAATTCCCTATACCTTCTGTTCATATAATAACTTGGCTATTTGAACAAAGCTTAGCTTTGTGTATGTGGCCAGTTCTTTGGGCATTTAGCGCTCAGGATCCAACAAAATTGGAAAGAATGTTAAAGCCCAACACTTAAAATGAATATTCAAACTTGAAAACATCTGTTTGATAAGACTAAATATAAAAATAAAATTATAAGTTGTACTTAATGTCTAAAAATGCCTAAGACGTGTAATTTGCTGTGTTCTCAAAATGATCTGCATGGCCAAGAGATGTTTTAAAATGTCTGAGCAGTAGTGGTGGTAAGTGATGCACTTGTGTTAAAGGCTGTATGAAACACTGTGAAAACTTTACAAGCTTCTTAACCATTGCTACTTTGCTATGTTCTGACTTTTTCTTTGTCTTGCATGTGTTACTCAATTCCTGCAGTAATGTAACTGTGCATGGCTGGCATTTTCCATTCCAATTTCCTGTTGCTGGGCTATTTTGCTCTGAAAGTTTCCCAAAAGCCACTTGACCAAAACTAGTGAGCAACTTGCCTTCAACCAGAGAAGGTGTCCAGTGTTTGAATCATTAATGAAATTTTTTTAATGTTGTCCTTGCAGCTGATGGATAGAAAGAATGCAGCCTGCAAGAAGTATGTTGTTAGTCTTTCAGGGGTTTTTTTAGAGATTTGACACTGGTGAACACACGCTACTCAGCTGAACTTTTTTTATTTTATTGTTTGATTATAGCAGTTTAATGGTGATTTGTTTTGTAAGACACTGAGCACCGTCATCTCCATTGAAATCCATTTAAATCTGATGTTATTTGGCTGTTACTCAGCACTTTACAAAGGGAAGCCAGTAAGGTGATTCAGTGTCGCATAGTACACAGAAACAGTGATCTGTTAAATCCTTATAATTTTCTTGAAGTTATACATTGAAAAATATCAAAGTTAATGACAGAGATTTCTTGCAATATCAGGTAGTATCATGATGGTCTTAAAAATAATAAGAAAAAATATCTATGAATATATATATATAGTTGGACATGACAGCATTCCCAAATTAACCACCTCTCTTAAACACTGTATCATTCAGTTTTTGCATTTTTAAATCTTTTAAATAGTTTACTTGAATATTCATGTAATATATAAAGGTTTTGTGAAATGAATTTTAGTTAGAAAGAAGCTGATATCAGCTTTTGTCAGCATAAATTGGCACTAGTGTGTCGTAATCTTATTTTGGAAAATTTAGTGCATTTTATATTAAAGACTACTAAAAGTTAAATTTTTTGTATCTCTACTCTCCATATTTTAAACTAAGTGACTAAGGTACCTCTATTAATAGAATTTCATGATGTAAAGTCAGTTAAAAATCAGCTGTTAATCCAATAGTTCTGTTAGATGGAATACATTTTTAATTGATTTTTTTTTAACATTGAGTAAATGTTTGTAAAAGGGCTTATTAAATAGCAGTGCAACAATGACAAAAATGCAGTTTATCATAGCTTTTTTTGTGATCATTTGGGGGTTATTTTTTGGTTTTGGCTTGGGATTAATTCAGTGTAGAAACAGACAAACCCTGTGCATTTGCTTTGTGTAATTCCATAAAAAAGTTTTGTAAGGTATTTTATATCTATGTTTGAAGTCCGGTGAATGTTAAGTGTTTGATTTATTATGTTAAACTTCCAATCCTAATAAATATTTTCTTAGCAAACAGCTACAGCAAATATTGTACGCAAACATTAAACATAAATTACTTGTAAAGAATTTGCCAATAAAATTCCCAGAACTTAATTTCTGAATTCCTAGGAGCGTATTTCTGCTCATAGAGAAAAAGTCTTCAGATTCCATAATGCAAGAAGCTTGGAATAATGACTATAATGCAAAAACTGTAGAGAGAACTAAAGGCCTGGCTGATCTTCTCCCAACTCCTTAATTTAGTGAATAACTTCAAAAAAGGGTAAGTAACTCCATCTCAGTCTGTTCATAATTAATAGCACATCAGGTGCACAATAATTATAAAACTGCTTTCCCTAGAGGAAGAAGTGTCTGGAGTAATGGACCTGCTGTGGATATCTTGGGAGAGGTTGAAACATCTACCTGAACTTCCACTGTGGGCAGAAGTGGTGGGTGGCAAGAGACTTGTTTGCTGAAGAAGTTTTCTGTGCACAACTGTCAGGCAGCAACTGGCTAACAAGGAGCTCTTGATTTGAATTCAGTGGGATGAGACGACAGGAGAAGGCAACACAATTTGTAGAAATGCAGAATGGAGAATATAGAAAAGCAAGATTTATTTTTTTCAGAATTGTGTTCTGACATCAGTGCATCCGTAGGAGAAAAGTACACACAAACATCGTGGCTGTGTAGCAGAACTAAGACTATTTCTTTGTGGGTTTTTTTGTTTGTTTGCTTCTTTTGTACTGTATTGAGTAATTCTAAACAATGTGTTTAACATTTGGCTTGCCATTAAATCCTTCATTATCTCTGTCTTGCAGCCGTAATGACAATTATGATAGTTTTGCGTAGGCTAAAAAATATGGTTTCGGAGCATTCTGGCTTTTTTTTGGAGAGCTGGCAAAATATTGTAATATCTGGTTTGTTCTTTCCAGTAGTTTTAAGCAAGTATGTTTAAAGGTGCACACTGACCTTAATGAAACACAAGAATCCACTTGTCCAGTTTAAAAGATTTGTGTCTGGCATTACTAAAACTCCTACAGTCTTTCATATATGTGCATAATTGTGATGTCACTGCTTTCTGTAGGAGACACCAATATTCTTTGGATTCCTACCATGCTTCTGAAATACATATACTTCTCAAATCATACTCGGGTGCTCATTTTCTGCACCTGGTTAATAATGGTAAATCTTAATCAGATTTGAAGCTTGATTTGAACAAAACCAGTGTCATAAATCTTTTGAATAACAACAATAACAACACTAATAGTAATAATTACTTTTAATGGCATACTTGCAGTATTTGCTTATAGGAACAAAAGAACTGAGAATGCTTATGATGAATGATGAGAACATGGACATTAGATGCGGGGTAAAATGGGAAAGAGAAAAGGATTTGGAAGACCTGTATATGGGACCTGAATCTTAACTAACTTAGTGATCTTACCTTAATTACTAGAGTCAAGCTCTGTGAAAGGACCTGAGAGGAACTTGGATGTCTAAGGCTGAAGATGCAACCCTCAGTCTTTATCCAGTCTCTTAAGCTTGTATTTGTTTGGTGCTTGTGTCTAGAACAAATGCTGTTCTCCTGTCAAATACATTTGCAATCCAGAACTAAAAGCATCTGATTTCTGATTTTAGTTGCCAGTTTGTATTAATAAACAGGGGTAGTGTCCATTTTCTACATATTTTATGCAGTGACAGTGACATTAGAGGACTGAATCTCTTGGAAAATGCATACCAAGATGCAGTGCATTCTTCTTCCACAGTGTCATCCCAATAGCTCTTACTTTCTAGGAGACAAACATGTTGACAACCTTGAGGTAAGCCTCTGCTCTTGAAAACTTAAGGTGTCACCTTTTTGCCTCTCTTTCTTCCTTTGCCAGCTGATGATTCCCGTGCTTCTGAGGTATGTGATGCAAAACTTGCTTTCAAAGTAAAGGATGACTGGTCTTGTGGGTTTGAAGATAGATTCTGATGGATTAGATCTGCCTCCAAATATGATCATCAGCATCCAGATCCTTCTTCAGTTTCCTCAAGACTCCCTTCTTTGCGTGAGAGACTTAGCTGATTCATTTTAACAGCAGAAGATTTGTTCAGAATCACCCTTGAACAAGGAATGAAACAATGAATTTGCTATACCCAATCTGCAATATGCAAAAGCCATTCAAAATGTTATATAATGAGCACTTCATGCGTGCCCATCAAATCAGAGCGGATACACTGCATAATATTTGCAGGTCTCAGAACCTATTATTAACAATAACATTAACAATATTATCTGTTCCTTCTACTATACTCTTTCCTGTCAGCTAAAAGGTGGCAAACTCGGTTCTTAACTACTCTACTATTCCTACTCAGTGGAGTAAAGAAAGTTTAGACACCATGACATTAGCCCCAGATTTCAATTACTCACAGTTCTAACAAGCTTGTAAAAATTCCCCTTAGCACATGTAAATGAACAGAACTTGGCTGCACTGTGCACCCACCACTAGTGCCCACAAGGTTCAGGTTACATGGCCCAGAGGCCTTCTGATGTAGTAGTCATTCAGATCAAAACCAATTCACAGGATATCCAAACACTAGCTACATTCTCATTTCGGAGTGGTGAGAACAGCCTGTACAGGAGTATGGAGAGTGGAAATTTGGCTGGCACATCAAGACAAAATACACTTCAATTACAAAAGCATAAAGAAAAATGTCAGGATTTTAAAATATCTGTGCAGATCTTTTCTTGTCTCTGATAGCTTAGATAGAACCCCATTTCACAAAAAAAATGGACTTTAATACCTGGCTCCCCCAAACCCCTCCTTCCCCATCCCCCCCTTCCCAGAAAGGAAAGCAATATAAGCCCTTAGAAATATCCAGATTCTTTGGCATTAGAATACATGGTTGGATTCTCAATTACTCCAAATCAGTGCTACTTCATTGATTTCATTAAACTTTGCTGGCATACACTGAATATGCCCCCTACTGTTAAATAGTGAAGGAAAATATCTCATCTGCCCTAAAGGAATGAATATGTTTGAAAGAAAGTGAGCTGGATGATTTTCATACTTGGAAAATACAGAGCTATTCTGGCTGTTATACTTCTTTCAAAAAACGTTTGTCCCACTGGTACAGATGAGGCACTAGATCAAAGATGATGCCTTTTAGCAGCACTGTAAATCATAGAAGACTTGCTCAGTTTTCAGTCAAACCTATAAATTTAAAGATCCACAATTGCACAGTAGGCTTTGGTTTGCTAACAGCTGCTGGTCCCAAAATCGTTTGTGGTTAGTTGCTGCTGTATTTTCTCATGGTGTATCTGCGAATGCTTGGGAGAGAAGATGAGTCAGCAGCAGAATAACTTTAAAGTGGTCACCGACTTTGTTCTCCACAACAAGGGACGTGCCCTAGGTCAAATTTCTTATTTCAGCTGGTTGAACTTCTGAATAAGCTGAAGAATGTTAGCTCTAAAAAGTTTATAGTTCAAAGAATTTCTCTCCACTCCTCTGGTAGGCAGTCTTAGTGTGTCTTTTGAATACATACAGATCAGGGAAATCTCTTTATTTTCTTGCTTATCAAAGAATTACTATACAGTGCTATCCAGCTTCTAAGTTTGTAATACACAAGTAACTATTTGCCCCTGCAGTCACTGAAATTCTTTGCATTCAATAATTCAAAATCTGGGATACACCATATGGTTTTTTTAAAGGATAAAGTCTAATAATTTTTAAAAATAAAGTACTACTGAGCTTTGTAAAGATCAACATTTTCATGAAAGATAAGAACGCATGCAAAGAGATAAACATTTTAAAAGATAAAAAATGGGTACTCATCCTGCCTAGGCATTCAGTATTCTTGATTACTTGCACCAAATGAGTATTTCTTAATACTGAATGGGTTTATTTCTGCCACAGGCTGTTAAAATTCTCAGAAAGCTGGAGAGTTTCTGCTGAAAATGTCTCCAATAAATAGGAAAAAGAGAGCAAGAATGAGATGGCCTTCTTGGAATTTTGTCTAAAGAACCAGAGACCAGTTTAGGACCAAATTTTAAAGTGGTCCAGTTGTACATACCACAACCATATCAGTGTTTGGAGGTCTGCCATAGCTGCTCTCAAGAAAATGGCAGGCAGTATTTCTCATTTGTTCTTTACCTTACCTAGAATACACCTTGCTAAGGAAATCCACATAACTTAGTGTCAAATGCAGAAAAAATTTGGCCTCAATGGCAAAACATAACAATGCTCTTGCAATTTGTTTTTCTGATTTGGCAGTGTTAGTGAACACTTAGATGATCCAAGAAATTTAACCACCAAAATACAGTAGCTGTTAGCTATAGCAACTACTAAAATTCTATAGCTGATATTTCTCAACATCACTTGCTGCTCTCTACGGTACAGGATCAGCAGGTTTGAGCATCAGTTCTGAGTCTGGGAAAGTTATGCAGTTCTCTTTGTAAGGACTGACATGTCAGCAGTGAATGTGCCAGTGGGGAGTGGATGGGAGGAGAAACAACCCTATAATTAGAGAGATCAGTGAAACATTGGTCCAACTACAGCTATTTGGAGGTTTTTATTTTACAATATGCTATTCCATAGTAAATGACGCTTAATGCTCCACTCCCACAGAAGGTCAGGGAGGTTTGTAAGTGGATGTGATCGAGGTGTTTGGATGCTGGGAGATGAGGACCACAACAGAACTTAGCTGGTTTCATGTCTGGGGGGGCTCTGGTGACAGCTGTGTTGTCAGAGCCCCCAAGTAAAAGCATAGCCAGGGTTGATGGCATGAGCTGCTGCCAGAGCTGCACAACAGCTCCAATGGCAAAACCAGGCTGTGAGAGCTGTCACGTCTCTTCAGAGGTGACAGTGATGGGAAATGGTCAGTCAGAGCAGGGCTGTGTTTATGTTGCCAAACCTTTGTTGTGAGGACCCCATGTTGTGTGTTACTCATGAACGAGATGATGTGGGAATTGTTCTGTCTGCTCTCTTCATTCTTTTGCCAATCAGTGTAACAGGTTTGGTTTTGGCTGTGAAGCATCACAGTCTCGTAGCTGACAGTAATAGAGTGTACTTGTGCAGCTATGATTTAATTAGTCCACAGCCCCGTTTCAATTGAGTAATGGCTAAATCCACTAGTAGAAGAAGTAGCTTTTGTTAAGTGCAGCAACTAGTCTAAGGAAAAATTAGCAAAGCTGTACTTTGGAGCTTCTTGGACTTTATTGTCAGATACTGCCTTCAGAGGCTGGAACTCCTAGTTTGTGTGTGTCTGAAGATCTGTCATGTACCTGTCTGCACATTTTCTCGATCGCAATCCTGTCAAAGCAACGATTTTAAGGAAATACGGTTTTTTTCAAGGGCACATATTACATTCTGGTCAATGTCTAGTTAATGTTTGTTATTAAAAGCTTATTTCTGTCTGGCATTACAGAGGACACAAATAGAAAGCCCATGCTTTTGTAACTAAAAGCACTATGGACAACTTTACAAAAGCTTATATAGCTAGCTGGCTTATGTTGTGTTTCAACTATATTTGGTAACACAGTAGAATGCTTTTGGAAGAGATATTAGATGCTGAAATAGTGATTCCAAATATAAACGAGGTCCCTAAGGGATGAATGTAATGTCTTGCTTATAACTTTAAATTACTTTTTTATAGCTAAAACTAGCATGTCTAGTGGCTAATTATAATGTAGCCTGATGTTATGCCCAACCACCTCCTTTTCTGTCTTTTTCATATGCACCACTTAACCTCCTAGGCCTTCGTTTCACGAAGGATTAAGTGCATTGGAGTATGACTAAACAAAACTCTAAAAACAAACAAAACAAACAAAAAAGAACAAAATCTTTGCATTACAGTAGTAGATTTAAATGTGATCTTAAATGTATGACAAGGCATTTTGCTGAATCCTAATGTTTTTTCTTCTCTGGACCATCCTGGAAATAAAATGGTGTCATTCTAACAAAAGTAAAAACCAATGTTACTTACAAAGAGAAGTTATTTATGCTTTTTCTAATTCAGCAAAAACAAACGAAATTAACATTTGAAGTCTGATTTCTTGGAAACTGTGACACGTAGGATGGAAAAGTACAGCACTTGGGAGAGTTTAGGTGTGTTTTCTACATTCTAATTGGAGATACTGTTCCACTGGATTAAAAAAAAAAATTCAAACTGAAAAAAAGAGAAGCAATTTTTACCTGATTAAACTAAATGGGAATTGTAGTACTTACCCTTTTAATCTGGTCTGGTTTTGTGAAGAAGAATGTTTAACAAGTGTTGGAGTGGTGTTGGAGATGGCCGGGCTGAAAAGGTCAATAACTGGCTGCTTCTTAAGATAGGCCACTGGTTCTGTCTGAACTTTGGTGAAGGATCAGATTGCCATCCATTGAGTGTAAAAGGTGGAGACATAAAGAATCATGGAATGAGATTCAGGATTATTCTATGTTCACTAACTTGTGGATGAGGGGAATAGGAAGGGCTCACTTGTTTCTTTGGGACAAAGTAGAGATCTGGAAGCTTCCAAGAGCAATGTTTCTTTTATATTTGGGATAAAAACATGTAGTTTCATGCAGAATACAGAAAGAGCATCAATTAGTTTTGCAAAAACACTGCAAACATTTCAGAAGTGAGGGTTGGATGAGGTGGTTTGGCTGTTGCTGTCTTTCCTACCTGTTACAATGGGAGCTACAAAAACATGGCTGATGGTAAAGGAGTTTGTCATTCTCAGAGAGGTTTTAAAGGAAACTGAGCTAAAAACATGAATGTGAATCTGTTGTCCTCATCTACAAACCTCCTCAACCAGTGTTGTTCATGTAGACATTCTGCTGATGTGCAGATTAGATGTAGAATGTCTTGCTCAGGCTTTGGGGGGGACTTTGTATTTAGGTAACAGGATAATGTATGACTGGACATTTGCAATCTACCTGGCAGCACAAACTGTATAGAATAATCAACTAGTGTAACAAATGGTCTTGATCTTTGAACAATGAGAAGGAACATCTTCAGCTTGGTAGGTTTGTGAGTCACAGAATCATAGAATAGTTTGGACTGGGAGGGATCTTAAAGGCCATCCTGTTCCAACCTCCTGCCATGGGCACAGATACCTTCCACTAGACCAGGTTGCTCAAAGCCCCATCCAGTCCAGCCTGAATCTCTACAATGACTTTGATTATCTCTCAGAACAGTATGAAAGAGTAAACAAGACAAATTTCCTCATACTTTCACAAAATTTATGCAGCACCGTGTAGGGTGCAAATTAAAAATATCCTGAAAATATTAACTTTTATTGCTTTAAAAACTTGACCCCCTCCCTGGGCCTCATTCAATAGGCTCTATCTCTTCATTCTTGATTGCCTCCATCAGAGGCTTAGCCAATTCCCTCAATTAAGGAATCCACGGCCAACAGAACCCCACAGCTCTGAGATTAGTTCTGTGAATTCAAAGAAACAGTTGAAGCTATGAAGGATGTTGCAACTGGATGCAGCTCTACAGCCAAAATGAGTTAATAAAACATTTTTCAGAGTACTGCTGCTAAAAATAGTTATGCATTGAGTTGAGAAAATGCAGAGAGGCTGGATAAGGTCAGTAAGCACAACATTACCCAGTTCTTATAATGGAGGAAATTGACATACCATTAGTCCACATGTCATTCTGTAGATGGTGTCCTGCTGTCTTCTGGATGAGGATTTCCTTGTTTTTTCCTTCTTATCAGATTTAGTTATTTGTTGTGCTCCTTCCCTTTACTCCCTGGGCTCTTTCCTGTAGGATTGCAGCTTGTTCCTTCTCTTGCATCATTGTTATCGGGCACTGGACCAATGTGTCATAAGCAGAATTGCTTAACGTGTACTTATCAGATTGTTTATTTACATCTATTTAACAGCCTTTGAACATAAATGCACAGTACCACAAAAATGCCTCTATTTTTGCAAAGTGTTTGCATATTCCAGCAAATGACAGTCTGGCTGTTTTTAGTAAATTTCAGTCAATTTATTTGAAAAATTACATGAAATACGGAGTTAATGTCAAACCTGGGTTGTTTTGGGATTTCTTGAAAAAAACCCCACATCTTCTTGGAAACTCCCGCAATGTTTCCTAATCTATATCCTTTTAAGTTTGCCATGAACATAATTACTGACAACTCCCCTAATAAAAGAGAATCCCTTTCCAGATGGGATTTAAATCCTGTATCTATCCAGCAACTCACTTTTTGCAGGTGCAGTCCTCCTTCTACTTTAGGGTCTAAAAGTGCTTCCAGAGAAGATGACAGTAACTATGTAGTAGGAAATGTTTCCCTAGGGCTGTGCCAATATGGGAAGCTACTGTCATTAGCCTCAATTAAAGATGGGAGACCTGACATTTGGAGGGGAAAAACTAAGTGATTTGGCAAGTTTTAAAAGAAACTTGTAGCATGCCCTCTGAATCTCAGTTCATGGGGGCACTCTTCCCCTGAGGAACTAAATATTCTATGGCATTAGCATTCCATTCCCCTGCAAGATTTTCTCCTCTTTCTTAATTTCACTTGGAAAATAATCTTGGACCAAAAACTCTTGGGAACAGAAGCTGTCATCTCTATTATCTGAAATAGCTGGCATGCTCTTAGTTGTAGGAAATAATATTTTAAACACATCCTTTTTTTTCTCATTTGTATCATCTCTAAATCCTCCTCTCCTCTCCTCTCCTCTCCTCTCCTCTCCTCTCCTCTCCATCATATGATGTTAGCTTCCTTAAATGCTCATATTCCAATGGATTTAATGAGTGCTTGGGAGCCAGATGGCATGCCATATTTTTTTTCAAAACATTTTAAAGCACATGACAGACAATTCATGTTGACAGGAGTGCTTCGCTGAGGTGTCTGTAAAGCAAATGTGTTACTTGTTACTATTAGAGCAGAATAATTGTTTATGAAATGCATCCTCAAATTCAACAATGATTCAATGAAGTAAGCAGAAATAAACTGTGCTATGTAAACACTTCATGTTCTGCAGAGATGTTACCCACTTGTATAAGGTAATTATAATCTGAGTGATGCAGTGTAGTATTACACAATGATAGTTGCTGGCATCCAAATTTAGGCAACTTTGTACGAAAATCTCCAGTCTGTGGGCAGTATTAAGGAAAAGACTATGGCTGGAGACAATAAAGATTCCTCTTTTTCATGTTAGATGGAAAGAGAGACACATTCTTGCTCCTTTTGTCTACTAGGAAGAGAGAAAACCACAAAAGCATTATCCATATAGAAGGAAAACAGATTAAAGCAATGGACTTTTCTATCCTAGTTAAAATTGGTTGATATTGTAGGTTCAGCTTAAAAAGTCATGTCTAATGATCCTTGTGCTGCAGAAAGCCAGATATCTGGTTTTGGGAAAATAGCAGGATCTCTGATAACTGCATGATCTTCATGTATCCATCTTTTCTGGTTTAGCAGCTGCACTGTGAAAATTAGGAGGTAAATACTAGCTGGAATATTCTCTGCACCTCTTGTTTTTTTCTTTTTAAAAAGTGCTAAACATGGACAAATCTACTTCATTCCTGAATTTCATTAATTATTCTTTTCAGTGCTCTTCATAACTGACATTTCTGGCAAATGTAGAGTTCCCTAAGAAAACAAACAAACAAACAAAAAACCAAACAAAACTAACCAAACACAAAAAAAATCCCAAAACAAAACAAAACCCCAAACCAACAAAACAAACAAACAGTGGTATATGAGGTTTACATCTGTAAAAAAAACTTGCATGGAGAGAGTTTCTTTTGTCAATAAAAAAGAACACGGTGTGTAGAAACTGAATAAAGAGAAGCTGAATTGTGACTGGAAGGGTAGGTATGCATTTTATATAATCAAACATTACTTATATGACAGTCTGATGTGAACACCAACTATTTTTTCCAAGGATGCTAATCTCTCCTGGTAATTATTGAAATAAATTTATTCACTGTGATAGATAAATTTAAAAATGTTGTAAGTAATCATCTGAAAATACCTCTTTTCATCTTTAATTACCTAATTCTTACCTCATTAAGCCAGCTGATTGGGTACTATTATGATTGACTATTTTATTAGAAGGACATACAACAGTCAGGGCTTCTGTATGTCACAAGAAGATGAAGTCTTCAGCTGCACAGTAAAGTACGTGAGAGAGATGAAATGACAGTGAAGTATTTCCACATTTTTAGGACAATCTGATAGAGAAAATTGAATGTTGGGAGTTCTCTGAAAACTGTAACAAGCTGTAAAGAACATTGGTTTTGACATTTCCTGAAGATAAAGGAGGTGAGCAGTCTATGAGATCTGAATGATTGTCACTAGCACTATCACAGTTGCTGTTTATTATGGAGTGTGTTCAACAGTCATGGCTGGCAAATCATCAGCTGAAGTTTTGCCAGTGTAAGTCCTTATGTTTAGGATCACAGCTATTTGCAGTTATGGAGGGATGACTACACAGTCCCTTGACTTGCTGCTTTCTGTCAGTGAGTGCTACATGAAGTTGGTATTCCTGTACTCAGTAGATTTGTGCCTCATTAGGGCTACCCTTGAAAACATATTCACGGTCACATGAACACATTTTAGAATGTATGCTAAAATAAGTGAGGCTATAAAAACACTTAGTGCTTGTGGATTTGCCTTCAGTTTCCTGCTTTAAACAGCTTTTGGATTCTTCATAAATTATATGAATGCCAAAGTAGGTATTTGGGGGAATCACTGAAGTATTTCACTTCCATGTATCTCAGATCTGCTATTTCCTGCGTGCTGATTTATGTGTTTATGAAAAAAAGATTTTGCTTTGTTTTGCTTTGTGTAAGTCCTTAGAACTTCTCATGAGAAGGGAGCTGAAGAATCAACCCTTGTTACTTATTAATTATGTTTTCCTTTAGCTGAATTTTCTTACCCTGAGTAAAGAGTTCAGTCCAATTCACTCACTGAATTGTTTCTGTCTTTATACCCCTGCTTCTTTATGACTTTGCCCACTTCTCTCAACATCCTACCTCCTTCCTCCCCCTTAACAAAGCAAAGAGTTTACTGACTGTAAATACGAGTAGATGCAGTAAATTTTCAGGAGACTACATCACAGGACCAAAGCAGGCAACAATTTGGATTTGCCCATGCCATTGGTGGAGATTCAAAACCTAAGACTATGATTAGTGATGTATTATGGCAGGAAAACCTTGACACTTGCTCCATCATAACAAGAAGGAAATTTTGTCTGGTTGGACAAAACCTTTTTTCTGTTAATCCTAATGTTGAGAGCAGTTTTTTGTATGTTTTGGAGCAAAAACCTTTGCTAATGAATACTTCTCAAAAATATGCTCTTTTTTTTCACCAGCAATCGCGGTATTAGTTAAACAAATTTTTACAAGATAAATTAATTCTTGAAATTATTTGCTATGAGTCTTTCTTTGCAGCTCATATAAATGTGTAGTGAATGGGAATATGGATGAGACTATGAAAGGTAAAATAGGGAAGTTAAGGATGTTGTTCATATGTAAATAAAAGCAAATTATGCAAGACCTCGAGTAGATATTTATAAATGGTTTTCAGCTACTTTTAAGTGCTGTTCCCGAGACTACTTCATTTAACTATTGAGTATATTAGATATAATTAAAAGTAAATTGCCTCTGAGAGAACTGGAGGAGAGTTATTTACTCAGGAGTATCCAAACACTTCAGCAAAACTCTTGGATGTTATTGTACCAGATATTGTACCAGACTACCAGTGATATTCTTAACTTATGAATATGCAATACACACACAAAAAAATTCCTTTCTATACAAAATGGTCTGTGGAGACTGCTAGGCATGACATGTCCTTCTGTGGTGGTGTCAGTTTTGACTGTTGTTCAGATTGCCTTGCTGAGAGATGGTGACTGCTCTGTGTGATGCACCTTGCAGTTTTGAAAAACTGTCAAAGAGGTGCTGTGCAGAAAGTGCTGAGTTAGCCCCCCGGATGGCTGAGCTGGTTATTTCTTCCTTGTTCCTAGTCCTGGTTTGGGGACTTAGGAGCTAAACACTAACACATTCTGTAGCATGCATAAGGAATGGGATGCATGGAAGGAAGTAAGAGATTTCAGGACATGCTGAGATCCTAGATTTCACCTCTTTAGTGCAAAGTCCACTGATACACAGTAGGAGTGTCCAGCATCTGTGATCAGACAGGAGTTGTGGACAGAGGCTGAATGTATGACAAATGTTTCTTGTAGATAGCTTTGCAGGGGTGGGTGATGTTGGGGTTGTTTCATTTTAACGTGTCAGGTGCCTCAGGGCAGCACTGGGAAGTGAAGTGTTCCATTTTAGTAGCAGATGAAGCAGCAATAATACAGGTTCCTCTCTGTTCCCTTCGTGGTGTGCCTGACTTCTCACTGGGAGCAGCAGCAGTTCAGTGACCGTGCTAACTCAAACATGGGCCTCACGCTGACGTGTGAAATAATCCTGGTCGTAGTGGGAAAACCTGTTCAGCCAGGAGGATATGAAAACATTAGGTAATTTGCCAAGGTTCTGATAGCTTTGTTTTGTTCTGGGCTTTGGTGCTGTGTTTTGTTTTCAGAGTTTTCACAGAGCTTTTATACTTTTCACAGAGGTACCAGGAAGAAATTTCTTAAGAGGAAGAAGTTTTCAATTTTTGAAAAGGTACCTAACCTGTATAAAGCCACTTCAGGTTGGCATGATAAAAGTTCACTGTTATCACACAAGAACAAATATTGCAGAGATTTTGCACGGTCTAGAAAAACAGAAGACTGCAGTGTCATAAAAAAAGGATCACCTAACAGCAAAAGTGTGGCAACTTGGCCACTTAAATATCTGAACTGGTGTGGCTGTACCAAGTCTGCCAAGTGGCAAAATACCGGGAGGAGAGGGGTGGATTTTTTTCTGTCATAGAATTAGGCAGTTAGATTTTTCCTCGGTAGTTTATCTCAGCTTTGTGTCACTTGCCTAGAAGGCTGAGGCCATATCAAAGATATTTGGGAATTGCAACATAAAACTTGTTAGTTCTTAATTTATATATTTTGTATGCATGTATATAGCATATATCTATATACAGATATATACAGATCTAAGTATAAAATTAGCAACTAGACCAGATTTTTCCCAAGGTAAAGGACAAGTGCATTCCTGAAAAGAAGAGAAGAAAAAGAGACAGCAACCTCAGTGCTGAGCTGTCCAGGCAAAGTGGAAAATTATGAGGAGCCCCGAGAGCTCACCTAAAACGAGGCTCCTAGTCCAGTTACACCCCCTTTTTTTACAGGAATAAGTGCATGGCTGTGTGACCTGCCACTGAGTTATCATTTGACCTGGAAAAAAGGAAACCTCTTAAGCTCTTCCCTGGCTTAATTCTGTACTAAGCCCATGACTCTTGCATCCCAGATACATGCCCCCATCATCAGATTTGCTTAAGCCAGGGAGGAGATCATCTTTAATATGCCAGTTGAAAAGCAAAATAGTTTCTTGAATGCTGATTTCAACTGATGCTTAATCTCCAAGGTCTTACATTTCTGTAACAGTAATCATCTGACTTGAGGGTCAAATCTCCTTGGCCCACTTTAATTTTTTGTTCTTACTCCTATAAACTGAAACAACTTCAGACTGATGGCTATGACGAGCTTGTTCTGTGGTGAAAAACTGTAATTAGTGACCAGGTTTCCGGTGAGGGAGGAGACTTGGAAGTAGTCTTTCTTGGAGCCAAGTGCTCCAACCAGAAGGTTTTTGTTTAAAACAGGACTGAGCATGTGTGCAGCTAGTTCTCCAGTTGCTTTGTCCCAGGCCTTTCACAAAACCCATGAAATGTGGGAGGTGTGCTTTCACAAGAAGTACAGGGAAAACAGTATGAAATGCTGCTGGACATGAGAGCAGCATTGCTCTTTCATGTGTGACTCTTGGCAGAAATTTAAGAGGCTACAGATTCAGGCACCACTGTGGTTAATGATTAAGACTCAAGTTCCTCTGTAAATCTTGCCTTAAATCAAAACCCTGGAGGAATTTTCAGGGGACCTCAGATACAGTAGCCTGCTTTGTACTATTCTGCTTTGATTTGCGTTTTGTGATTTTAGATATATTAAATATCCTTTCCTGTTTGAGAATATTCTGGTTTTTCCCATGTTAATAGAGAAATTCTTACTTGAAAGAAGTATCTTGGTTGTGTGGGAGAATGATTAAAAAAATTTAAGAAAGGAATAAATAACTGTCTTAGAAAGAATATTTTTAATGTTTGAATGCTTTAGGCTTGAGGAAAGACAGCTGCCTAATTTTGTTCATTGTGGACAGGTTCCAAGTGTGTGTATACATGGTCACACAGACAGACACACAAGAATTACTAGCTTCTATTTTCACATTAATAGTAAGCCAGGCATAATAATGACCAGTATTGAACTAACTGTTACAGATCTGATCGTGATAGATGGAACAGGTCTATCAGATCAAGCTCCTGTATCAGCTACTGTTCCCCCAAAAGGGGAGGTAATCATTATGACACTGATCTGTCTCTTGCACTCCACTAGCTTTAATGGGAAATCAGTGTGAATAAACTGGTTCAGATGAACTCTGGCTTAATCTGATCTCATGATTTAACCAGGCATCTGGAAAAAAAGGCTAATGTCACTTTGGCCAATGAATGAACACACATCTCATTTTAAACATTAAGTTAATGAACAAGAATTAAACAGAAGTTTGTCTGAGCCTTTGAAAAGGATATTTTTCTTTGTCAACTATAACGCACTTTAAAACCCCCGCACTGAACTCATGCTTACTCTGTGTCAGCAAAATCCTAACAGTACAGGACAGATTAGTCTTTCTTTAACTTTCTTACAAGGGTAGCTCAGCTGTATGGATAAGGACACAGGTCAGAAATAAGGTAAAATTACTTACAATCTTTTTCACTTAACATCTGCCTGTTGCTGTACTTTTACATTATGATGCTCATAGTTATTTTCTCTGTAGTATACACATATTCAGAAAACATAACTAAGGATAATTTTTTGCCCTCTGTGTTACTTTGCTTATAAGCTTCACTTGAAGAAAAAGCTATCGTTGTCCTTAACTATGCTAGGTACCAGAAGTCTTGGTCAGAGACTATTCTGAGTCATAGTCTCAACTGTCAGTGCCTTTTCTTCTTTATCAGTGGGATTTCCAGGCTTTCAGACTATGGCACTGTATCTCAAAATCTCATTCACTCTTCTGAAAAGAGCTGCTTGCAATCTAAATATACTTGCTAAAAGAAACTAATTCTCCTAACACCTTTTCTTCAAAATTTTATTTTTCTTACAGATGCCCACCTGTTTGCAAATCCCTAAATCTGCTTTTTCTTTTATATGTAAAGAATAATCTGTGGAAGAAGAATTCTACATGCATAGAACTAATGTTATTAAAGGCTCTACACCTCTCCAGAAACACTTACGATCTGAAATTCTGAAAAACACCTGTCATGTCAAAAGCAGGAACTGTATGAAGTTCCAATCCTACTTTGCTCATAGAAACTAGGCTTTCAACAATTATTTTCAATTATTTTCATGAAAAATAATCGTAACAATTAATAACAATTTTTCTCAAAAAAATTTTGAAGTGTACTTCTGTACAAAATCGTGACAGCTTTTATTAATATTTCTCAGGGGATAATATTTCCTCAGTGTATGTATTAAGAATCCACAGACACCCCTCAAGCACATCATCAGACACAGATCATAGCTGTAAACAGCACTGCTGTTCAACAAAAAGAGCTTTTTAATGTTAATTTAATTGCATATCATGAAATTTGCTTTGGTTCCTGAACAGGAACTCTCACAGATGCTTCTGTATTTTGGGCTTACCTACTGTAGCGCGTTTGAAATTTAACTCTTCTGGTACAGTGATGCCTCAAACAAATCTTTGGGATTTTGGTGCATGGACACATGAAAATGAAAGAAACAAAATCCTGTTTCATCTAATTGTTTGTGGAACACCTTTTTTGTTCAGGAAGAGGGTAACAAAGGGAGGACTGAGAGCTTCAGCTCCACGCCGCTCGCTGTAAAATGGAGTTTTCAAAGCGGCAAGCGTTAAGGTGAAAGCAGAGGAGCTTCCCGTGTGCAAGCGCTGAGGATGCGGGCGACAAGCGCAGGGCCTGAGCCCCCTCAGCAACCGGGGGGGACGCAGAGCCAGGGCAGCCCCGCAGCCCCGGGCCCGCCGCAGAGCCAGGGGAGCAGCCCCGGCCCCGCTTCAGCCCCGGGCCCGCCGCAGAGCCAGGGGAGCGGCCCCGGGCCCGCCTCAGCCCCGGGCCCGCCGCAGAGCCAGGGGAGCAGCCCCGGGCCCGCCTCAGCCCCGCTCCTTCTCCGGCGGTGGCCCCGGCGGTGACGTCACGCCGCCGCCCGTGACGCCTGCGCTCAGCGCGGAGCGGAGCCGGCCTGGCTGGGGAGGGATCCGCGCTCCGTGAGGGAGGCGAGGCAGCGGCCGGGAGGTACCGGAGCGCATGTGGAACACACACGTTGTCCCGTTCTGCTCCTGTGCCCGCGGCGGGGCGCAGCCTGCGCCTGGCTCGGGGACACGCAGGGACAGCACGGAGCGGCCGCGCTGCCACCGTGGCACCGGCGGCCCTGGCGGGCGCGGCCTGCGCCGCTCCCCGCTGTCCGTGCCGAGGGCTCCACCTGCAGCCGGGCCCGAGCGGGAGCCGGCACGGACGGACAGAGGAGGGAAGGAGGGAGGCGCCGGGCTGGGCCGGGCACGGCTGCGGGAACCCCGCTCGCCCTTGTTGAAAGGGGCCCTCCTTGGGGTGGCGGTGCCATTGGCGCCCCGGGGTCACGCGTTGAATAGTTGGCTCTGAAAGAAGAGCAAAGGTGATACAGGTGCCTGCATGTGCCTGTTACTCCAAATATACCTGGTTTTCCCTTCCATTATTTATCTAGGGAACAGTAGGGAACTCCTGCTGCAGCTTTTTTCTCCCAAGTCACAGCTGCAGGGAGCCTCTATGGCGTTTCTGTGTTATAACACAAACTGTACATTACTGCCTTGCAGGTAGGCCCTGTGTCCCACCTGTGAATGCCTAGTTCATGCACAAGGGGCTTTCTCTGCTCTGGGAACTTGCCTGGGGAAGCAGACACATGGGTTGGTTTCAGGCACTTGTGAATACTTTGTTAGGGAAAAGGACACACCGTCTGCTTGTTCAGACTCTGTTACAGAAGACCAAAATCATCATGCCACCCTGTGAGTTGGTGGTGGCCTGGTACACTTGGTACCATGTACTGTTCTGATTATCACTCATCCCAAAGGGTTTAATGGATTTCAGTGAGGCCAAAGGTAAGGTCTAAGGACTCAGATCTTCTTTAGCGAGGTACTGAATAGCTTCCCTGTGTGTAGGAGTAACCAAATAGACCTGGAAGAGGATACAGGTGAAGAGCAAAACAGTAAGGGGAAGGTATGAGAAGAAATGCATAGAATTATCTAATCAGAAAGCAAATTAGGAACAAAAGGAAGTACTTTCCCACAAATAGTAAAACTCATTGCCTCAGGATTAAGACAGTGCAATTGAGTTCAAAAAGGATTTATTCAAATGTATGGAAAAAAGATTCATTATTATTATTGCTTAGATTCTGCCTCTGTCTCCTCAGGAAATTCCAAAACAGCTGATTGGTTTCTAGAGCTTTCAGAATGAAAGATCATTCTACTACAAAGTACTTTCTTTGGTACTCCTTTCCAAACATCAAAGCTAGCTACTTCAGAATAATTTCGTATTTCAAAAAGCGTTATTTCCTCCTTCAAAAGCAGAAACAGAAAACCCCAGGCTAGTGGTAAGACAGTCTGACAGTATTAAACCAGTGTAAATACGAGTTTCAAATCGTACTCAGTAATATTTGCACTGGTGTTGTCCAACACAGATACTTTGGATGGAATGAGACCTTGAGGCTAAATGACTTCAGCACAAGAATAGTGGTTGCAAGAACAATATAATTACAAACAGTACATCAGCTTTGAATAAGCAGCTGAACAATACATTATGGCCTTTAGGTACATAAATCACATAGTTCATCAATTGAATAAGCGTTACCATAACTCTGGTATTGGAATGCTAGATTATGTGCATGATTTTTTTTTTTTTACTAGTTCAGAAATATTTAAGAATTAACTTTCATTTGTAGAAGTGGTGTCTAATTTAGTTCAACTGTTTATTTTGAATAAAAAATGAACATAAATGAATGAATAAAACCCAAATCACTAATTCTATAACCTGCTATTACAAACAGGTAAAGGCTGTGATGTTGGCAAGAGTAGTAGTGAATGTCTTGCTGTACTGGACATGAAGCTGATGGTTTATTTTGCAATTTGTGAATTGTTTTGAAGATGGGCAAGGTCTGTGCTGTTTTTGGAGGATCCCGGGGGATAGGCAAAGCTGTGGCAGAGCTCCTGGCACAGAAGGGCTGTCGCCTGGCCATCATTGGTAGGAATCTGGACATGGCCCAGACCACTGCCCATAACCTTGGTGGTAAGTGTGCTGCTGTGCAGTTATTGTCTCACTGCTCCATGATTAGGTGACTTGTGAAGACAGTGAGTCGTTAAAAACCCCTTGTTTAATTAGATGGAAAGGAACAGAAAGGCTGTGATTATTAAAAAACAGCTATATTGGTACAATTTTGTTTTCACAATAGCTGTTGGGAGAGTAGGTTACCTATTTTATCTGTGTAATGGGAATTTTTAGATGAATGGAATTTTTTGGGGTCACAATAGAAGTGTTATGAATTGAGTCATCCTCAACTCGTGAATAAGCCAGAACCAAGACTAGTCTGCTCATGCTGAACTTCTGATTTCAACAGGCAAAAAAAAAAAAAATAAAACAAGGAATTGTCACATAACTAATGAATAAAACGCTTGAAAGTCGTCTTTATATGATTGTCTGGGGATTAAATAGGTTCCTTAAATTATAACTAGTTCAACATCTGTTTTGCAACTGAGTTGATACATTTTGAAGAAGGTTTATGAATTAAATACAACTTTTATTTTTACTTTTATGTACTTTTACTTTTATATATATTTGAATGCAGCAGGACATCTGGCACTTAGTTGTGATGTATCCAGTGAACAAGCAGTCCAAAAGACTTTTGAGGAGATGCAGAGGAATTTGGGTCCTATTAACTACTTGGTTAATGCAGCTGGGATCAACAGGTTGGTTACTCCTTACAAGACTATATGTAATTCTAGATGAAGGCAGCTCACTGTGAGGTGCTCTGGCCCTTTGTGCTTAGTCAGAGTGTTGTTAATGAGCACATCTGAAAGCAATATTAAGTGCTTGCCAATATTTTGTTCCTGATGGGCAGTAGAATGCTAACAGATGATACAGCTTTCACTGTAGTTTCTGCATTCTGAATTTCCCCTCTATTATTTCTTCCACTTTTTCCCCCAGAATGGTCCAAAATAGTTCTTGATACCACTCTGCAAAAGAATATGGCCAGAAGCATGGCTAACTTGTTTTTTGCTATGTGTTGTCCTTGCAGTGTTGCCATTTTGAATGCTCAAATGTATGGAACGACATACACCCCTATTAATATTCTGTCCAACAGTATATTTTTTAATTAATAAAAACAATCAGGGGTTTGTTAAGTGAATTCTTTGGTTTATTTTGGTTTGTTTGTCAGGGATGGTTTGTTACTGAGAACCAAGACTGAAGATATGATAGCCCAGATTCACACTAACCTTTTGGGAACAATGTTGACATGCAAAGCTGCTGTAAAGGTCATGATTCAACAAAAGGGAGGTGCTATTGTCAATATAGGTAAGTTGCTGGTGGAGTTCTGTGTATTAATCTTCTAGAAATGTTTAGCAGGTGTTACATTACTTGTACAATTTACTTACTTTCCTTGTCCTTATATTTAGACATTCTATATTTAGCATTTTTTTATTAATAGTTATTCTTTTGTGCAATTTCTGCAACTTCTAGAATAATAAACACCCCAGAATTTATATTTTATTGAGAAAAGAACTTTACTATTCTTAACCAATTTTTTCAATATCTAGATCTACTGGCTATTAACTAAGAATTGATGGCTACAGTCTTTCTTTCGTTCTTTCTTTCGTTCTTTCTTCTTTCTCGGGACAATGATATATTTTTTAGAAGGGTCTTAATTTTATTCTCCTGGTGCCCATTGGTCAACATACATACATGGATTATACAAAAATCTCAGCTAATTGTGAGATTTACTTATCCTAGTGGGCTAAAGTACATAGAGTAATGCATATTTTACTCTTTTCTAGTTTTCATTCCAAGTTTAAAACTAAAATGATAAAGCTAGTACAACATTGCAAGTTACCCATTTAATCTTCTCTTTGATGTTTCTTTATTTTAGGGAGTATTGTAGGACTTAAAGGCAACTCTGGTCAAAGTGTGTATAGTGCTACCAAAGCAGGATTAGTTGGATTTTCACGCTCTCTTGCTAAAGAAGTAGCAAAAAAGCAAATTCGAGTCAACGTTGTTGCTCCAGGTTAGTTTTTGAGAAATTCCTGGATCCTTGACTATTGCAATTCATTACAACTGTGGATATTTCTTGTACTCTGAAAGTAACTTAAGACAAATTTCTATTATTTTCTTCAGCTTTGTAAGTAAATATTTTTAATATCTTCTGTTTGTTTATTTAAAGTATAATACATTCTTTTAGAAAACCTTCAGGGTTTTCAAGGAAACAATGAGAAATTTGGAAGAGTAAGACTACCTATTCTTCTATTCATTATTACATAATAAAGATTTTTTTTTATCTTTGTTCCTTCTTCACAACTTTCTGTCCTTGCAGATGGAAGGATTAGATCTAATTACAGAGAGCTACCCTTGTCTCCAGCTAGAGAATGCTTGTTTGTTATTAGGGAAACATGACAGACCATGAGAAAGCTGTCAAAAAAGTACCCCTGTCTCAGGAGGGAGTCCTGAAAGTTATTTCTGCGAGTAAAGGCAGTGATTTCATAAGATAATGTAGTTCAAGTGAACTGCCATGCTTAAGGAAAAATCCCTTCTGTATTTTCTGAATTTTTCCATTCATAACTGTGTACAGTTCTGCTCACCTTCTACTGCCTCTGATGCCTTTCAGAATTCTACATGAACCTGTTCAGCTTGTGACCTAGGCAGGAAAAATACTTTTATTCTTTAGTGAGTTGAGCAGTTCATCCACAACCATCATAAAGGGGCAGAGTTTTACAGTAGAAAGCAAAAGGGAGACTTTCCCTTCTTGATGGCAGCTAGAAAGCAGGTAAGGTCAACTCTTTATAAAGCTGCAGCATGTGTGTGGAGTTGTACAGCAGTGGGAAAGTCAAATCTCAGATAATGGAAAATTTTTTTAAAAGTCCTTCAAAAATGTCAAACAATATTCTTCAAATGAGTGCTCTGATAGAAACTATGCAAGTACTAAACATAAGTTCTAAAATATAATGCAAACACTTTAAAGTCTGAGAGGGGTTCTTGCCATACATTTTGTACTTGTATTTTAATTGAGAACATTGTGGTGAAATTATTATATTTTGTCTTTCAGAAAAGTGATACTAAATCCAGTTTTTGGACTGAGTTTTAGTTACCCTTTCTTGTTTGGTTGTTTGGTTTTGTTTGGGTATTTTAAATGGACTTCTGTAGATCTCTGCATTTTAGTTATTGCATCACTGCTTCCAGAACAGCAAGATATTTTATTGGTGAGATAAAAAAGTGGTCTTGTCTGTCAAATGATGTGGGCTGCTTTGGGAAACTTTGAAGAATGGTAGCTGGTGCTGAATCCTGGTAATAGATTTCACTTTGTAAGATTCATTAGGAAATCTACTTGATAAATTTAGTTGAAGGTTAGGTTAACTCTTCATATATCTCTCTGCTCTTAGGCTTTATTCACACAGAGATGACAGCTCATTTGGAAGAAGATCAGTTGAAGAAAGCAATTCTCCTTGGAAGATTTGGAGAGCCTCATGAAGTTGCACAGGCTGTTGTCTTTCTTCTAGAATCCACATATGTTACAGGGAGTGTTCTGGTTGTAGATGGAGGCTTGCAGCTTATGACCTAAATACTACCTTGAATAAATGACTATTTTAATGTCATGATGGTAATATATAAATACATACTAAATAAAGAGAGAGGGTTGGAAATTGTTTGAAGATTGATGTACATAATTGATTTGGTCTTATTTAGTCAGAAATTTGGCAGCAGTGCGTGCAACGTGTGTGTTTAGCTGCCTGAAAGAGTCTGTTTGGTGTTACAAAGTCTGTGTATGAAACAATTTGAAAAAGATCTGGTTTTGATACAGTGATAGCTTTAATAATGTGCTGATAGGTTTTTAAAACACTGTATTTTTATAAAGTCCTGTTTTCTAATTTGGGATAGAATGAGATTTTGTTTGAATTATCATGTTACACAAAGGTTAATAAAGTACAGAGACATGTTTATTGGGTGGCAGGTATGATTGCATCAAGTTTTTCAAGTAGGGCAAAGATTGTGAACTGCATAGTTTTGCATTCTTATCAGTTAGTCCCTACAAAGTAGCAAGGAGTTTCCTTTGAGCTTTGTTTGTTTGTACCTAACAGTACAAAGCTAGGAACTTCTAGATCTTCAGCATACCTGAATTGCCTTTAGAAGATTTAATTATATGCAATGTGTTTTTATAAAGACAAAACCTACTTGGTTCCATTCCTGAATGTATGTACAGCACACACTCAATCCAGTGGCTCTTGTGTGTGGCCCTTGAAGGACTGCTACGGCGCTGGAGCTGCTAATCTTGTCATATTCTCTGTTTGAGCTGCACGTGCACTGTTGAACACTACAGCTGCAGACCTTGCTGCATAAGACACTTTGCAAGGACTCAGTGGATGTTTAGAACATGTATCACTTCCAGAGCACGAAGTCAAGGTGTTTTGTGTTTTGCTCTGTACCTTCATGAACACTCAGTTCAGCTGTTAAATTGATGCTCCCTAATGTAAGTATAGTTAATAAAACAGCCATTTAATTTTATTTAAATCAACTTTTGAAGCAGAGTAATTGTTCTGCTGTAAATGATTCTGAGTGTTCCTGTCTTGCTGAAAACTTACCAAATGTTTGACCTCAGGCTTTTCTATTGAGTTCGAGTAATTTTTGATAATTGATGTTTTTATTGTCTCTGAAGAAAACTATGAATGTTGTTCAAGACCTTCACTTCTTAGCTCTGCTGTTCATTGCATCATGATCCAGATGTTGATTCAGCTTTTGAAATTACTTCCCATCTTGGCACACACCACAGTACAGAAAGAAGAGATCTCACTGATGATAACTAAATCTTTAAAGTTGGAGATTTTCTTCATTTGTGCAGCTGAGAAATTTTTTGTTTGTGCCAGAAAACAGTGCAAGTTCAAGCTTCTTGCAGGTATGTATTGAGAAATAATACAAGGAGTACTTTATGATCAGGAGATTTTACAGTTGGTTGTGCTACTCATTTTGGAGTATAAAATGCTGCAAGAAGTAACCCTTCCAGGAGTTCTTATCTTCCTGTTGTCACTGTTAAGTGTCATATGTGTCTTTGCACAAATAATTGGTAATTATGTTTTTCCTTGATAGAAGGAGTTAGCCAGAGATTTTGTGAATTTTTTCCAAGGGCACTGAAGGTGAGGGTGGACAGCTGGTACATTTTCACTAGAAAAGTAGGAATATGTCAGTGACTTGGCTGCTGCATATACCTGTCCTTGGTATTTTACAAACAAACACTGTGTGACAAATCTTGACCAAAAGCCAAACCTAATAAACTATAAATAACTTTCTTTTAGTGAGTTCTGACCCTAATTATTGTTGTTTAAAAATTCCAGTAGATACTATGTTTTTAAAGCCTTTCCCCCCGCTTTTCATTGAACTGGTAAATTAGAACTGAAAACTGGTTAACATAATCCTGGTTCTGTCTGGCCTGGTGTGATGTCTTGAACAGGGGAAGTATGGAATGTGAAGGGAAAGTAAAAGATCAGGTGTGTGTCCTTAGAAGACTCTGGTACCTCCAGCTCTTTGTGACTGGGATGTTTGACCCACCAATGGGTAGCTCTGGCTGGGGCCTGCAAGCACTGAAAACAGCCCTCTGGTGCTCTCTCTGTTTTGCTTTTGAATTTGTAGACCTCTATCTTATCCTGCCTGCCTTAGTTGTTTCTGTTTAGTACTGGAGAGTCATATTTCTTCTAATTGCTTGTTGCTGGAGAGCTTTTTTGTATCTTAAATTGTCTTTGTTGAACTTTGCTTTACTTTTCCAGTTTCTCAAGGAAGGAGCAACAGGTAAAACTTCTTGCAGAATTCACTGTGGATCTATTTTTAAAAAATATTAAATTGTTTTATGTTTTGTTCTATATTGTTTCCAAAATGATACCTAAGTGTTTTGCTTTTTCCTAACCTTTGCACTTCTATTTTTGGAACAATAGCTCAATCCCAAGTAATTAATGGTCAACTTGGAGTCCATTTCCACAGATATATATATATACAAAAGTCTGAATTTTTGTATTTTTTTCAGCATGAATTGATCTCAAATATCTACAATGAGTTTAGTTGCTGGTTTTAACACCTATTTCCTCAGTGAAATGTTTCTGCAATTTTTAAATTCCTTAATCCCTCTGTTACTTTGAGTAACTTAGTGTTACTCTGTGTATACACTGTGGCATTCAGAGACTGCTCTCTCAGAACTCTTAGAAATAGGTTGTACTTTTCCTGCCCCAACAGAGGAACTGTGGTACTATATTGGCACTACACATCCCAATTCATTCAGCTGCTGATTTATACCTTTTGTCTTCTATCTTTAAACAAGGTACTGATACGACAACTTCTTTTGGCAGCACAGCATCATTATAGTTTTTGGAAGGGGGTGTGTCAGATGCCTTTTAGAATTTCAAGCCTGCACCATGATTAGATTTCTGTACTTGCATCTTTTTTAAGTTATTCTTTAGAAAAACCCTAAAATGCTTATCAAACATGATTTCCCTTTGCAAAAGCAACTCTGTATGTTTATCCTGTTTTTTTCTTGGCTTTAGAACAAATTCTGGCATTTTGATATGTGCAGAAAAAGATATTTAGCCTTTAGTTCCCTGGATCCCTCTGGAATCTCTTCTCAAAAAACAAAAGTTCTTCCGCTTGCTAAAATCACAAATACTTGCTGTCATACTTGCTGTCCCATTTCCCAGCTTCCAGTCACTTGATAATGAGGCAGGTTTCATTCAGAAGTTTCACAATGGAGTTACTTGGTTTCTTTTAGAATTGAGGGTGAAAGCCCCCATTTCCCCCATTTGTCACTCTTTCCTCTGTAACCTGTCCTGATGTTTTGCTCTGAGGAGGAAAACCTTCAACAAGTTGCCTGTAAAGCTTCTTGTGGAGTTCCTGCATGGTAGCAGAATCTGATCATAGGGATTTGTTCAGAGTCTGGGGATTTTTTTCCTCAGTGGTCTTTCCTTCCCTGAGCACTTTGCTTTTTACTTTGATCATCTGCTTGCCTTCTTCAGGCATGGTTCCTGTTTCTCAGGTGCTGGTCAGTGTCAATGCACTTTTGCAGATTATTTCTCTGCACTCTGACCTGGCTGTAAATGTCACATTCAGTGACTGATTCCATTTGACTCCTAAAGCTAGACTGCTGGTTTTATAAAGATTGATGTTTAAATGACAGGAGCTTCCTCCTCCCCACAAAAATAAGTTTAATTTGATGTATATATTTAAAATCGTTATACTGAAGTTCAGTACATTCAATCTTAGTGTTGTCATTGGGCTGTTTGTTGACTTTGACTTATCATTTTGGCTTCATTTTAATATTTTCTTATTTTGCTTCTTTTTTATGAAAGTCTGTGGTAGGGGACTTCTGTCTTTATTAATAAATTTTGTCAATAGACTTGCAGAAGTAAAAGTCACCATTAAAACAATCACTATTTGAAAATAACATTTTGGCTCAGGCCTTGGGGTAACCACAACCAGAGCAGAGTGGCCCCGATCGACTGCATGAAAAGGAATATATTTTAAAAGTGATCTTGGCCTCTTCAGTGTGACATTTATCCAGCGTACTCATGATTGCTCTCTGTCATCGCAGTTACACTGCTGGCCTTAGATGTCTCAGATGTCATAGCTATGGCCACCATCTTAATGGTGTGAGTGTCAATATTGTCTAATAACAGCTTATCTTGCTAGGTTTGGAAATTCAATCCATATTTGATTGGATGATTTAATATGTTGACATTTATTTTTATGACTCTTCTATATATTTTGTATCATTATCTTACTTTTTTATCTTACTTCATCATATTTCTGGTATGTCTGTTTTTCACTGTTCTTGATGAAAAGCAGACATTCGGGCTTTACATCTTTGGCTGCTGGCATTCATACCAAGCTATATATAAATGTTTGGGGGTTTTTGCATATGGATGTTTGTGAATCAGACTGTGCACTTGACTGACTTACAATGATTTTTCAATTGAATTTTGAAAACTTCAGTCCACTGTCTTATTAGACATGGTTTCTGTGATTCTATTCCTAATGGAAGTGAGAGAATGTGCTCTTATCCATCCGATGTTTCTTCACCTGCTATATTGCTTAAAACTTTCCTATATGCTCTTAAATACCAGCATCTTTTTGCCCTTTTTTCTTCTTTAAGAGAAGAGTATTTTATGGACCCACTACTCCATGTTTCTGCAGTTTCTAATGAATCTGTAGTCCTCTTACTACAACTGGTTTTTCAGGCATGCATTGAAACTTTGCCTCATCCATGGAGCATTTATAGAAAGCTGCAGCGCAAGTCTGCGAAACATCAAATTGCTTTAACTTATTCTGTGTTTTATTCCAGATCTTTTATCCTGCCCCACCCCATGCCACTGGTTTCTACATGGCCTTTCACTACCACCACAGAATTTCTAGAGAGACTATCAAGGCATGTTTTGAGGGTGGCTGCTTTTGCAGGTGTCATTTAATTCAGTATGCAGTCCTGTTTTACAGCAACCCTCTTTCTGACTCACCCATAATGATTGCTTTGAGTTTTTACTCATCTGGGTTCCTGCTTCAGAGAGGATATCCTTGCTAAAAAAGGTTGTGTACTGCAGTATTTACTCATTTATGTGACCTGCCTTGTTACTGCCAAGTTAGGAAACCTGAAACTGTTCTTCTGTTGGCCTTGAGTTTGATTCAAATCAAAGTTCGTAGGTAGTGTGGTTTGCATATTCTGGGTTTTAGTTGAAGCACATTGTACACCTACAAAGTTAGTTGTTGGTATGTCTTCTCTGCATTTTTCTAATGTTTTGGAAGGTGATGGATTACTCTTGTTCATCTTTTGTCCCAGGTAGGTCATTAGAGCCTTACTTCTACTAAAGAAATACGTTTTTAACTTAGGTTTTGTTGTAGGGAGCTCACTTTCTTAATACAAACAGTTTTCTCTTGCTGTTGGGGTATCTGTTTCAGTTGATGGGCTGGATGGGCTCTGAGCAACCTGGTCGTCTAATGCAAGGTATCCCTGCCCATGGCAGGGGCCTTGGAACTAAATAATCTTTAGGGTTCCTTCCAACCTAAGCCATCTGTGATTCTGTGATTATAGTCAGTAAAAGTTTGTAGCAGGATGCATAAAATGTTGATGAGGTGGTTTTGGTTTGGGATTTTTTAAAAATATTGCATCTGTAAGGAGGAGCTCTGGTGGGGAATAACTTTTACAGACTATGGTAACAGAAATATATGTTGGATGAGTTGGTGCCTGCTGAGTGAGTTAAGGTTGTATCCCACGAAGAGATTTCACTGTGGCCTCCTGAGGGCAGTCTATCCTAAGGCATAATTGTATAGGTAATGACTTGGTGAGTAAAATTGTATTGTTTTAGGGAAGTGGAGTTGCCTGTGTAAATGCAAAGCTGATGGCTGGCATCCCTGCTACTGGTAAAATCCTATTCCATATATCCTGAGCTGCTGGGAGGTTGTAAGGCATGACTTTTAAAGATGGAAAGGATTTCATACTAAGATCAGTGAAACTTGGATAGAAAGTGGATACCTTAATCCCAGCCTGCAAAATCTCTTTGTTACATTATTACCTACAGTTAAAACATACATTGTAACGATTATTTATTGTTGTAAGACAAATTTTACTACTTTGATGTGTTGCACAGTGTGAGGTTGTATTGCATGACCCTGAAATGTATATTGCCTGTTGCAATTATGTGACTTTTTTTTTTTTCTTTTTTTTGGATGAACAGTGTAGTTCATTTAAGTAAATCAAATGAAAAATGAACTCTTCAAGGCCAGGTGCACCCACTTGAATCAGTTAATCAATATTTGAAAAGACAAGTCAAGTGTAGTTGTGGAGAGAAGTCATTAGGTGTGCTTAGTGCCTGAAGAAGTAAGAGCTCTGGTAAGTCCCAAGTTATATTTGATTTTCACACACATCGTGTTCAGTTTCAGATCGTATGCTAAAGGCTTCTTTTTGCTGAAGATATGTCTGTTAGTAAAAAATTCTACCTGTACACTTTGCAAGACATCTTTGGATCAGTATGACTATAATCACAACCGTTCTGGTATTCTTACGTTTTTATTTTTTATGTTAACAGCTCTTATCTGTTAAGGTCTGGGATATGTTTCATTCATTGTATGTAACAAAATTGCCAGTTTGAATGTGTCTGTATCAAATGCAATGAGACAACACCCAAGTAAAAGCCACCACAGCTTCCTTGGTATCATTACACACACATTAGGGCAGTGTCAGTGGGAGTGTAGGGGGCAGATGTCACTGAACAAGTGGAGTTGTGTAGATGTTTCTCAGCATTTCCCAGGCTGCTGGCTGGTGGTACTGATGTGCCCTTGCATGTATTGCATGCTGATGGGTTTGAAATTGCTGCATGATCTTGAACAATTTGTTTAAGAATAACTGCAAACTGATTATATGGTATTGCTGAAGCTTGTTAGTGAAGCAATTTAATGTTTTATTAATTCTAACTTGCAGATCTCCAAGCTTGCTATTTCAAATGCTGAATGCACTACATGCATGTTCTACATGAACTACATGTTCCAGCTCTGTGCTGGAGGCTGTACTGTCAACATCTGGATGCTGATGGCCTGTTAAAAGCTCTCAGTTGCAATGTTTTGATTCTGGTCCTCTCAATATGACCTTTTATCCTACTTTTTCAGATAGTTGGTAAATTTCTACTGAAAACTTCCTGCAACTTCAGAGAAAAGAAAGAATATAGTCATTTCTTGTGTTTTGTTCAGATGTCATTTAGTGTGCATATAGGATTTTTGATGGTGAGATGTCCCTGCCAGCAGCAGACTGCAACTGCATCCATTCTTTGCACGCTCTTGTAGCTCTGTAGTTGGAATGAATATATAGAACAGAGAGCAGCTGTCATTTTAAGAGTTCACCATAATTTTCAGGACACCAACATGGAGATGTCCTTAATTTGCAATAGATTACAGGTATGTTGCCTGCTGTATAGAAAGTCTTATTTTCAGCACCTTTCGCAGTAGCTCAGAAAGGTCCTGTTTGGCAGTCTGGGTTTTGTACTCTCAGTTCTCTACAAATACTCTGTGATATCTGTGCCAAGAGTTGTCCAAAAAAGCTTGACAATATGTTTCCCTGAAACTGTGTGGTTAAATACATAGGAGAAAAGTCCTACCATAATCCATTTGGTGTGATGAGATTTGTAGAGCTTCTTCTGTAAGTCTAATCATTCTGTGCAATGGCCAGGTACTGTTATGTTTTTCTGCTTTCTTTTTCTGCAGCTGTGTCTGCACCATTTATGCTACTACAGAACTAGAAAGTGATAGCAGTTACAAGACCTGGCCAGTCCCCAGGGTTACCTATTACACTGCAGTTGTTTTATAAGGCACAAAATTTCTCCTCCTAGGTGGTGTTGAACTGGAGTTAGTCTCCATCTGCATGGCTGCTGAAATCATTGCTGTACAGGTACTGCTGCTCATTGTCTGGCTTTTTTTGCTCTAGACATGACTAGGCATTGTATCCCAAACACATTTTTAGTAGAGATGCAGTGCAGTATTAGATACTTTTATGAGTTAATCACTTCTGTTGAGGAATGCAAAGTGGCTTAATTTTGAGTTAGAGTTGCAAGCTTTAAGACAAATCAAAGACACCGTGTGCTCTCTGGAATACTTTTCCTTGTAAATTCCTTGGGGCAGGAACTGTGTTTCCATCTGTCTGATATATTTTACATGCTCATATTTGTGTTCAAACAGAAAATTTGTGCAGAAGTGAAGGCTATGTCTTTCAGTTCAGGAGCATGAGATGAATGTCAGTAAATTCTACCCCTTGCATGTACATTTGAATGGTGAAGGAATGAATTAGCCAACCTGCATAATCCAAGCAGGCATTTCTAGTCCATGCATGAATTTATCTATAGTCCATGACGTGTGTTTGGCAGCTGGGTCACACAGTCAGAGCGTGTAACTCATCCCCTCAGCATCATGGCATGTTGGATAATGTGAGCTCGTGAAGTACTTACATATGAAATCTGTTTGGGCTACTTGCAGAGGTGAGGATGTAGTGGTCCAGATGTGGGGGATCAAGGCATTTCTTAGCATACACCCTAAATGAATTAAAATAGACTTTGAAAGTGGTGATACAGAAAGCTGGGGATTCAAGCTGGATTGGTTTTGATCCCCAACCACTAGTTAGCTGTGATGGAAGCAGATTGTGCATGTTAACTAATTGTTGCTGTTACCTTAAAGCTGTAGGATAAATGTACTGTGTGCTAAGGTGCTTTTTCAGCTGGAAGAACCTTCATTCATTTGGAATTTTGTACCTCACTGTTGGTATTCTTGACAGAGCTTTCTGTTGTCACCCTGACCGTTGTTGCATTGAATCTTTGATTGCTATGAATATGCTTGGATTGATGAGCTTCCTAAATAATTTGAAGTCTTCCCATACCTAAACTAGAAGTCTTGCAAAAAGTCAAGGCTCCTTTTTTTAGTCTTAAAAAATGACAGAAGTACACTCTCAGTTCATACTATCTATCTTTGGACTATGTGGAAGGAGATTAAACTTCTGAAAGTTACTTTGATGCTTCCAAGAATTTTTGCTTTTTGGCTTGAGAAGTTAATTTGCTTATGCCGCACTTCTATCTCTGACTTTGTAAGCCCAAACAGTCCAGTAACTAAGTAACAGCACAGCTGAATGTTTTCATAAAAACAATGTTGCTGCTTAGAGATGTGATTTACTACTTAAGTGTGTCTGTACATATATACAGAGGCAAAAAGTGATGATGACCTCATCTTCAACAAGCTCAAAAAGCAGTCTCGGTTTTTTAGTCCCCAGGCCAAAGCCAAAAGTACTGTGAGAAGACACAACTCCAGTGACTTCAGTTGCAGCATCACCATTAATTTCAGGGCTCACTTAATTGCTGACATAAGCCTGTTTGTAGTGATCAATGCTTGACATGTAAACCCAAAAGAAAAAAACAGATAACCTTGCATCTCTCCTGGTATCTTCACATTGAAAAAAGAAGGAGAAACTGGTTAATAGTCAGAATTTTTAAAGTAAATCTGACTCTTAAAAAAAAATTCTGATATTGTCTTGTTATCAGACTCTTACATGAATTTAACAGTGCTCAGACCATGCCTTTTACTTAGAATCAGTTATAAGTGGCAACATATTGCAATTATTAGAAATACAAAACAGACCTGCATATTTTCTAATCTTTTAAAAAAAAAAAAAGTATCTTTGAGTTCTTTTATTTGGCAAAAGTATCTCAGATTTTATGAGTAATGTTCCTCTGTTCTGTTCAAACAAGATTCCAGGTCACAAGCAGACTATTCTGATAAATTCTAGCAGTTTTTAGATGTTGCATATAGGCCTCATTTAATCTGTATTCATCATATTTAACATTTCCAAATCTTACACTTGAATGCTTGTACCAAAACAAGTTATTAATCTTTACCAGAAGGAAAACTTTCTATTTGTGTAATATTTATTGATGTTAAACCCACATTATACCAGCACAACAGTCCAAAGTAATGATAATACATTTTTATAAATACAAATAAAAGGTGGCAAAATAATGCTAGTGAAGCTAAACAAAAAAGTAAATTAGCATGTCACAGTTGAGGAAAATTTGGCAAAAGATATGACATACTTCTAGAATAAAATCAGATTATTCCCACCTGACAGACTATGATGTTAATCTAGATTAACCATCCCCATTACTAGTCATATCCTGCACCAGAATAGTACTACCTTGTGTGCTAAAGTTTATTAGTCACTAAAAAACAAAACAAACTTTGTGTACTTACAAAGCAATACATGTATAGCAGTAATGCAATATATGGTGTACACAATAACAAAATAAAAATTAAAAAAAAACAAACCAACAAACAACCCCTAAGTACAGGACTTCTGAATAAATGAACTGAGATAAAAGATTTCAACACTTTTATTATAAATAATGAAAGATACCATGTATGTGCTTCATATAAGGAATACAGTGTTTTCCTTTCCTAGCAAAGTATTGAAGCTCGTACCATCAAACACTCATTTTCCTTGTTAGGCCTAGTAATTCTTCCATCCATTCTCCCTCCCTCCCCTTCAACTGAAATTCACTTGGCTCTAATTTAAAACTACCTATTCAGGTGTGACTTAAGAGGGACTCCACTTACAAGTGGATTTACCTTGTGTACTGTAAGTAGCCTTCAGACTTTTCACCTGTGGTGCACAGACTCTACCCCTCAAAAAGAGTTGACATTTGCCTGCAGTCAGGAGAAGGAAAAAATAAAATCTACCAGAGACATGTTATGTTACGAAGAAAAAGCAAAAAGCAAATTGGATTTTTTCGCCTATCTTCATTTTCTACTTCCTCAGATTTGCAAACCTATCACCCCTGTGGTGTGTACTTGTCACTTAAATCTGTAGTGCAGTTTCAACCCATTTTTCACTTACTATACGTTTCTAAAATCCTCATACATATTACACAAGCTTTAAACAGTCAAACATCCCATACATACACTCCCTAGGTTTCAGCTCACCTTAGAATTTCAGAATCTTGAATGGGAGCATTACAAGGTTACACACTGCTGTCCAGCAAGCCGGAGTTTCAACCTCTTGCCCAGTCCCTCTCCCACCCTTTGCAGTATCTCACTGCAGTGGTTTATACCATCAGCATTTTTTCCCATCTAGTTACCAATGTGTGATCTGGAGTAGATTGTTACTATGTGTCAACTCTTTGTTGTCCTGCAAAAGTATAATTGCTTCTGCTTAGACAGCCATTGCTGTATGTTTATAAATAAGCCTCCTCTGAGATGGCAAAAAGGAAAAACACAAATCAACTGAAAATCAGAGTGTCAATGTCCATACTAACAGCATTGAAAGAAAGATTTTTTGCAGTTTACAGAGATACAGCCTTTGCTTACGTTGTTTTTCCTCGTCCCTTTCTGTTTTATTCTTATAATATTGCACTTGTTCATCGTAGCTGTCAGAATGTGTAGCCATTTTAGAACTGTTGACAGTCCTTGAAGAAAACATCTTGCACCATTAGCATCTACTTACTGCTTGCAAAGGTATGTAGTGAAAAATCTTTCTGATGCATTTTGGCCTCTGTGATAAGGGTTATGAAGCAACATAGGTTAAGGAACTGGTGAGTGTGATTTGTTGTGCAATGTGTACATTTCTATGAATAATCTATCTATTCTTCTAATTTGGTATAATGAATAAGGAATATATGGTTACTGTGTTTGTTGTTTATCTTTTGTACATGAAGGTGTCTGCCCTTGCATAAAGTGACATAGGAGTATCATTGGTCAAGGCAATGGCTTTCAGTGTTTCTGCTTTGAAAGAAAATGATGGAAGCAGCAGTTGAATCTACAGATCATCACTCTCTACCAGGCCAGGCTGCATTGTCAGGTGGACTGGATTTGCTTCCGGCTGGAAAGCTGCTTTGATGTCTAGTCCTTGGTCACAGAGAGCAGCGTATCGGCTGGCTGAGGGCCTCACCTTCTTTGGCTTGGTCTGCTGAGGGGGTTGTTGCCACTGAGCTATAGATTAAAAAGGAAATAAAAAGTGTTAGCCTTCCTGAGCTGTGCCCCTAAGTGTGCCAGATGCTCAGTCAACCCTTTGTGAAGGAGATAGTAATTTCTGAGAAGCAGAAAACCATTATGTCAAAGATAAATTTGTTTAATTTCTTGGCATTGTTGTTTCTTGTTTTTTTAGCTTTTTGGTTTTTTTGGGTTATTTTCAGCATCTAGTTTCACCTTCAAATGTGATAAATACAGTAGTCTGTGTTACTTTTTGGCATTGTTTTCTACATTTCCTTGTGCACCAAGAAGGGTGACAGCAAAGAGGTTGTTTCTGTGCACTCCTATTCAAGTAACAGGCCTGTTCTAAGGTTAATTGTTGCATATAAAACTAAATTATCTGGTTGCCATTGCCACCCCTTGTATGCTGAAGAATGCTGAGCCAAATATCTTATTCACAATTCCCACTTCCAGCACCACCCCAGAAACCATCCTTTATCAGTCTCTCCCCTTCCCCTACCCCCTTAATTCTTGCTATCAGAAGTCTGGTAAGAGATACTTCTTTAAGAAAACATTTACTGTATATGGGGCTGCTTTGGAACAAACTCAGTAATTAAGCAGAAAGCCATAAAAACATCTACTACACTTTTGGTAGCTGTCACAGGTGTATTACAGACTAATGAACAAAAGAATACAAAAGATTAGGGAAGTGCCAGCAAAACAATAGTGATAACGATCCATAAAAAATCATATGATCATGCCATTATCTGTTGTTAATTAGCTATATTTAATGTACTAAGCAAAAGAAGAAAGCATGCAAGCTTGTTTTTCTTTAGGTGTCTGAAAGATGGTGAAATATACTTTGACAGAGCATTTGTTGTCTTGAAGAGGATGTTTATTATTGAGGAGAAACTATAAACAAAAGAAAGAGAGACCAATGTAAACCATTCTGTGAATAACCCAAAACTTACAGAACTGTTGCTTTTGCGGGGATTAATATGATCATGAAAATTGAAGCCACTTACTATAAACATCCAACCTGGCAGTGCAAGACACAATCCCAGCCTCATTCTTAGCTGAAACAGTGTACCAGCCAGCATCCTCCTTTGTAGTTCCTTGAATAAGCAGGCATATGTAGCCATAGTTATCCTGGTGCATGCTAATCAAAAGAAAAGTAGAAAATTCATATTTCAATCACAAACTAGTGTAGGCTATTTTAAAACGGCATTATAATCTGACCTAATCTTAGTTACAGATTGTTTATAGTCTAACTTTAATTAAAATTTTAATTAAAATAGAAACTTCCTCTGAAATTAGCAAGTGGAAAATAAAGCCTGGAGTATGCTTGACAATTTGGCAGTTTAATATCCTGTATTCAAAACTAAGAAGAAAAAACACATGAAGTAACTTTTCCTTCACAATTGTGGATTAAGACATCTGGAGTAGCAGGAACACCAGATCTTACCCAGACTTTTTCGGGAAAGGATAAAGAAACTCAAGGAAGATCTTAAAATGTAAAATACAGTGAATCTTAGTTGCTTAACTGTACAGCAGAATTACGTATCAGAGTTTCTGCTGAAAAGCAGAGTGTTCCTTTGGAACCTTAATTTTTACTAGCAAATTTCTGTAGTCTTGATTCAGGAAGAGTAAAACTAGTTCTCTTGTGTAGAGTGCAAAGGCAGTTGTGTAAGTCTGATGATGGAAAACAAATAACATTTTATTTCTGGTTCAGCCACCAGGTTGGCTGCAAGTTTGAGTAAAATAATAAATAATAAATTATTATGATCACCAGTTAACATTTCTAAGATGCCCTTTACACAAAGTGTTCATGTAACTTAATTTTTTATTTGTTTTACAGGATAAGTCATCATTGAAGTTACACATGGGGAGATTATTTTAATAAGTCAGTCTAACCTCACGCGGTCAGTGTTGTATGTGAGTGACTCATTCTCTTTCTTCCAAAATATCTGAGGAGATGGCTCCCCTGAGATTCGACACTCCAGTCGCACTGGGAATCCCTCAGTCACACCTGTATTTTGTAGCTTCTCTATAAACACAGGTGCTTTTTGTATTTCCTTAGCTGTGAAAACAAAGATTGCAGTTATGTTGACATTTGTCTATGAGAACATAGCCTTTCTTTCAGCAGTGTGCTAAAAACAATTACAAAAGACCTAAGTGACAGGAAATGTAAGTCTTGTCTTCATAAATCACAAAGTTCAGTTCTGGTTCCTCTGAAGAAAACAGTCCCATTATTATTTTAATAGGGGGAATACTGAGTGCTAAAAAGCTGTCTTTTTCCTAAAATAATTGAAATGTAGAGCATGACAGCTAAAGAAACTGGCTGCACCATGCTTGGTAAAAAGTGCTCCCCCATATTCCACAAAAGCATGAACTTTTAACTGAAAAAGGAACTGCTCTACCAGAAGGCTGCAGTTGCATTAGCCTGATGTGCTGTGAAATGCACTAGGCATTCCCACTGGCTGCCTAGAGGTAGACGTGGGTCTGCAAAATTCTCATTAGAAAGCAACATCCAGGGCAGTAGTCTGGTTTGTGGCCTCAAGGTCAGCAGCCCCCTTTTCTTAACTGTGGCACAGACATTACATGCCAGTCAGCTTTTGCCACAACATAACATGAATAGCTCACTTATAAGTATACCATACTTCTGTTACTGCCAGGTTTCCTTTTCGTACCCTCCACCCTCAACATGTCATTTGACATCATTCACGTTTCCTTTTTTTCATGCTGTCCTGGCAGTGCTCAGTCTGAAAGCTTAGCATGAAGATGCTACCTGCAACAATGAGCTCCAGGCTGAATGAATTTTCACCAGCTCGATTGCTGGCAATGCACGTGTAGATTCCAGCATCTCTGGATGTGACTGGTTCTATGATCAAGGAGTGCACCCCATTCTCACGCACCAACATTTTGTGAGAGCTGTCAGGGCGAATTGGTCTGCCATTAAGTTGCCAGCTTAAGTCTGGAGTTGGTAATCCACTAACCTTGAGTGTAAAGAGAACAGTGGGAAATTGTATTAGCCACATGAAACACTGGAGGAGTCCTGACTTGTTACTTCAGGAAAGTTTGATTTGGTTTGCTACTGCAAGTATACCAAAAGATTTAAAGATCTAATTCTGTCCTGATTTACACATTGAGTCAGTTGTAGTCATTTACTTACTTTCTGGCCAACTCCCTGACTTCCATGATGTCTTATGGGCACGACTGAAAAAAGATCAGTATATAGATAAGCTAAATAATAATACATTGCAAAACAAAAGGCAGGGTAACACCTTTTGTCTTTTTCATTGTTTGCTCTTCAGGTGGAATGAGGAGATACTCCTTTCTAGATTAACTTCTTGTTGGAAAACTTGCAGACAAAAATATGTTATCTGACTAACTACTGACCTCCGAAGTTGCATTCCACTGAGGTGTGCCCTAGTGACTGCACCACCTGCACTAGTTAATACTCGCTTTGTGTGGACAAGTCTTGTGCTCTTGAAAGCTGTGCCACTTGCTGTGGGGACTGCTTCAGAGCAAACAGCTTCTCCCAAACAGGTCAGCATAAAGTAAACAGGAGTCACCCGAGCCTGAATTATTCCTGCTCAGCAGAGTCATAAATCAGGTTTATACCGTTTGAAACTTTTAACAAGGGTTCAAAACTCAAGTAGTAAAAGGACTTAAAATATAGAAACACATTGTCTTTACAGTGTGTGCTGCTTCTTTCCACACCCCAGCATAGATGAATTCTATAAATCAGTTTACTGTGAGCTCTAAGTTTTCCCAAAGCACTTTAATTGGAGGGAAAGCAAACTTTTATTGTCCACTTACTCACTCATAAGCAATGAGATTAATTACCCTACTAACAGGAGCCGAAGCTGCCAATAGGCAAAATTGCTTTCAAAAGAAACCAATGTGGTTTTTCAGTCAGCTGATGTTATCAAAAGGCTGCTGCTACCCTTTGCATGACACTTGCCTTGCAGTCCATCCTGCATAGTTTTCCTTCTTGAACAGTCAGGTCTCCAGGAGCCTGCAGAAAATGAGGCCGGAAGAATCGTTCCTGAATTGGTTCATTTTCATCACCACTGTCCCTTGATCGAGATCGTGGTCTTAAAATAACATGAAATAAAGGTAAATTATTTTTTTTCTCTGCTAAATCAGAAGAACCATAATCACTTATAGGTCTAGTCTGAATTAAAAACCACTTCTTTGACTTACACCATAATGACCACATATTTACATGGACTGGTAGCATTTGGCCCAGACAGTTAATGATAACACTGCAGTTATTTAATTACTTTAATTTAATTCACATGTTGTGACAAACTATGACTTATAAAACAATATTGCTACAGAATAATAGCTTGTAATATTAATAATTTTATTGATAGCATAATTTTATTGAATGATAGTATTTTTGTTTAGTGTTTAAATCACTGAAATACAAATAAAACAACCTGGCAGGCTTTGGCATGTAGCTTCAGTGCCCCATCTGTAATATCCTGTGTGTTTAATCCCCTCACTGCTGCTGATTACACCAGAAAGTACACAGACTGTTCATTAATCATGGTTCCCTTCCAGCAAATAACAGCAGCTAAAAGCTAACTCATCTCAATTGCAAGAGACCTTTCACATCAGACTTATCTTCTCTTGTTCTGTACTAGTGAAGACCGTGACAGAAAATTCTGGTGTTGAATTGCTGTGGATATATTTATTCTTCATTTAACAGGTTTTTTGTATGAGATACTCTTGAATATTTTCAATGCCACTAAACTGTGGAATTGAAACAATGAGAATTTCAGTTGTGAGCTATAGGAAGAATAACTTTGGTTGCTAGTTTTGGGGGATTTTTGATTTAATAAAGAAAAGTAGTTTGATAAATAATATAAAGGAAAGAAAAATAACTCCTGTCCCTGTACGCAGTATCAGTCACCGTAAGGCTTCTATGATATCACTGAATCAATTTTCTGCATTGGCTATTCTTGCCTGTTAATTTAATCCATCAAATCTTTTTCTAAGTGGTTCCTCATTTAACAAGATTTTTGTTTCCATTGAAATTAGATTATTCCATTTGTGTGATTTAGTAATCAAAGAATCTTGAAACAAAATTTTATATGTATTTTTGTCCTTGCCTGATCAGCTCCAGAGGGTTCCATTCTGGAGCCAGCTGCTGCCTACAGTAACATCCTATGTAAAGAAGAGGAGCTACTCAACTATCCTCCAAAGACCACTTTTATCAATGACACATTGCAGTGAAATTCTCTTCTCTGACTCCCACATTCTGTTAACTTTTGCCAGTGTTTCTGTTTTGGCCGCTGTTTGCAGTGTCCATGCTGCAGTGTAGGTGCCCGTAAGCATCTTCTGCTGCCCAAGGTCACTTTCCCAGGGTAAAATAATGCACAACAAAAAAGAGCCTACAGCCCTCAATGGTTACATTTGGAAAACAAGAGGCTATACTACTGCATGGAAGATAAACACTCCAGCTGCACACTCTGCTTCACTGAGGCTGCAGATAATTAGAGTTGCTTGAATTTGATTTATTTTTCCCTGTTCTGTTGTTGCCCTTTTTTCTGCTATGTCTGTGTTTGAATTGGCCAGGCATCACCTGTGCTACAGTATTCTCTCTTATTAGTAGTTCAGTGTTGACTTTTTAAGGATCATCACAATTTTCCAACAGCTATAACTAAAAGCAAATGGGGGGGCTGGCAGGCTTGTGCAGATATCCAGTCCATACTGCTTAATAATGTAGGACTAGATACTGAAATGGGAAACACAGACTGACATCCCTGCACACACGAAGAGCTCATGTGGCTTCATCCATATCTGAAGCACCTCATAGTTTTTGCCACTTAAACATATCTAAAGCTACTTCAGTAGTATTGCAGCTCATGAGCACCTCTGAGCTTTAGCTGGTGAGCTCCTGATCAGTTTAGGAGACACAGGTGCCTCATACAGGTAGATGGGATGGAAGATGGAGAGCAATAAGGGAAAAATGTACTGATATTGTTTGGTAGTGAATTCTGAAAGACCAACTAGAAATTATAGTATCTTGTCAAATGAGTGCTGCACAGTGCAAGCAACTTGAACAAAATCTGCCTCCACGTTATTGATAAGCATCCTGTTGATGAGATGCCAACAAAGTAACTGGTGCTTCATAAGGTTTTGGGAAGCTGAGCCTAACAGGTGAACTGGCACCAAAGGAGTGTGAAAGCCACCATCTCATTGCTGCAGCTGCAGGAAAAGGCAGCACTGGTCAAAACTGGTGGTGGTGGGGGGTGAGGGGAGGGAAGGGCAACGGGGGGTAGAATTTATGCTAAATAAAATGGAAAACAAAGAAGTTAAGAATTTGTGACCGCAGAGTTGCATTTCTTTTTACCTTTTTGTAAGTTTACCCTAAAATCACAGACTTTCTTTAAGCCTTTGCCTTGAGAGGTGAAACTAGGGTCATTTCAATTCTAAAACATTTTGTGGCTTTTAAACAAATAATGAAATGAGTAGAGCCAAGTAGCTTCAGATGTCTAGGAATGACAAATTGCAACAGACTGGAATAACTCTTGGATTCATTGTGGGCTCTTCAGAGTTGCAATGTGGACATCACATTGTGGAGATTAGTTTCAGCAGAACTGACATCATGTACTAAATGTGTCCAGGGGAGACTCCACGGGTTGGTATGGTACAATGCACTGGGAATTTCAGTGAGCAAAAAGATGAGAAGACTTTATGACTGACCATATGGTAATGATCACTAATTTGGAATAAAGGAGATTAAGTTGAAATTATTCCCCTAATTGAGAGCAGGGTGATAAGAATGTTTAGTTTTTAAATCTTCTTTAAATCTCATGCATTTTAAGATTTATTTGGGACTCTTGACTGCCATGCTTAGGTGACACAATATTTGTTGAGGACTTTGTCATCTAAGGGATTGAGTCCAAGCTTTACACATGAGAAAATTCAAAAGTAGCCACCCACATCAAGGATGCTAGGAAAGTCATGTTTGTCAGCTAACCAAATTTCAGAAAAATACATTAAAATAAAACCCCAGAGTTCTGCCAGAACACATTTTTTAAGGGATTAAATATAGTTCAGGAAAAAGCAGCCTGTCAACAGTGTAACAAGTCATAAAGTTCATTAAACTAATAATTACACTTGTAATAAAAAAAGAAAACAAATGATTTTGTTACTCTCAAGCAGAAAAGCTTATAGAAATAATACTTTAGTGACATAGAAATATTATTTATCAAAAGTCAATGGCAATAGACATGAGAAATAGCACAGTATATGGGGGAACAGTAATTTGGGATATTACATTAGAAAAGCCAATGGCAGGAGTCTGTCTTAGGAAGGTTTTATGTGTTCCCATTTCATCAGTCTTGGGTGAACTCTCCAGTGGGAGTAGTGAGAACTGTTACTAAACAGAGATTCTGTGCTGAATGCTTACAGAAACTGCTCTTCCAGAGCAAAGATAACTGTATAAGCCCTTCACACAGTTATTTTACAGGAAATAAGAATCCTCAATAATTGCCCTAATTTTAATTAAACTGCTCTACAGAAATCCCTTCATTCTGATTCATTACCCACTAGACACCCAACCCAAAGCAACAGCAACTGCTTGAGTGCTTATCTCCATTAGAAAATAAAATACCAGCCAGAAGTGGCCTTGGACATTGAATGCATTTGGAAAGATTGAAAAGAGCCTCCTCCATTATTACCTGATGGCTCTGTCCATCACAGAAAGAGAGACACAAACATTTGGTCCTTCAGGAACTGCAGGAGCTGCTTGATGCTTTCACCCTTGCCTAGCTTCCATCATCTTTGCTTTTAAAGGTCTTTTTCCCCTTTGTCACCCTATGTGCACTCAGCTCACTTACTCAGCTGAAATCTGATTATTCATGGCAGCTTTTCCCTTCAGGGGTTAACATGAACTTTCCATTTTTACCCATAATCTGAAGGTACTGAGTGCATTAGTGACTGGACAGGCTACACCAGGTGGTCCCAGCTTTTTCTGTGCTGTTCTTACAGTGCAGCCTGGCAGGATATTCCCCACCAGAGGCACTCTGAGCTTTGAGCTTAACACAAAGGGTGACACACTGCAGAGGGAGTTGGTGGCCATCTCAGAGAAATGCTGGGAAAATCTTTCAGGGTTGCAGTTTATTCTGTGCAGGAATAAGACTGGCAAGATCTTTTAACCAACCAGTCTCACTTCCTAATACTTTATAGCTACCAGAGCGGGGAAGAGAGCCTGTTTGACATGCAGCAGTTCTACATTATATACTAGTACCAGTACTAACTGTTACAGAAATCCTTTCCTGGTTGTACACTAACTGTGTAGTTACATGTACTCTGTATATTAGTTGGGTAATACTGAGATTGTCTGGCTGTTGGAACCATTAAACAAAGCACATGCCTCATTACAGCAGAATCCAGAAACCAGAGCTCTCACATTCTCTTGAAAACAGTTCTGGTAAGTAAAATAATTTTTTTTGTATCATCTAAGGCTGTCTAAGCTGTGCTAAACAGCCTCATAAATGCTTTGGGAAAAAAGAAAAAAATTTTTGAAGGGAAAATTCCCTTCTATGGTCCGAAAATATAACCCATAGCTTCATATGGGAATAATTGTAAACTCACCAAAGATAAGTTTAATACTTTGTTTCTGACTCATAATTCCTTATAAGAACCTGAACTGAAATAAAATACTGAAATACTAAAATATTTCTAATGTAAATCTGATAAACGTCTTTGGCATGCAGTTATTAAATGAACACTTACTAGAAGCTGCAGAAGATAAAGGTTCCTGGTAGAATCCTAATCATGTGAAATATTTTTAAAAACTTAAGTGACAAGAGCCTGCCCAACAGCTGATAGTGCAATTTGAGATAAAGAGTAACTAGTGAACACCACAGAGAAAGGAGGAGGACGCAAGGAAATGTAAAGAAATTTAGAAGTCATGTAATTTCAGAGGTTGCTTATACTTCTGAGTGTGCAAGTTCTGCAGAAGTTTTCAGACAGCAGAGGTCACATTTCTTCCTGAATGCCATGCTTTTAACTTATTTGCTTACTTCACATTATTTACCTTACCACAGGTATTTTGCAAAATCTGTATTATTGAAAGAAAAAAAAGTATCAAATACCTTCTTATGTGAGGCTGACCTGAAGGTGACCAAGGACTGCGGCCTCTTTGATTTACAGCTTGAACCATCAGCCTGCCCGTGCAACTTACTCTGCCCTGTTAGGATGATAAAGAGAAGGAACATTAAAAGACTTAAAATATGTAGTAATAAATGTTCAACCTGTTTTTTTGTTTTGTTTTGTTTTTTTAGCCTACCCAGTTTATCAGCTTCCAATCTAACACAGAGCAGACTGGAATGACTGTGACTATAATACATTCATGTTGTTTTATTTTTTTTTTTTAAAGACTGTTAATACCACTTTCAATCAAGTTCTTATTGACTGTTATTGATGTGGGCAGGAGGTTTCTCTGTGTGTGGCAAGGGGAGAATGACAAGGTCAAGGTCCTGAAGATGGTCCACATGGTGAGTGTTGGCAGTTAACAACGGAGCTGCTGCCTCCAAAGTGGATCGATCTACTTGATCTGGTGAGCCCACAATTCAAAAACCCCTCATTAATGTGAAAGCCGAAAAGGATTTGACAGGTACTGAACGGGTCCTCTCTGCAGAGTGAATCTGGTTTGAGGAATTGCACTGAAAGGCACAGCTGTGCTGATGGACATTGGTGATAATTCAGGTTATTTTCAATGAATGGTAAGTATAGCATGGCTCTGGTGTATTTGGTCCCCTTTTTTCTTTAGCTTTGTGTTTTAGAAGACAGGTTCTCCACCACAAGCACTAATCCTAACAGATTTGGAAAGGGACTGCCCTGTAAGGAGTAAAAGCATCTGGTGGTCCTAATAAACAACAGCTCTGCCCCCACTGGGCTGGTAGCAGTAAGGCAAAATCCACATCGGCTTTGCAGTGTATTTCAGCTCTAACTGTGAGCTCCACACACAAGTCTGTCAGCATAAAAGTGACAAATACTTTTATCACAGCACTTGAGGGGTTGCAAATAGCAGTTCCAAGAACTGTCCAAAGCCCATCAGAAAACAATTTCACCAGGCTCACAAGCAGCCTTCAAATAGCAACAACTTTTGTGTTCACTTAGAAATGAAGTCAGTGTCCCACTTGTATTCCCATGACCCATTTAGTCCACAAGTAAAATTCCTGCACTAAAATAAGCCATTGTGCAAGACCCACAGCAATTCCTTATGTAAAAGCTTTATTTTTCCCCTTATGTTACAAGGCCATTAAAGACATCTGGAACAAATGAATTTCTATTTTGGGTACCACTACATATTAATATTTTTCTGATGAATACGCATAGGTTGGGGTAATTTCTGCGTATCTCAATACATGATGGTGTCACAAATGGAAACACGAAAGGCAATAAGGAAGCTGGATAGGGAAGATTAAGCAGGAAGCCAAAGATTTTGGAAAAGTCACAGGATGAAGAGAAAGGAAGCAATGAGTGGGAAGTAATTCATGAGACAATGTCCTAGAAACTAAGAAGACTCCAGCCTGAGGACTGTGGGTGTGTAATGCAAAGAAGCAGAAGGAATGAAAAAAAAAGAAAGAAGGTGAAAATAAGAACTTGGTGCGAGCCCATACAGTTCATAGAAAGAGCTCAGTTAAGGGATATGACCTCTAGCTAAAGGCCTAAATCAGGCAAGATGTTGTGTTTGTCTAGGCCCAGGGTCCATTTGCTCTGGATTAACATCTATGGCAGATTTTACAACAAACCCCAGTGGTGTGTCCGAACTTTAATTCCAGCTCACTGCACTTTATGCCGTGGGCAATGGGGCCTGCCGTGTTAACTACCATGGATGATCTCCAGGGTCTGTCAAAAAGGCCTTTTACACACATAAACCCTATTATGTTAGCCCAGGTCATGAGATGGCATGAACTGGCAGAGCTTTAAGGAACTGAATCCTTTGCTTTAATAAAACCGATTTCTATCAGCTGAGAACATGCCTGTTGCTTTAGAGTCTGGTGATTCCAATAGCAATGACCAAACACAGCAACAGGAAATATCTACCAGTCCATCAGGGCTCTGATGTCACCTCCCTTATATTTACGTACTTCACTTTCTTAAGGAAAGGTTGCCAAATTTGCCTAAGTTTGTGATAGCTTTGAGACGTGGACAACTTTCCATTGGAATTAAGAGGACTCTGCCAAAATTATTTCCACTCAGGATGACTTAAAAGAATTGGAATCCAGATTTCTGAGTGTGAAAGGTTAGTACATTAACTTACAGCCCTTCTTTGCTTCCATTGTATTGTTAAATGCTTAGTAAAAGCAAGCAAATAGTGGAAGAGATAAGTATGTTTGCTTGGGAATTACACTGTAAAAAGAAGGATGCTTCTGGTTCTTCTCCAAAGAGGGGAAAAAAGCACAAGCACATAATTTTATCATTTAACAAAGCTGCTTTTTCAAGATCCAAGCCGGGAAACACCCAAACCCGGCCCATTTTAGTACATCCAAAAACCCACTAACAAAGTAGTGCCATCAATGACCAGAACTGGTAATCTGGGTCACTGTTGTGTCATTCAGTGAGCATTTTCCAGAACAACAAATGCTCCAAAATAGGCTGTAAATACTCAGGGACAGAGCACAGTGCCCAAACACAAAGGCGGTTTGTTCACAAAGTTCTCCAAGACCTCAGATCACACAGTAACACTACACAGTGAAACTGTGCATGCACTGATACAACACTTAAGAGGAAGGTGAACAGGAGCCATTTCTTACCTTAAGCATGAATATATTTTTAAACCTGTTTAAATGCTACCAATGTCATCTGTGTGTAAAAACTCCCAGCTTGAACAATTCCATGGCCTTATGCTATTTCATTAGTATTTCTTTTACTTATATATGTAGAAATAACAATTAAACCACCTATATTTAAGCACTACAGTTCATAGAATCTACTCAAAAGCTGCTCTGTGTGTTGTCCATGTGTGCAACCCCTTACATTCACAAGCCCTCTGCAGTATGAGCAGGACTGACAAGCTGAAGAGCAAGACAAAAAAGGCAGCGTCATGCTGAGTAACCTAGCAACGTGCATAACAGAGCACAACACTCCTGCTCAGATTAAACTCTGTCTCAGTGATACAGTTTGTTATTCTGCAGTGTGATTCTGCTTGCAGGCCTAGTCTTGGCAAGGTATTTGGCACTACAGAACAGAATAATTCATTACATCCCAAAAGTTATGTTACTACTTTGGTTTCTCACATGCAACTCTTTCCCCTCAATTTACTGTGGTATAGGAAAAATGGATTAAAAAAGCTACTTCAATACAATGAGTGACCTGTAAGTTTGGCTGTGTCTAAAGAACTAGTGGGTTTCTGCTGTGCACCTCAACTCCTGTATTAAATCTGCAAAGAAAAAATGGCATTGCTAAACCAGTAACACTGTGTTTCAGAAAAGCACTGTTTAACATCAACACAGGATACCATTCTGCTACATAATAGTGCTAGATTTTTTTTGCCTTACAGACTTGCAATCTGCCTAATATAAGCATGCTGAGGTGTGATATACTCCCACTCATTTCAAAAAATTGGCCTCAGTCAGTGAGTAGGGTAAACAAAAGAAAGTTAAATCGATGCACTGGATTACTTCTGCTGGTAAACTGGATTTTTTTTCTCCCTTTATGTGTTATCCATGCTCAGCTACATTACAATACTGAGATGTTATCAACTGGAACAACTAGGGAAGAGTAATTAAAAAAATTACACCACTCCCCCCTGAAACCTCAAACCACAGGAAAAAAAAACTGCTGTTGAGTTGCTAGTCTCTTGGAGATAGAAAGGTCCCACCCTACTGATGCAAGATGAAAACAGAAATCTAACTTGCACACTTTACAGTGACTTCATCATTTAATTAAATCATGCATATGTGAGATGAGATAGTTTTCTGAAGATTTATGTCCAGAAGGATGTTTGCTCTGGAGCCAAACCTTCATTTACCTGTGGGTTAGCAGCCATAATAGTGTAATTCCCATCATCATCCAGGGTGGAGGCTGCAGTATGCAGTGAGCAAGTTCCATCAGGCTCTCTTTGAATTCGGTAGTGATCACTTCGTTTAGAAATTTGCTTCCCATCTTTAAACCAATAAATCTGCAGGAAAAAAAACAAGGCACAGCTGGTAAGAGGTGGGTGCCCATTGCCATAATTTCTCATTTAATAGCACTAACGAAATTAAATGTTGGAAAACTCTCTGGTAAGTGGTAAAAGAAAACTGCTTTGATCAAGTCCTCATTCTATGAGCCAATTTCACTGACTTTCACAAGATTATCAGTGGACCAAAGGGAAACAACAGCCTGAACATTTTCCAACAAAATGTACAGGTGCATAAGGGCTGAACATCTGAACTGAAACTAAATGTCATTGCAAAGAAAAAATTACTAATTTCAGAGATTACTAATTTTACATTTATTCTGCTTAGATCTGAAGAAGTCACAGAAAAAACTTGAGAATGCTTTTGCTGTCTATTCAGAAAATAAAAACATAAATAAAAAAATCAAGATAATGATAGGCTTAATTAATTCAATGATGAATAAAATAGAAGCAATGATCTCGCTGTTCAAACACCCGTTTTGTCTTGTATCTATTATGCTGACCGGACTGGACCAAAATGCCAGAGGGAATAGAGCTACTCCTGCTGGCAGTGAGCAGCTGAGTGTGTGGAGAGGCCAGCTCAGTGCAATGACATGATTGAAACTAACAATGTCACCCTGGTGGGACAGGCCAGCTAAGCAAGAGGACAGCTTTGCAAAGGAATAGGAAATACTTCAAAGCAAAGCAGCACATCGACATCCGTTCATAACTGCATGCCAACACCAGAACAGTTCCAAGCTGCACAAAACAGTTACATTGGCCATCAAACACAGGGCTTTTCCAGTACTTTTGATACATAATTTTATTCTCTGGCTGACCCAAGATATATTTTCAGTGAGCCAAAAAATGATGTATGCAGGATAATATCTTCTATGTAATCCATGAATTACACACACAAAAAAATTTATTTTTAGTGCCTCAAACTTGAAGGGGGGAAAAAATTGACCTAGCTTTCAGGATTTTTTAATATTAAAATAATACAATAAAATCCCAAACTGATATCTGCTGGAATCTAAAGTAAATGTTGTGTATGCATGAACACACAGAGAGGAATATCTGAAGAATGTTATACAAGGAAGGCTGTACTCAGCTTCCCAAACCCATACTTAAGTAGAACATTATTTACTTGTCATTTCTGAAATGTGTACTACACAGAACATCAATTGTATTCAGCATTTGAGACACCTGTGAATATACCTACACCACTGTTACTTGTGCAGATACCTACACCATTTTTACTAGGCCAACTCATTCAAAGTACAACTGTATTTGACCTTGTCTTGCTGAGACTGTTTAGCATGAGGAAAACATACACATTTTGCTCAGCCTCATTCTTGACGTGGGAATTTAGATCTTAAGAGTGAGGAAAGGGTGCTGGCTCTCTAGTAAAAAATGAAGTGACAGAGCAATGAGCAATTCCATTCCTGATAGAGTTTAATTTGCTGTGTTCCTCATATGTGCCAACATTTCAAAGACTGAAATTCACTCGCTAGGGGCATTTCACAAAAATAATGGAGATTCTTTTGGTGAAAATGAGTGGAAATTTTCCTTAAAAATTTATCAGTGTGTATGATTTTTATATTAACAAGCATTATGCGTAAGTTGAAATGATTTCATTTCCTCAATAGCTGGTTCTACTTGTTTCCCATTTTGTCTGTCAGCAGCCTTGCCGAGACTCTGTGGCCTGAACAAAAGATGTAGTCATCTTCTTGTCTGCTGACAGAGCACTTACTGGAGATGTAAGAGATATTTGATCACTTATATACACATGCTAATGGGTGCTGAAACAACATTGCTGCAAAAAATGAGTTTTAACTTGCACGCTTTACATGTGTCATAATGTTGCTTGGAAATCTATTGCATTAAGTAGTAACTATTTAGTAACAGTACACTTATCAGAAATATCAGGAGACACACATGGAAATGCACCCAAATATTAACTGAACCAGCTAACCAAACATCATGTATATGTTATCCAAAATTTATTTCACCTAAGTTTTAAAGCACTGGCATCCCATATGAGCAGTAAATTCTTAATATTACCTTTATCTGGCATGGAGTTAATAAGTAAAACACTACCACTACAGGAAACAATGGCCCTTGCAGTGAAGTATTTTCTTTCTATGATAAGTTTTAATAAATATACCATTAACCTACATAAGCACTGAACACTGCATCTGGATTGCTTTTATTTGCACCAGATTTTCAGACACCAGTGTGCAATGGCTAGGAATACAATGCTATACACAGTACAAAGGGGGGTTTGATCTTGGGCAGCACAAGCATTTTTAATCACCAAGAATTATATTCAGCCATGTGAAGAGTGAGCAGTATGAGATTTATCTAACGTTTGTGTCTCAATTAACCTCTTGTGTGGCACTGCCTTAAATCTGAGGAGAAATAATCCCTTAGAAGTATTCCACAGCCCCTCCTATAGCACCATAGGTTTCTCATTTTGATGAGAAAATAGTTTTACATTACACCAAAGGTTATAACAAAGAGTAGGCTCAGATTTAAAAAGTCATATATATGAAGACAGAATTTGCACATCAGTATTCAATTTACATGGCATGTTCAGGGGAAAAAATAATCAAGCCAATAACTCCGTTTAGAAAAATCTCTTGTAATGAATGCCAGATTTTAGAAACACTACAGTCCTTCCCAAAGCCATTCCTTGGCAGACCTGACAGAATACTTAGAAGGGAGGAGCTTCAAGTTAGTAAATTATTTCCAGCTTTTCATTTGCCAAAGTAAAAAATGTATTCACAAGCAGCACTTCCAGCTTCAACAAATTAGAGCAGAAGGGCAGCCCTCAGCCATTGAGCTTTTCAAAATTGCTGTCTTGGAATGCGCTGGCAGATGAGGAGGAGACACAGCCTTGGACATTTGTGAAGCCTGGCTAACAAGTAGCCCTACAACAGGACTGATATTGGTTCCATCCCAAGCAACTCAACAAATTACACAAAGCATCTGCGAGTGAATGGAGCAAAGGGCCAGAGTTCCAGGTGTGAGAGCAAATAACTTTTAATGTGCACACTTTGACCCTGCAGGAAAACAGGATCTGGCTGTGATTCACAGAGCATTCATATCAGATGCTCCTCTGCAAGGGCATGCTTTAGGGGAAGTACTAAGAGGGCAGCTTCTTGGCTCTGCAACCCTTATTGCCCCAGCAATGGAAAGGAGACATCCCCTTTCATCTGTCTTAAATCAGAGAAACTACACCTTAATTGGAAACTGTGGAAATTAGGGGATGGTGAAGTTGACTAAGGCTGACTCATAATAGGTCATCTAGCAACTTAGTCATAAGCCTCAGGCAAAAAGAGTATCTCTGCGCACACACACTGCACTTCTGTCAGCAACAGACCCATTTGCATTCCATCCTTGTTCAGCACCACAGACTTACCTACGGTCATCTCAGAAGTAATGCTAGACATGAGAAGTTTGGTTTCAGTTAGACTGGGCTTGTCTTCTCAGTGTGTGTCTTCAGTTTGAAGCAGGAGTGCTTTTTTGATATAAGTATACTGATCAATCCCACTTACTTTGCGAAAGTTCACATCATATTGTGCTCTTGGTGCACAGAACTGGATTCCTTTCAGATGAAACTAAGCCAGAAAATGTGCTCCAAGAACTCATCTAATGTGCAACTGCTTCAGTCTGTGGGATGAGATTAGAGCTAGCCTGGAGTAAAACCTTCTGACGTACGCAGGGATGGATATTTCATACCAGAGATTTTCTTCTTCTGGTCTCACTCCTTGCTGATGTAGATGTAGCCCTATGCTGTTCTCTGCTGTTCTTCCTCTGCTACCTCATAATGTCCTTTTTTTCTCAATTAACAGCTTGTATAGTACCATACACATATAGCATTGGGCATGTAAAGTCACTTGCATTTATCTCTGTTTGAAATCTTAAGTACCCATAAAACTTACACTAGATGAGAGATTTGGATGTGAGTGCTTCTGTGAAGGTCTTATGTAACAGATAGGGCAGCTTTGATCGTGTCTAAGACAAGAGCCCCTGTCCACGAGAGGTCACTGTGAGAGCTGTGAGGACCTCACAGGGAAGACACTGGCTTTGGCAGGGGAGTTGAAGAAGCTGCTGCTGTTTGCCTGCTGCATAGTCAGTTGATTGCCAAGCGATTTTTGAAATGGTTGTACGCAACCTATCCAAGAAGGGCATTCTTCCAGACTACTGACATCACGCAGCTGGTACTTTTACATTTGCTAAGGAAATGCTTCCCAAGCCAAACACTCCCTCAGAAGTTCATCATTAAAACCTCACCATCATGTCTCATCTTGCTGTTGAGATATATGGGAGCTTATGGTATTTTATTACGCCTTCTTCTACATTCCAGTAAAATCTAGTCTTGTTAATGTGTGTAGTTGCTGAAGAATGAGATACTGTGCTGCCTTCTGAACTAGAACCCACATATTTTTGCATTAGTATGTTGCCATACCTGAACTATGTACCCATGCCAGCAAGATGAGGTGGCTTTTGGGACTCCTATGCCAGTTCATGTGGGGCTTTCTAGCACTGCGGTGCATTCTGTGCTACAAATGTATCCTGGAGGTAACTCTGAAAATGACAGAAGCATTACTTCCAGGTAAAATAATTGAGAAGAAGCTTCAGGAGGAAGTATCTGAGAGCAGAAGCCACAGCTGCAATTTTTACTAGATTTTAACTGAATAACTCCAGTTACACCAAAAGAGATTTGGCAGTTTATGCCAGATAGAAGTCTTTCTTTTCAAGTGCGAATATCTCCAGTTCCTGTAAGATACAGCCCATAGAGTCCAGAACCTGATGGTAAAGTACCAACACAGAATTCTTCAGAGAAATTCTAGAAATATTTACGGTCTTACCTTTGGCTTTGGATTTCCTGCCACTTTGCATGTAAATGTGACTGGCATTCCTTCAAAGATTTTGTAGTGCTTCAGCTTTATCTCAAAATATGGTGACATACTGTTATCAATAGGTTCATCTCCATGTTGCACTTCATCATCTGATTCTTCCACAGGAGATCGCTCCAGCCTGTATTCAATTTCACTGATCAGCCTTTGCTCAAAGCTGGAGACTTTATATTCCTGTCAAATGAGAGGTAGATATTAATGCCCAGCTTCAACACATTGCTCAGGAAGATCTGTTCCTAATGTTTGGATTTTTTATTTTGCTGATCTTTAACAATCCATTAAGTTTTTACATATAAAAGTAAACTGTATCTTGTTGAAGAAAAACACTGTAATCCATATCTCCAATAACTTCTCTATGAAACAATCGAGACATCTGGTATGAGGCAAAAACAGTATTTCATGTTATCTTAAGGTCTAATTTATAAGGGGAAAGAAAGTCATTGGTTGCTTTCTTTCCATTAAAAAAAAATAAATCCTATAAGAATAAAAGTATTCTGAGGCAGTTCATAAAGACAAAAGGAACACACTAATATTTCCTTGAGGGTACAGACAGATTTAGGGTGGGTTTTGTTTCCAGATGGCTAGAAGACCATATGGTTCACATCTGCTATTTGCATAGAACTGTACCAGAGGCTGAACCAGAAGGATAAAATTATTTTGTTTACAGTTGCCTGTAAAAATGAGGAAAAAAATAAGGGAAAATTGCAACAGTGGCTGTCTGTGATAGTTGTTTCCCTTTATTCCTGTTGCTATAATCCCCTTTGTGTGGGACCCTCCCTTAAAACCAAAATTTACCCTAACCGTACTGAAGATACAGCAAGAAAAGCAGAAAGATTCACCAAGTGTAAAACACTCCGAACTTGCTCGAATTTGTTATGATTTACATAATGCTGTTATTTCCTTTCTTGAAATGTCTGCTTTTCAGTACAGAATTCCTGCTTGGAATCTTAGTGATAACACTGATAATGGGAGACTGTAAAATAGCTGAGAAGCAGGGAAAAAAAGTATTAGTCAATGCTCTTCTCAGTCAGCAGAAATTCAGACACTCTTTCAAATTATCCTTGGCCATTGTCTCTGACCCTTGTTGTAGTTAAGACAGAACATGCATCTCATGCAAAGCATCCTTTCACATCCCCACCCTCTGTTGCTGTCTCTGGTCTGAGAATGATGTGACATCTTTCTACCATTGGTTACAGAACTAACCACAACCCTCGATAATCACAAAAAAATGGAAGAGCAGAGGAATGCCTTGTAAACTGCAGATAGTTTTAAAATTTCCTTGTTTCCTGAAATGTACCATAAAAGTAAACCATGTACATGACCATAAAAGTAAACCATGAAGTACATGACACAGTTAGTATCATATCAGTGCATGTGATTGTTACAGCACAGAGATAGTGGAGAACACAGTGTTTGCTGTTAAACTGTCTGCACCCACACAAGCTTCTAGAACAACTTGGACATCCTCATAAATGGAGTGCAGTCCAATTTTCCATAGTTATTAATGCTAGATGACCTCTTGTTATTAACTAAGAACAGCAGAATGGAAAGGAGAAAGAAAAAAAGAGAAAAAACAAGACAGAAAAAGGTGAAAACGTTAACCTTTTGAATATCCATGGGACTCACTACAGAAGCACCAACAGAGCGAGCTTCCTGCAAAGGTAGGAAAAAAGATCAAGAGGCAGAAAGAAGACCAAGAGATATCCATGACAGTTCCTCAGAATTTTTATCAGGAGAGTGTGCTTTGTGCAGCACCATAAGCAAATGAATGCTACATATTTCTGAATAGTAACTCTGGCATCTGAACAATGGAGAGTGTGTACCTGGCCTTTCAAGCCACCTTTCTGTTGTGGTTTTGGTCTGCACCCAAAAAGTGCCTATTACACAAATTCAGCGAAGATGGTTTCAAGATAGTAGATGTATTTTTGCCTTGAGAGACTTAAAGGTCAGGACAGAACAGGATAAACGGAAGAGTTTAAAGCAGAAAGCAGATATTCGAGAAGTCTCAACCTTATGGAAAAGCTGAGCAATAGAATTATGATCCTCCAGTTTATTTCACTAATAGACAACATATGACTTCTGTAATCAATAACCATCCTATCTTGTGTATATTTATTGTCTTATGTAGGACTTCATTTCAATGATAATCATAATCTGTAAAAAAGAAAATCTGAAAGGCATTTTTTTCCTACGAAATTGTAGATTTTCATGGCACCTGTATAGCAGGATCTTCTTCTGGTTCCTGTATATTGAAGACAGTTGCAGCACTGTCTGCTCCCAGCAAGCGACGAGCCATTTTTTCCTCATATGTTAATCTCTGAACAAAAAACAAAAAGGAGTTGAGGGTGGAGGCAAAAGAAAGAAAAGGTATTATTTCTCCAACTACAAAGCAGTACACAGTCAGCAATGTTTAAAGTAATGTTGATAAAAGAAAGCAGCAATATGTTTCTGACAGAAATTTTCTACCACAGTTTGCAATGCATTTTTTTAGTATTACGAGTGGCTCTTTTGGCTAAGCAACCCTTGCACTGACTCTGCCATTTGCTTCCATCCTCGTGCCAGAAACTTGGGTAGGAATGAGCAATAGGAACTGCTTAAATCATGGCCATCAGAAGAGGGCATATCAAACCATCCCAAATCTTACTCCAAGTCATTCCGCTCAGTTTTTACATTAGAAGCACAAGGCAGAAAACATTGCAAAAAATGATAGTCTAATATTTTGTCCAAAATACAGAAAAATGTATTCTTGAAGATTTTAAAAATTCCATTTCTTCTTACTCTTTCAGAAATTGAGGACACAGCTTATAAAAGATAATTTACACTAAGAAGAGAAAATGAGTTAAAAGAAAATCTTAATGTAGAAATAAATTATTTTATTACTAGTTTTCTTCCTTTGTTTATGAATGCATTTCAGACACTTTTTTTACAAATTAACATTGAAAAAAATGCAAGTTTGTGGAAGACAAACTCATTTCAAGGTGAAACACCTCATTTAAAGAGAAAAATGAAAATGAATGAAGAATGGAAATTATAAACATTGCGTCTATTTCATGCTTGCTTTTAAAGAAAAAGCTAATTTAATTTATTTTCATCTTGATAGCATATTGCAGCTAAACCAGCTGGCTGAAACTCATGACAACTAGGTAGCAGTGTTGTTTCGGCTACAAGTGTCTAAGAAAATCATGAATATTTCTTCACTTATATTTCTTCTGCAGTTACTCCAAGTGCCCTTAGTCATGATTACACATACAGAATTTACCCAAGACAGGAATCTGCAAGGCAAAAGCCTCAAGGCAAGCACCAAAGCAGAGTTTATTTATCATTTGCTGACACTTGGTTTGGTTTTGTTTTTTTTTAACCTTGGGCCATGCGAACATTCTCAGGACATTCCACTCATCTGCCCAGGCCAAACATCTCCCTCACCTTCCAAAACAGGCATTGATAGTCGTTCTCAGCCCACCTCCTTGGAAAAAACAGAAACTAATACACTGTGACAGCAATTTTACTTAACTACAGAAAGCTCCCAAACACTGTGCAGTCAATGGAGAAACATAACAGAAGCAGAAGACACTCTGAACATTCTCCCTACTTCACTCCATTGATCTTACTAAGAAGCAAATTTAAGCAAATGTTGATATACAGTCTGACTCAATGGGTTTTCTTGAGCTACACCACCACAGTTCACAGCTCAGACCTAGTAGTAAACTTCTGGGTATTGTCCTGAGAAATGTAAAATTCCACTTCCTTTCAAAGTGACACAAAGGCAGCCCAAGGTATTCAGATGTTTTTTTAAACATTTAATTGACAAAAGAGGGGTGACAGTTTACATTTTAAAAATTATTTTCCTCATAAAAGAAATTACTGTTTCAAAGATAGTGACTTAATAACTGTAAAAAAATCTTAGGAAAGCTGCTTCTCATCAACACTGAGCAGGAAGAATTTGGTATTTTATCTTTTATGTGTATCTTAAGTGCATAAAAATGAATGGACATCTTTGTGGTTGTGCATTTCCATTGCTTGAGATATGCTCATTTTACTTCATTTCTTGACTCCTCAAGCAGGTCATTTAACTCTTGAGTCTGTAAGTTAGAACTATAGGTTATTTCTATTCTACTGGTCAAAATTCTACTGGTCAAAAGGAGCCTCCCAGCTGCAGAACCTAATGATGCCTGATTCCTACTGGGTTGTTTTTCACGATGAACTGCCTTATCCTCCTCTGATGTCCAGTTAGCCTCTACTGCTTCCCCCATTGTCCAGTGGCTGGGCACAAGGAAGAATGAGCTTGGACTGAAAAAGAGCTATGCATGTACATCCACTCAGTAATGAACAGTTGAAAGCAAATGGCCCTTGAGGCTCAAAAAGTCCTGGAGGTACAGACTGTGCAGGTTTCTTACGCAAATTCACAATTTTTGCAAACTCCATTGCTTTGTTAACTTCATGTAAAGTTGTCAAACAGGAGAAGAATGACAGAACAAAACGTACACTATCATTCCTTTTGGAAATGTAGTTTTGAAAATTCAACTAAAAATATAAATACATAAAAAGCAATCTACAACAATTATTTTATATGCAGCATATCTTAGAAACTACGAGTGATGCCCACTCCCACCCATTCCCATTCCCCAATAAAAAAGGGTATTTTATGTTTTTGTACCGGTTGCCCATTGTTCAAAAGGTCTTCTTTGAAGCGAAGTTTTCTCTCCAGATCCTGAATTACAGCATCTTTTGACCCCTGAATCTCTTCATCTGATGCTATCCTAGCAGTTCTTCCTGTTTTCTTCGGAAATCCCCTGCAAAACAGTACCAAAAAAATCATGAGCTGTCCTGAAGTCACTAGTATTTAGGGATGTATCTGGAATCACTACTATTAATGAACATTGTGTCTTTGAAATTAGAGGTCTATCTTATTTACTATAGTGTCCTTACTAACTCACTCTAATGACTGAAGGGTTAGTTTAAGGACAAAGATGAAACTATCCTTTATTTGTGCTTTAGTTAAAAGCGCCCTCAGGATTGCTTGGCAATGGCTGTAAACACACACACTCACAGATGAAACTGATGAGCAGTGGCAATAAAGCAAAATGGGAGGAAACATGAAAGAGAAAACATGACTAGATAAGTGGGGAAGGAAGATAAATTAGGTTCCTATGGAGTACCAGATGAATAAAGATCAGGAAGATGTAAGACAAGGCAGTTAATTATTAATTTCTTATGTTGTTTATTAACTAATTGCTCGAAGCAACTTTGCAATACACAGTGCATAGCTTCATGTTTATTCTTCATATCTCTGTGAACACATACACATAAGGCAACATATAAATGTTGTTGCTCAAAGAAAAGTCATTCACAGAGTCTGGGTTACATTGGCAAAAGGAAAAATCATCCTTGTGAAGCAGTTCTCAGCAGCAAGATCTCCCAGTGCAATAGCAACCATTTAGCAGTTCACATTCACAATTTATTCCTCCTACCAGCCTATGGGTTAGGATTGCACTTTCAGCAATTTTCACTCCCATTTTCTTTAACAGTACAGGAGATTTTATTTTTCCAGACTGCATTAATATTTAACACTTTTCAGTAATGTTATGATGGGCTTAATGTCAGAAATGCCCCGTAAGGGTGGTTTCTGCTGGAGATCAGCTGTTCTTAACACAAATGTGAAGAAATCAGCATTGCAATTGTATTTGAAACTTGTAGCACACTGTTTCTCCAGAGAATTCACACATGACAGTTTAAACCACTGATAATTGGTTCAATATTAATTTAAAGGGTTTTTATAACTTTGTTGAGTAAATAGGGCTCAGTCCATTACATGGGAATAACATAGAAAACACAGCATTAAATCAGATAAATAGACAAACTCAGATGAGAGAGATAGGAAAAAAATCAGACAAGCATGTAATTGGTAATTTTTTTTCCAATACACAACTTAATAATTTAATTACCAGTGCCAATATTCTAAACAAGAATCATACAGAGATAAGAAATTTTCTTGGATATTATTTAATTCTACATTTCTATGGTTAGAGAGACTTCATTCTTCAGCAAGTGCTTTCTAATGGTAATTTCTAGCATTAGAAAAAATGAAAAAAATACACATATACTGTCAAAAACCAGAAAGGAATAACTGAATAGACGGAGAAGACAATAGTTGGAAACCTTCCTAATTAAACATTTCATACTCTGTAAGTTCTGTTGCTGTAAGTAAATGCAAAATACAAAAACAGTGAAGTTCTTGCATAAAGAACTGCCTTTTTACTTCAAATCACAACAGAAGAGCAGACATTTGCATAATTTCACAAAGAGACRGAGAACTACATCCCTTGTCCCAGAAATATTGGTTTGTTAGYWGGTGATCTCCAAGTAGAATAATTCCTTCAGCTTTCAGCTGGGGGTCTTAGTCACAAATAAGAATGCAAGTCTCCTCCACTATGTTTTGGGGAAGAGATAGGAAAACTATCCCATCTACAGGGAGACAAGAGAATGTTAAGAGGAAGGGATAAGGTCTCTTCAAGAAAGAGATGCCTCAGTAACTCCAGAAATTTGGCACAGCAATTGTAAAGGAAGATATGGAAGGAAAATGGACAGGAGAAGGTGGGAAGAGGGGATCAGAAGAGAATATCTCTCAGGAAGGCTAGACCATCTGCTGGAAGGCTAGTGCACAGGTGTCATCTGTTTCTTCCCTTACAGTCTTTCCCTTCACCTCCCAGCGCATAATTATCTAGGCTAGCATTGCCATTTTTGTCACTTTTTACACTACCAACCCTCCCCTGCCAAAAAAACCCCAAACTAACAACACCACCAAACCAAACCAAACCCCCAAAAATCAGCCAACTTCAAGGCAGCAAATTTCAAGTTTGGCTTCACCTTTGGCTTTACCCTGTGCCAGCTTTAACTTTACCCAGTGCAAGAGACGTGCATCCTCCCTTGAAAATTCCAAGTGATACATTAAGAAACAGCTTTCATTTCTCATTCTCACAAATTTCATACTTGGACTGATAAACAAAGTTTTACCAGAAAAAGGTCTGCTTCTGCTTGGGACTCAACAGGCTGTAAAGGTGAAATGTACTGCTCACCCAAGTAAGTCACAACAGAGTATGAAAATAAGGATGAGCTACGTGCTTGGAAGTGGATTTCAAGTAATGGATTTTCTGAAGCATTATTGATTATCTCTGAAAACAAAAATCTACTAAGTAAATACACACATTTTTCACGGGGGAATGAGCACCCAGAGAATTACAAGTTGATAAGTTCAACATCTATACTAAACACAGAAAAACAGTATCACAGTCCATTCCTAAACGATGTAGGATGATAAGAAAATGAAAATTGAATCATGTCAAATCTCATTTTTATCTCTCTGCTAGGCTGAAGGGCATGCAGACAGGCAACAAAAATAACTTTAATACACTTAAGTTTATGGCTTCTGAGTTAGTTCAGGAGCTACAGTAAGTTCCCTAGTAAATCAGGAAAAGAGTGTCTGGCTGAAATTTCTATGATATGGCTGTGTAAAGCTATTCAGTCTGAAAAAGCTCTTCAGAGAACCAGTGATTTCTTTTTCTATCAAACTGAAATCATATACTCCAATGAGGCATTTCAAACAGCTCTGTGTACTAAATTGAGCACTTAAGATTTTGGCCTTATTTGGAAAAGTGAAATAGAGAAACACATTTCTCATACTGGCTGATGACACTGAACTTGTACAGGCTGCAATTCATTTGCAGGTAACAACTGTCACTTACAATAGTCTTCATGATTTGTCTAGAGGTATTCTAATGATGAGACTCAGGAAAATGCTCAAAGCATGACAGCAATGCTACTGGAAAATTAGCATTAACATGTTAAGCATCTCTTGAGAATCTGTGAGATTAAAACTTGGAAAATAACACTGTTATTTCAAAAGGGAAATAAATACAATTCCAGGACATGTCAGCATAAAACATGAAACTGAGCTGTTTTCCTTTATTCCTTGCTATTAGACACTGAATCTGGTTTTACCACTGCACTTAAAGAAAAATACCACAAGCTGGAAAGTTTTAGAACAAGAAAACTACCAAACGGTTTTAAAAGCACAGCTTTTGTGACAAACTGTATCACACATAGAGAGGCAAAAAATTTTATTTACTCAGGAAATTAGGACAATTAAGACAGGCAAATCAAATTAAATGTCAGAAATCAGATAACAGCTAACATCAAAAAATAGCTGGTATTTCATCATTCTTCATATACTTTGAGGATGATAAGTCACAATAACTTGAAGAAGAACAGGCCTGGCTTAGACACAAACAATGTAGAGCTCTTCTTTCTCCACCCTGCAACAGTGACATTTAAACCGTGGAGCAAGTTATGCAGCCAAGCTACATAGGAATTTTATTTAAGAACACGGTATGCAAATATGACAGCAATGACCTGGGGATCCCTGGGTAACTTTTAACAGGCGAGTCAGACTCCTTAACAACCTTCCAGATCTCTGTTTTTCTGTAAGGTAATCCTGAGCTCTGCACAGTGGAAGTATCACCCAAGACCTAGTCAAGTCAATTTGCCTGAAAGTAGATTACCTTCCCTTTATTAAGTATTTAATCAAGGAAGTGGTTGAAAAAATTAACTATAAAAGCGAGCACCAGTCAAAATTTCTTCAAACACCTTTAGAGAGCTTCTCTCTTCCTCTTTTGATACTATTTTAAATTGGGACAAAAAACCAAAGCAATGCATAAGGAAACACGGCTCTTCCTGCAGATGCTCTGTTTCCACCCCCTCTTCTGAATCTCTTTCTCTAAATATATACACTTTAAAAACTGTCCAAATATATATATATATATATTTATATACATACATGCATACACACATACCCCCACAGCAAGTTAACTCTTAAGACATACATTCTTGGGATAAATCTCAAAGCGTCTGCAAAGCAATGATAACAAATAGAAGGACTTTAGTAAATCTACCTTCCAAAGCACAGATCCTTTCAGCCTGAGTAATGGTTTACATGGCAAGACAGCCTGGCAGCAAACTTTCTTCAGCTGCTTTTGCAAATATTTTCCACCATCCTTACATGCCCATTTCTGGCTGCATTTAGCTCCAAAGATTTGTGTCCTCAGTGACGCATGAGCTTTCTTTCTGTCCTCTCTCAGGGATAATACCAAACATAAAAAATTGCCAATTCATTTATGTATTCATATGTTCATTCTTTGGCCAATGCAAAATTCAGATTTACTGCATTGAGCTGGCAGGAGAAAGCATATTTCAGGCTATTGACAGCATCACTCTGAAGCACACAATCACCACCACAAAAATGCAGAAAAAACTAACAGCCTTGAGAAGTAGGCTGCAACTCATACGGATTTTAAGCACCTCTGAAATACACATCACCTAAGTCAGTGGGGGCCCGAATCCAGGAATAGATAAAAGCACAATTGTCTGAATTCTTTTGGTCAGAAAGGGTACAGTGAAATTGCTACAACTGTCATCTTAATTCACACAGAGAAGAGATTTTTGACAACAAAGATTTTTGCAGCCTCAGCTTGGCTCTCCTTAGTTTTGAATATTTGCCCTGACATTTGTTTAGAAAAAGGGCCAAACCAGCAGTACTTTTAATGTTTTAATTACATGGAGTGCATGCTGGATGCAATTCCCTCTTTTCCTATGTACCTTTTACAGTGTAAACAAGGGCAACAGGCTGGCTGTTGTTATCCTTCCAAGAACAAATTCCTGTTTGCAGCCAACATGGCTTGGTTTCACAGAAATCCAATTTAATTCCCTGGTTCTGAGGTAATGAACAGTAACTTGATTTTTTTTTCCTTTAAAACTAAAGCCTTCCAAAAATACAGCTAATTCCTGCTCACTTCACACATTTTTCATTTACTGTAAAAGCAAAGTTGCTACAAGCACTGTAACAGGTCACAAACTTTGAAGCTGCAGCTGCATAATAAAATTGGTTTAGTCTGATCTTGTCATACATGCTGTGGAGACCAGCAGCTTCAGCTCTGTCCAGTAATGGATGTTACATGCATCTGAATGCCTGAGGAACAGACCTGACTAAGGATGACTTCCAGTAAACGGAACAAATATAACAAAAGTGCAATTATTTCTACCACCCAGTGTTCTGAAACTGTAGTTGAAAAAAAATAAAACATGTCTCAGCATTGGATAGAGTTAAGACTTACATGAATAACATATATTTCTGAACATATTTGATCCCTCTTAATGATCAGATAACAAAGAATACAACTCACCAACAAACTGCATGACTATCATAAATTTTTTTTCCTCTAAAGCTTATGTTTAAAAAGGCATTTTTATTCATGAAAAGAAGAATTTCTATTTTTTTTTTCATTCCCCTGTTCACCTCCTTCCCCTCCTAGATGTAGAGATTTCCCTCCTAGAGGTAGAGCAAGTTATCTCTCTGCCTCATGCTGCACTGGTTACCATAGCTACATAAGCACCATTTGCCTTTCAAAAGATGTGCATATATTTCAATATCAAATTAAAAATCAAATGCCTATTTTGTAATCTGTAATCTTATCTGATTGTTACCAGCAGTATGCTAGAACTGATGGTTAAGAAGAAATAAATAAAGCACCAACTGAATGTAGAAAAGGCTGGCACAATCCTTATAGTCCTGAAATCTTTAGAAGAGCAGGTAACTGTGAGAAGCATGTGAAGAAAAGCTACACTAGACTAGGAAAAGGTATTATATCCAAAATATGAACCGATTCCAGTCAATGTGGTGCTACTTGTTAAGGTCTCCACAACTATCAAGCATTGTACCCAGCTTTCACATTCACTGATGTTTTTCTGGCATTCAGATCTGTTTAAAATAAGGAAGCTATAAAATTAAGTCCTCTGAAAAAGAAAACCTGCAGACCAAAACAATCATCAAAGCCATGCTGTGAACAACCTCTCTGTCTTTTCAACAGGGAAATACCTGTACTAATTCTCTTAGTGTAGTTCACTGCCACATTCAATGTTCTTTAGTATCTGCAAATACCATTTTGAAAAGAACTGGATAAAAATATCTTGAAAATTAATACTTCCAGATGCAATGATTGTCAGGATACTATTATTTTGGCTAATGTCTGTGTGTCTCCATGTTACATCCTTGATCTCTACTTTTGCACAGGTTTAATTGGTTAGATCTGGAGCACAACCTGCATTTCTAAGTTCAAGTGGAACAAACATGAATTCATCATATTTCAGAAAAGCTGATACGGATATTTATTTTGCGATAATCATGTGCACATGCCTAATCAAAAAAAGTGCAAAAACTGTGCAAAAACAAATCCTCCAATATGAGCTGTTTCTTAGCACAGCCAACAAGAATTGGTCTAATATCACAGCTAAACCCCTTGTGTTGTTATAACAGCCATAAATAGTATCCAAGCTATGGGAAAAGAAAATTTTCAAGAAAATTAAAAAAAAAATGGTTTCATGGACAGGTGCAATAGCTTGAGAATATTGGAGGCTGAGAATGAATGCAAGCCCTGATATTTTCTGGAATTTTTCCAGTTACAGCAATACTTGTCTTTAGATATGTTTTCCCAATATGTTATATGTGAATACCTCCAGATATGACTGAATAGGCAGAAAAGAGATATGAAGTCTCTCAGAAGCAAGGAAACACCCTGACCTGTCTTCTCAGTTTGATGTTGGAGTTCTTCATCAAGGTACTTCCTCCTACATATCATGATTTTTCACATCAATCATACTGCAGATAACCTCCATTTTTTACAATTGTGACAGGAATAACTTACAGAAACAGGTAAAGTATAAGTCCTGTCTACATAGGACAGCAATGCAGCTTACTCTAAAGTGAAAGCTGGCATTTGTGATGGGAGAGTGTAGAAGGCTGTAAGATAAAAAGATAGAAAAGATATTTTTTCCTCAGAGTGGTCATCATCACTGCCAGTTGATCTAAGGAACATAATGATTACTAAAATACTTGTTTCAATTCCATTTGAGACAGAATGCAATGGTCAAGTCACAGTACAAGCTACAAGAACAGACCAGCAGCTCTGATTCAAAGGGGAAAAAAGTGAAATCTCTTTCTGATATTGTTTTTCTTGTGATTCCCACATAATCTCCTTTAAGATTTGGATTTAATGTTCTAAAGGTCACTGAGACAGCAGCTCACTTTTGTGTAGAATGATATAAGCAGCTTATTTAATTACCTTTTACAAGGTAATCTGGATAATCTTGCATTCAAACAATGCTTCCTTTTCCATTTTCCATCCTTTTCCAGAATGTAGTAAATCGATATTCAAGTTCTTTCACCAGTTCCATACAGTCAGGTTTTTTCCTGTTTTTAACTAAGGTATTACTGAAGATATCTACTTTAAGAAAAGCTCTGCTTTAAGGAAAATCATTAATTTTTAAAGTTGCCTTTAAAATTATATATGTATAGCTAACAATATATATCTTTTTTACTTAGAGGGAGATCCCATTTATCCATGTTGGATAATTCCACACCCTTTAGTGGCAGGTTTTATACATTTTAAAATCAAATATTCACTAAATAGTCACCAAATCCTTCTCATGGGATTATCTGTGCTTTCACAAATGCTCATGTAAACATAGAATGCATGTGCCCAGCTGAAACTTTTAGGTATGCTTATTTCTGTTCCTTCACACGTAACTTCTTGAGCTTTTTTCTAGGAACAGGGAAGATAAATTTCTAGCTTCTGCAAACGTAACTGTGAACTAACCCCCCTAAACGGTATGTTTCTGTCACATTAGCTTTTGGTTACAAAAGACTTTCAGGGAACAGAGTTAATCTGAATACAATAGATCCAGCCACCCTAGAGTTTTCCTTAGGTAAAGAAGGAAAAAACCAGAGATTTTTAAGAACAGTATTCAACAAACTTACTCCAGCCAAGTTTTACTTCAGAAATTACTGACAAGTGCTCATAATTCCCTTAAGCACTTATTTAGCTATGCAGTTCCACCAGCACTTCTCTTCTGCTTAATAACACAATGTTCTAGAAAGACACTAAGTCTACCAAATCCACTCTATTAATAAAAAAGATTATTCCCACAGCTTATTCAGCTAACACCATCGTAGCCACAGCTTGAAAATGCTGGCCACTACAGTGTGTTGAGCTTACTGGAAAATTGAGATATAATTTATTCAAGGGAAACACTCACCATATTGTTGCAAATAAATGCTTAAAATATTTAAAGATTAGTTAGTAGGTATCAATGACACAAAGCTGTCTTCTGTTGTTTCAGATATCCACATAAAATGTAGTAAATACACAAGTAGGTATTCCCATAATAAATGCAAAACTCTAAGACCACATGCTGTTAAAAAAGTCCAAAACAACCAAACCACAAAAAACTCAATTCCAAACTAACAATTCCCAGTGCAATGTTTCCAAACCTACCCAAATTTAACTGGAAAGAATATTCATTGGTTCAAACTGGTTTAGCTAATGCAGTCACTTCCACAGAATCTCAGGGTTCAAAACCAAGGAAAATGTTGAAACATTAGTGTGGTATTTACTGTTTCTGGACCCACAGAATACAGGAATTTGAGAGGGCTAGAAGTATTTTTACAGAATCACAGAATATCCTGAGTTGGAAGGGACCCACAAAAATACCCTGAATTCAACTCCTGGCCATACACAGGACACCCCAAGAGTGCCTGAGAGCATTGTCCAAACACTCCTTGAACCCTGTCAGACTTGGTGCTGTGGCCACTCCTCTGGGGAATCTGTTCCAGCGCCCAACCACCCTCTGGGTGTAGACTCTGGTCCTAGTATCCAACCCAGAATACTGCCCTGACACAGCTACAGGCCACTTCTTTTGGTCCATTCCCACTGGTCACCACAGAGCAGACATCAGTGTCTKCCCTTGCTCTTCCCCTCATGAGGAAGCTGCAGACTGCAATGAGGTCTCCCCTCAGTCTACTCTTCTCCAGGCTGAACAGACCAAGTGATCTCAACTGCTCCTCACATGGCTTTCCCTCAAGGCACTTCAACATCTTCGTGGCCCTCCTCTAGACTCCTTCTAATGTCTTAATATCTTTTGTATGTTGTGGCACCCAAAACTGCCCCCAGCACTGGAGGTGAGGCTGCCCCAGTGCAGAGCAGAGCAGGGAAATCTCCTCCCTTGCCTTGCTGGCCATGCTGCGCCTGATGCCTGCCAAAGCATGGTTGGCTCTCCTGGCTGCCAGGCCAAATGACTCAAATTTAACTTTACATCAATCAGGAGCCCCAGGTCCCTTTCCAAACAGCTGCTCTCAAGTCTCCCATCCCCCAGTCCTCTTGTATATCCAGGGTTGCCCTGTCCCAGGTGCAAAATCTAGCACTTGCCTTCATTAAACTTCATACAGTCAGTGAGTGATTGCTCAACCCTCTAATTCGTCAAGATCTCTCCGTAGGGCCTCTTTGCCCTCAAGGTAGTTGACAATTCCCCCCAGTTTAGTATCACCAGCAAACTTACTTGGTATTCTTTTGAGTTCTGTGTCCAGGTCATTTATGAAGACCTTGAAGAGCACTGGCCCTGCAGTGGAGCTGTGTGGAACCCCACTAGTGATGGTCTGCCAGCCTGATGTAACACTACTTACTGGAATTCTTTGTGCCTGACCTGTGAGCCATTGCACACGCATCATAGGATGTGTTGATCCAGCTGAATGCTGGACATTTTGCCCAGAGGGACACCATGAAAGACAATATTGAAAGCTCAACTGAAGTGCAAAGAAATTACATAAACAGGCTTCCTTTGATCAGTTAGGTGGGTTACCTTGTCATCTTTGTCATGGAAATTAAGCTAGTGAAACAGGACTTTTCCTCTGATAAAGCCATTCTGGCCTAAGATTGCATTATCCTTCAGGTGTTTTTCAGTAACTCCAAGAGTAATCTTCTCTATAATTCTACCAGGCACTGAAATGAGACTGACAAACCTTTAGTTTCCTTTCTGCTGTTCTTGAAAACTGGGACAGCATTAGCAAGCATCAAGTGAAGTAGGACCTCTCCAGATTCTCAAAACAGTTCAAAAAGTCATTGAGAGGAGTCTTGCAATGACATCAGCCAGCTCTTTGAGGATTCTTGGATGAATCCCATCAGGCCCCATAGACTTACAGGGATCCAGCTGGAGCAGTGATTCCTTCACAAGTTCAGAGTTGACTCTGAGTTTATAATTCTCAGAATCCTCATCATTCAGCTCGGGGCACTGGGACTCCCACAGTCCATGATTGGCTCTGAAGACTGAAGAGAGCATTAATCACCTCCACTTTGTCTATGTCCCTGTTCATATGGTGAACATCCTCATAATTTAACAGGTCACTGTTATTTCTGGACTGCCTTTTGTTACTAACATATTTTTTAAAGTCCTTTGTATTGTGCTACACAGTACTGGCTGGTTTCAGCTCTAATTGAGTCTCACAGTTTTCTCCCCCTGGAAGCAAGCAACATCTCTCTAGTCCTCCCATGTCATCTAACCTTGCTTCTGCTGGTCAAACATTTACTTTTTTTGCTGTACCTCTAGAAGAAGATTCCTGCCTAGCCAAGTTGGCCTTCTGCCTCCCCTGCTCTTCCAACACTTTGAAATTTCCTGCTCCTGTGCCCTTAGGATGTGGTGCTTAAAAAGCCACAAGCATTGATGGACTCTAGCACCATTAAAAACATTTTCCCAGGGGACCTTACTCATTTGTTCCCTGAGCAGTCTGAAGTTTAAAATCCAATTGCTTCGTGGTCGCTGTGGCCAAGACAAGCACCAATTTCCACTTCAGTCATGAGATCCTCTCTGTTAACAAGCAGCAGATCAAGGAGGGCATCTTACTGAGCTGACTCTCTTAGTGTCTGCACCATATTGTGATCATCCAGGTGTTTAGGAACCTTCTGAACCCGCTTGTATTAGCTGTATTCCCAGTTAGCATTTGTCAAGCTGAAGTCCCCCATAAGGACAAGAGTGGTTAACTTAGAGATGTCCCTTAGTTCCTTAAAGAATAACTCATCAGCATCACCGTTCTGGATAGGTCTACAGTAGACCCCCCTGATGACATCTGCCTTAATTTTTTGTCCCTTAATCTTCACCCAGAGGCTTTTGACCATGCCACTGTTAACTGCAAGCACCATTCATTCCAGACCATCCATTACATACAATGCCAACCACCCCGCCTCTCCTGCCCTGCCTATCCCCAAAGAGCTTGTAACTATCCATCATGGCACACCAGAACCAGGACCCATTGCACCAGTTTTTGCATATGCCAGTGATGTCATATCTCTGGGGCTGAGCCAAAACTTTGAGCTCCTCTTGCTTTGTCCTGCATCTCCTTGGATTGATTTCTCTTTTAAGTAGAACAAATATGATACATGCACGGGAAAGGAAATGCCCAAAGAAAGCTGATGAAGGGAAGGTTTGACTCCATGAGGAGTAACAAAGACCACTGGTTTATATACAGACACAGAGAACTTCACTGCTGCTGCCTTTAACCATTTCCAAAAATAACTGCCTCCACCTGCAATATTTATTACTTTACCTTTATTCTCGTACCTTTACTCTTTATTCTCCTACCACAACACGAAACCACAACTGCCTACCAAGTTCTGCTCTTGAGGAGCAGATCTGTAGTTGTGCCAAGATTTAGCAATGACAAAGTCTTTGAAGGTAAGTGCCTTGACTAGGATTTCAGCTGCTGAGCAAAAGTTTGAATGCTGCAATTTATTCCTTGCACCCAGTCTGTAAAGCACACTGTCAGGAAGCAGTATCATCATGTTCAACCAATTGATCTTGGAGATCATGGCAAAATGGTGAGACTACAGGCTAAAGTTACAGAATACTGTGTCAAGCTCAGAAACTATGTCTCAGAAAGATAAATGTGCTGAAGCGGACTTGTGAGGATGGAGCAAAAGACAAAGGAAAAGAAGCAAGAAGTGAAAGAGGCCAAGAACTCAGGCTAGAGCACAAAGCAGAAGACACCTAAAGCTGAGGGAGAAATGGAGGCCAGGGGAAAACTGCTCAGGAGTGATATGAGAATTATGGGAAACAGAGTGATTTACTCAGCAAGACACACCAGACATTAACCTACACAGTAACATGAAAAAGGAGAAGCCAGGGAAAAATTGGCATCAAAGATGCATAACAATAGATTATGGCTTTTCTGCATCACACAGTACATATTTTACCATGTTTTAATGTTATAATTTAGATGACAAATGCTCACTGGGTATATATATACACACACACATATATATACATAAATTATAGACACATACATTCAGTATAGTTAACACGATCCAGCTCCCATCTGGACTTTATTTCCTGAGGGAATGCAGAAAAACAGCCAACTACCTCATCCTCAGCTCAGACCCCAAGGTTGCTGCCTTGTTGGGGAGGGAGGAATATGGATACACACCATCATGTGCATACCCAGACTGGCTGCTGTGCTTGGGGAAGTGAGTGGCATGGGGAAGAGGAAGAACATTTGCAGAGTAGTTTCTCTGTCCAAAGATCAAAGGGAATGACACAGCTAATGCTTCAAGTGAGAACATGTATTCATAAGCACAGAAGAACAGGGAAAGAGGGACACAGCAGAGGCTCAAGCTGCTGCTATTACTCTCATAGCACACAGAGGTGAACATAAAAAAGAATCCGTTCTTGTCAGACCTGTATAGCTGACCTAGAGCCTTTTCTTGGAAAATCAAGGGTAATAGCAGGCTTTGGTGGGCTGTGCTTACTGGTCAAGCTGTCAGTAAATTGATCATGCAATTTTCAGAGCTCGGTATCAATAGTGAAACTCAGCCAGTGCAAAGGACACAGTAAGACAGAAAATCACAACTATTATGACTGCAAGGGCAAACTGCACTATTTATGAATTTTTCTCCTAAAAAAGTTTCATAGCCAGACTCCATAATGAGCTGTATGACACAAATCAAGATAAAGAAATACTTTTTAAAGCATATACATGACTTATTATTTTGATATCTGTCCTCTTTCTTCCTTCTCTTCCTTTTCATATCTTGGACTGAAATAACAGAAGTTCCCACTGCAACAGTATGTAGTTGAGCAAGTCACCTAGATACTGTAGATATGTTTAGACAAACTTCTGGACGAAGTTATAAATAAGCCTTGGATACAGCTATTCTCATTTTTGTTCTTCAGCATGTCTCTTTGTTCTCTAAGGATGGAATGAGAGTCCAGTGCCAGTGGAAAGACAAATTGATCTATGATGAGAGCTGACATGCTCCAAAGTACAATTTTGGCCTTTAGAGAAGACAAAAGGGGAAAATAAGTGTGCAGAGTTGTTAGGGATAGGGATTCTGTTTGTTTTTATGCACTGCTATTCTAAATCCCTCCCTGAACACTTTCTCGAACTTCCTCAGAATAAAATCTCTAGCCAAAGCCAATGAACAGATATGAACACTTTGTTATCAGATATATACTTTAATACCTTGTATTTTCAGTATCACAAAACTATAGGGTCATGAGAAGGGTTTTTTTAGGATCTCCTTCCATTGCCCTGGGCCTGCAGAGCCTTTTGCTGCTGCTTTCGTATTTTCTTAAACTCCAGTTTAAAGCTTCAGATTCTCATCTATTGTGTTCCTACTGCAGGGCTCTTTCAGAATCTCACTTCTGTGGGGGTTAAAAAACTATCTCACATCTCTAGCACAGAAGCATTTGCAATTTATTCACACATCTCTCCCTCTCAGATAACAGCAAAGGACCCTCGAAAATTATAAATGAAACAATGTGCAATATAAATGTGCAATAATGTTCATTACAATCTTCGGAACATCAAGGAGCTCATCAGCTGATACTTACGGAGGCGTCACTCCTTTCGGGAGGCCTAATGCGTTGACAGAAATGGGAGGTGGCTGGGATGGCAGCATGGAGCTGAGAAAAGCTGCTGGAGACTGGCTGGAATTAGGAAATCTTGGAGTTGGAGACAGGCTGTGGGAAGGTGAAGAAAGTGAAGGAAGAGGAGGGGGTGGAGGAGGTGGAAGTGGAAAGGAATCACACACTGGATATGTCGCTGTTGGACTAAAGACAGGTGGAGGTGGGGGTGGAGGGGATGGAGAAGAAGGAGACCAGGCATATTCCCCTTCTGGAGCAAACTGCTGAGAGAAGGGAGGAACTGGTACTCTCCCAAACTGTTTCTGAGAAGCAGTTGGAGACATAGGAGAAGGAAGGCTAGATGTAGATGACCCAGAAGATGGAGTGACATAACCTGAAGCAGGGCTGATGTTCTGGGCAGCAATGAACTGCTTAGGCCGAGCATAATTGAAAGAACTGGAAGACTGCATGGTTGGGGAAGTATGAGAGTTAAGAATACTCATTGGCACAGGAGAGGTGGCAGTCTGGCTGGACTCAAGCTCCTGGAAGGAGGGGGGAGGAGGAAAGGAAGGAGAAGAGGGAGGGTGTTGATGATCAGGTTGCTGTTGGTGACGATACCACTGTCCGCTTTCTTGCTCCAGACGAATTTGGTTCTGCAGCTGCTGTATTTTTTTGGGGTCCCTGTGGGAAGGAAAAATAGACAAAAAGATGATCAGACATCATCAGTGCTGGCTGGGGAGAAGGTAAAAGTTCCACTGATCTGTGGTCCAGGAAAATTGAAAGAGAGGGAAAGTTCAAAGCATTTACATATGTTGAATAGCACCATTTCTTCAGAGTTAACACACTGATACAAAAGTCCATTTTTGTCCTCAAGATGAAGGAAAAAGGGTATGCCTAACAGAATTTAACAGAACCATAAATTCTTGAAAAAGCTAAATTATATGGCAATTTGAAGCACTTAGGACATTTTAAAGGAACAATCCAGATAACAGAATTAAAGGTAATAGAAGTGACATTCTTAACAAGGTTTGTTTTTGTTTCTTGTCCTTTTTATTCAATGGCACTGTTTCAATATTAAGACTGAAATATTTACCCAGTAACAACTTCAGCTGTAGCTGAATTTCTGCTGTAGCCTCTGTGGGCAATTCAGACAGACCTAATTACAGCTATACTTTAAACGAGGCTTTGGAGACAAGGGACCATCTTCTGTGTTAGAATCATCCATGTATGCAGATGAGGAAAGACTTCTGAGAAACATCTGTAACCTAGGGAAGCCATGAACTGAACTTCCCTAGGTCTTTAGTCCCACTTTTTCTCCCCAATTTTATTTTCACCTGTTGGTCCTGAGACAAATCTTAGTAGATATTTTATATGATTCTGATATTGCAGTACTATCAGCTCAAATGGAAGAAAGAATTTCATTTGGAAATGCAGAAATTCACTGGTAGAATAGAGACAAAAAAAATTAATATGCAGGAGCACTCAAAACTCTTACTTAAGGGGAAAAAAGGAAAGAAAAAAGTAAAATGTTCAGCAGTGAAGCAAATCAGAACTGGTTTGGGGTTTTTTGTTTGTTTTTTGTTTCAATACAGTTGTTTGAAAGACATTAAGCTCAAAATTAACTGTGTGGTCTATCATGTGACAATACATCAGACTGACTTGCTTAAAAATTGTCATTTTTCAGCTAGAAAACATAACTTTATCTCAATACTCCAGATATCCACAAAGTTACAGCATATTCACATATACCTTTTCTGTATATTTAATATATAAATACTTCATTGTATACAAGTTTGTCATTGTTTATATGTAATTTAGGTCATCTAAGCAGAAATTTTAGAAGCAGTCTGCCTAATGCATGGCATATGAATGCAAGATTCTGGCACAACAATATACTTTTGTTGATAGCAACAAAATTAGAAATGGTAATAACATAATATTTTCCACTTGAAGATTAATTTTGATATTCCAACCATCTACATTTCCAAGAAAATATTTTCTGACAATAATTATGCTTATGAGCTCAGGCCAAAGGAGATTGCTTAGATAAGAAAAAGGGGAGCAAGCTGTCTTAGGGCAGAAAACTGGAAAAATCAGTTACTTATACTTAACAGTTGCCTTTCTTTGGTGGTGGTGTTGTAAGGATGGTTCGATTTTAGCAATGTCTCACTAACAATACAAATTTCAGCACTTAAAAGGAAATTAATTCTTTCTTTTTTAGTTAAAATAGCAAGAAGAACATCTAAATGTAACAGTTCACTTTGCAAATTTTATAATTAATTTTTTAATGTTGATAACAGAGGCTCTAATTCTCTATCAGTTCAACTTTTCACTCCACAGGATGTAGGCTGAAATTTACTCTTCTATTTTTTGTGAAATTACTAAGCAGTTGCCTTTATTTAAATTGGTTAAAACAACACAACTTTAGCTCCCATCAACATTCGACTTTCTTAGTTGATGAAAAAGAGTTCAAGTCACCTCTGACTAGAGAAAACCCTGTAAGATTACTACTTTCACCTCATTTTACATCTTTGGCCTGCCTATTTGCAAACCCACTGTTCAATACCTCTAAAATTATTAACAAATAATAGTTACTTTGCTTTTCATCGTAATCGCCCTCAATTTTTAAAATTTTATAGACACACTAAAGTAAAAAAAACAAAAAAGGGGGAAATTTAGTACTGTAAATGAGGTGTTGAATATAGAAGAAAAGCTGTCTCTAACACTCCTATGTTTATCCAACATGTGCTGAAAGCAAGTAGGAGTGTCATGTCTTGAGACCTTTTTATTTGCATTTGCCAAACCGTGGCGCTGCGCCCGGGCAGCAGCATCCCACAGATGCCCATCTATGGCCCTGTCAATGCAAGTCACTGCAGCACTGCCGCTGCACTGCTGCTGACCCCGCTGGGCAGAAGCAGAGACCACATTCAGGGTATGTCGACAAAAGGGTGACAGGCAAAAAACAAGGCTGCTCAGCTCTCACACTAAGCTTGACTTGAGGCTGCAGGAATATGCATGCCTGTAAATAAGGGTTTATTAGCCCAGGACAGTACTGATTCTGGTTGAAGAGCTTTTGGTCAGCTGAGAATCTGGATAAATCAAGCATTTCGTTGCCTGACAAATAACATGCAAACACAACTTCAATCACATCAGTCCATGGGGCAAAAAACCACAAAGACCATCTTAGTGCAAATTTTCGTGCCAGTTGTAAAAGTGCACAATCCTTGTCTGCAAAGGAAAGTGCTCTGCCTCAGAGCTATTATTTTAACATCAGACACTGCCGTATTATTTTCTTGAGGAGAGGTAACTTAAGAGATGTGTCATTAAGAAAAGGAGAGGAAATAATATCAATTCACCAATGTTTCTTTGGAATGACACCATCAGCGGTAGAAGTTCTACAGAGGTAGGTCCCTGAAAGATTGTGACAAAGGAGAGGTCAGATGCCAGAATTATGAAAGGGCATAACCCTTCATTAATAGGGAAACAAAGAAGGGAATTAAAAGAGTTTAGTTTTTGGATAAGATTACAAGAAAAACTAATTTAATTGTAATTGCATGCTCTTTCCAATTACAGTAAATTCACGACCATAAGGCGCACCTGACTGTAAGGTGCACCCCCGGGAGTCAGCAAAAATTGCAACATTGTAGATCAGATAAGGC
>PYHW01009837.1:4325511-4366478 GCA_013186435.1 Turdus rufiventris | reverse complement strand
GGGTTTGGGGAAAAATTTTAGTCAAAAGGGTGCGCCTTACAGTCGTGAAATTACTGTAGCTGAAATATGTTTTGTAATTTTAAAGTGCACACATGCTTTCAGGGAACACATCAAGTTTGTCTAAACCATAGAGCATAAACTTATTTTCTCATGAGGAATTTTTTGTTTTGCCAAATAATTAATTACAACAATATAAGAATGAACATTTAAAAGTAATTTTTTAGCAAATTCAATGTGTAAACAGTAAAGGTAGGTAATTAAAAAAAAAAACCCACAGCTAGTGTAAAATGAATATTGAGACAATTCATTAACTCACTGAAAAGCTGACCTAGTACAACATGAAATATGTTCAGAAGTTCTGCTTTAGAATTTGTGATGTTTTTTCAATAAGAGATATTTATAAATATTAAATATTATATAATAAATTACACTTTCAGATGATCTAATATTTTTTATTGATCTAATATAGATGCAGATGATATATCTGTTTTAGCATACCTATGCTAAAACAGTTCAAAAATGCAAGCAATAAGGCAGTAAGATGTTAATGAAAACAGACATTAGTTACAACAGAGGTGAGGTTTCTGACCCATGTTGCCTGTAAAAGCAGCTTCATGCACAGGTTTGGTACCAGGCACTTGGAACGTGCTCAGTAAGGTGATGACTTTCAGAGCTGAGGGATAGCAAGAAACTTTGCTTTTAACATCTGTTTTCAAAGACTAGAGACATGAGACATTAGGTCTCTTTGTGGACGACTATGGGTGCCAGTACACATACCATGGTTTAATAGCTACTTGAGAAATCATCTTTTGAGGTATGCATTTGGTTTCAATTACAATAGGCTCGTTTATATTTTAATCCCATTTTCATAATGCTTTTTCTTCCTGATAACCTCTTTGTATCACACTGTCTTGAAAACAGAGCAGTCTGCGACTGAGAATTAAGCTGATAACAACCCGCATCAGGAACTGTAACTCCAAGTGCCTGAACACAGTGGAGTCAAGGAGGGGGCATAGGTAGTGGTTACACAGCTCTCAAGGTCTCAATGAGAAATGGCTGCTGGATTGCAGAGAACACTACTGTGGATGCCATTTTCAGAAATGCAATAAATCCTTCATACTTAACTTCTCTCCTCATTCCCAGTATTAGGATATGTACCAGGAATATTTACTATTATCTTACATTACGAAGCTTATTTAGAGAAACAATGTCCCTCTTCCAGGAAGTATTTTACTGTTTGCAGTTTAATCATCAACTTTCTGCACCTTTAAATACAAAGGTTCATATGGAAGCCCTTCTATCCAAACTACCTCTCTTGGAGGGGGAAGTTCTCCAAAGGTAGACAAATACTATTCAAGCCTCAAAGCCCTTAGACAGGAAATGAAGCCTACTGAGTTATGCCTACCACAAAGTATGCAAAAGCACTGAAATTTAGTCAGTGTTTTACAACGCAGTATACAAAGTAAATGGAAATAAATTACCACAGGTAAAGAACTAAGATTAAGTGATGTTTTTCTACAACTTTTTTAAATTCCCAATTTTGTCCCTCCTGATCTTAATAAAAGGAGCAAATGGAAAGCAGAAAAGAGAAACAAGTTTTGTTTGAAAGTGAGTAGTATTTATCTCAGGTATGGAAGAATAATGAGCTCCCTTCTGTCTCAAGTCATTCCTGAGCAAAAGCAGATCTGCCCCTTCACAATCCTACCAGTGACCTGCTCTTTGAGAAACAGATGGTGCAGTTCTACAGAAAATATACAAAACACACCACTGAAATGAAGGCACAGGAATATTTTAAATGAAAAATAATCAGATTTAAACACAACTTTAAAAGATTGAACTATTTTTCTAAGTTAAGATTCAATAACAATGCCAGAAAACGTCTGTATATTTGGGGTAACAACTACTCACCTCCATGAACTCTACTTTCCAATGGAGTTCTAGTTCTAACTCAATACTATTGCTTCAGAACTATACCAGAGCTGTTCCAAAAGGGAAACAGTCACTATCATGCTGCATCATACTGTATGGCAGGGGCTCTTCTCACTGAGTTCCATGTCAGCAACTCTCTATGTAAAGATGTATTTTTTATATGTGTACTTTTAGATAATATTTATCTCTAAACTTCAGTATTTATACAATAAAAGCCAGCATGATTTTTTTCCCATTTTATTAAAATGTATTAAAATTGGAATGTATCATGTATTTATATCTCTCTAGCTCCCGGGCAACCAAACCAGATACCTGCTTCTGCATACGTGTCTCCCAGCAGCCGGCAGGATAGATCTGCCAGGTAGCTCTTAAAGACATTTAATTTGCTTTCTACAAGCACAGCATGTGTAATTTACTGATATAGTATGTGTTGAAAATTAGAATTTTCTTAACTACAGTAATTTCACGATTACAAGCCCCACCATTTTGACTAAAATTTTGCTCCCACCCCAGAAATGCGGCTGACACTCAGGGGCGGCTAATATGTGAATAATTTCCTGACATTTCCAACCCTGGAAGTGCCAGCCAGGGTGCCGAGCCGAGCACCTGCCAGTAAAACCCGGGTTTATGCGATTGTTACAAATTGGTTACTCTGTTTCGCGGCGGGTGGAGCCGGGCTCCATGCTGGCAGCGTGGGGTAGGGGAAGGCGGGGGACTCCCTCCTTCAGGCAGCGCAGCCCAGGGGAGAGATGGGGAGCTCCGTGCTGCCATCCCTGTGGCCCGGGGGGAAGGTGAGGGGCTCCCGTCCTTGCCTGCCGCCGCCGTTGCAGGAGCAGGCAGGCTCCAGTCCCCGCCTGCCGCGGGAGCAGGGGGGTTCCTTCCCCTCCTGCCGCTGCCGCCGTGGGTGCTGGCGGGCTCCGTGCCCCCCTGCCACCACGGGGCAGAGCCGAGCTGGGCCAAAGGCCCCGTCAGCAGCCCAGAGCGGGCTGAGCCCTCAAGGCCTGAGCCGAGCCAGTAAACACCCCAATCCCACGATTCTGTTACTAACTGGCAACTTTGTTGCATGCAGGTCCTCGCTGCGAACGACAGAGCGGCTTATAATCAGGTGAGGCTTGTGTATGAACAAAGAACGAAATGTTGCTGACACCCGGAGATGCGGCTTATAGTCAGTGCGGCTTGTAATCGTGAAATTACTGTACTTCTGACAGTTACTATTTAAGAAACTAAAATACACACACCAGCTCATCCTAAAAGGGATAGTAATCACTGATATCTGGTATTTTACTCGTTACAAAATTCCTGATACAATTTAAAGTTTTCCACTAAACTTATCAATTACTAAGTTGTTAAAAAATGAAAAAAACCCCCAACAAACCAAAACCTAATTTAATCTGCCAGTGAATTAATTAACAGCTGTACTGAAAAGAAATACTCGGAACACAAAAGTAATTCCAACTGAAATATCCACTGAATAAATGCTTGCTTATTTTTAGAAATGTTAAAAACATACATATATGTCAAGGCAAGAATGTGAAGTAAAGGGAGAATAGTTGCCTCTTTTAACAAAACCTGCTATGTATTCAACACACAGACAGCCTCCAGGCTGTATTAATACAAATACATTTAGACAAGCTTTAGGTTTTCTGGGGCTGAACAGTCTCTTATATTGTGAGGGGGGAAAAAAAAGAAAAAAGTGGACTGTTTTAAATGCTGCAAGGGTTCATATTTATGTAAGACTAGAATTATCAGTCAAAATAAAAATGAAGGGGTGGAGAGGAGGCAGGTGATAGAGGGGACAGGATGGGGGAATGACAACAACTACCCACAGAAATCAGCACCAGTTGGTTTTCTAGCATGAAAATATTCAGAGGTATATTTTGTCTACACTAACAGATTACGGGGAGGATGCAGGATGTAATTACAATTTAAACCTCATGTAGGGTAACTGGAGAACTGTAACTGGGAACCATCTCCAGCAGCTGCAACCCTTTAACATTTTTATTACTTTCCCTTCAAAGCTTAACAATCTGCAAATGCAGATTCATACAAATGTCTTCCATATTTCAGGCTAATATACAGGACCATTTATAATTAGTTTCAATTTAACCTAACACAGTCCTAGAAGAAGAAATATGGTGCAAGAACTAACAGGTATTGTGTTATGAGCACACTGTGAAGCTGAGCTTAACTTTTCATCTAAGAAACTTCACACCCGAGAAGCGTAAACCATCCACCCTGTTTGTAAACTGTCTTGTAAGGAAGTCCTGCTGTAATTTGGCTGCAAAAACTTTTCTATCAATCCTAAAAAGTGGCAGTTGTAGCTATGCCCATTTTCAACTATGGTTTGATCATCTGCCAAACAATCAAGGTAATTTCTGTGCTAGGGAAACCAACAGTAGAGATAATGGCAGTATTCAGTAAACACAAGCCATTCTTTTAGAGAGAGGAACCATTTTTTACCCCACAATACCACTGTGGGGACATTTTTCAAAACATGCACCAGTGAGATAACCTATACTGCTTGGGTACAGAAAGAGAGGAAATGTGTTCTTGTGCACATTTATTGTTCCCAAAAGTCATAAAGATACAATACAGCTTTAGCAAAAAATGCTAAACTTCTTATCTCTGGTAGGGTTAGATCATAAGAATTGGTCTGGTAGTCAAAAATCTGTCTGGCTTGGTAATTCAATTGTGTTGCACAACTAGCACACAGGGTATCCAGTGATGGACATAACAGTTAAAATATTACACAGGCAACAGGTTTTATTGACAAAGGAAGCTAAAAGTGTCATGTTATTAGGAGGTAAATTGTAGCAAGACTTCAATTCCATTACAGGTTCCAATCTGTAGCTGTATTGGTCCAAAGAGTAGGAATTCGTTACTCGGAATGCAGGAATGAACTTGCCTGCAAACAGAAAAATAGGTTTTCTGACTCTGATTATGCTATGCTACGTAGAAGGTTATGTTCTGTGCTAATTGGTATATATTCAGAGAAAATATGGGGTAGGAAAAAAATATATAAAAGTATGAAAAATTGTGCTAGCCTAAACCCAAAAGTGAACAGAAGGAAAAGACCTGGTACAATACATTTTCTTACTGGAACAACAGATGCAGAGATGGTTTTTTAAATTTACATATTTATTTTAAATATATTTTAATACATTTGATTAATAAGATGCTGTATAAATCATCACATTTCATCTACTACTCACCACCAGAATTAGGAGATTTTCTTACTTTTATACCTACTCAATAACTCTTGCAGTGGGGTTAAAATTGGACCTCCAGGTCTTCAATATTAACATTCCAATATCTGTCTAGAGTGTTCTTTGAGTTATATATAAAGATGACTGCTTTCTACTATTGGAAGATATACTTTTTGTGAGGAAGAATGGATAATATATTAAAAAGGGAAAGAACTGAGTAGCTACTGGATGCCCTGACAGTAAAGGGAGCACACAGTTGCTTTCTGTGTTTTTAGTAAAAATTAAAATTTTTACTCTCTATTAAAAATACTCACAAAACTTAGGTATCTTTAGAACCTAAGTTCTAGGCCCTATATCATCTACCCTGTATGCACAAACAGTTCTGACATTTCAGCACGTAGCTGCCTCACGTAAAGCTGAGCTATTACCAGCTGACACATCAGTAGTTTACTGAAACTCAGTTGGAGGTGCCCTATCCTTAAACCACTATATGAAAAGGAACAACTGAAAAAGAAACAGATACCTAAGAACTGGTATTTACATGAGATAATTATATTTTTTTGCAATTCTTTCAGTACAACAATATGATAGGCTTACTTTAGATGTCAGCCCCATCTTAGTGCCATAAAGGTTTACTGGTATACCATTCTTACTGAAGTCCTTCTGTGCACACAAAAAATAACACCCTCAACTTTCATGGAAGGAGGAGAAGCACCAGCAAGTAAGACCAACTGCTAATGGCAGAAATAATCTTTCAGCTGGGTTGTCAGGAGCATTGGAAACTGAAAATAACATTGCAGCATTGCTCACAACTTTTGTTGTGACTTTGATTCAACCAATACAATCCTAACATAATTAAAACTTAGGCTTGATGCAGGAGAAGATGCTCTATCCTCCCCCCCCCAAAAAAAAAAAACAGTTAACAGGGCACTGTCACTCCTTATCTAGCCAGATATGTACTTCAGAAGAGTGAGTTTGGAGGTTGAATATTTTGTTTGTTTGTTTTTAAAGGTGTCTTCCCCAATGTATAAAGAGAGGAGAAAAATTATGATAACCAAAATGTTGCTAAAGCACCTTCAGATATGAAGAGCTGCTAATTTTGCAAGGGTATTATAAACATAATTTCCCCATTGCTTGGCTAAAACAGCAACAAAAAAACCAACCAAACTAAAATCCTTCAGCAGGATTACTAAGCAGAGGCCAAATCCAACTACAGTACACAGATGTCACTGCAGTCAAAACCTGCTTTTAAGTAGTCAGAATGTATTACGCTCCTGAATATTTGAACAGACCTGACCAGAACTAATTACATTCCCTGTCATCACAAAGAAAAGCAATGTATACTAGTGTTACACAAATTTGGACACTTAATCTGAATTAGCTTCTTGCAGTGGCAATACATAATTTTAAATAGAATTATCCTCATAAATAGATATAGTGATGTAATGATGAATTTTTTTTCTTTTTAACTGCTAGCTAAGTGTACAGTGTATTGTTCTGGAAATCATAAATTGAATACCTCATGTATTCAGGGCAGAGCAAATAATTTCTTTTGTACTTTAGAGTAAAAATACATTCCATAAAGATGATTCACTTCAGGTACTATTTGTTTTTACTATAGCAAACAACCTTGAGTATGGGAGACATATAGTAAGGACTTCTCTGAATTAAGTAGCACCTTAAGTGATGTATAATCATATAAAAAAGAAGGAATCATACAGGCAAATGGGTAATGACAAATGCTTGTTATAGACAAATACTGTGCCAATGAGTATGAATGGCTGGTTCCTTCCCAAAAATTGTTTAGAATCTTGCGTAGCTCTCAGTGAAAGCAGGCAGCCATCTTATACACAGAAAACAAAAGGAAGAACTATATTTCATTTTTCCCAAATAAATTTCTGACCAACAGGGTGACTAGCCAAAAACAAGGAACCTGGCACTTCTATGGGAACAGTAAGGACACACCTGCATTTGGGTTTTGGCTTGGGTCAGAAATGTGCTTTTAAAACAAGTTTCCAACTATTTCCCACTTCCTTTTTCTCTGGTGTGCATCCATGAGAAGCCTCTCGAGAACATGAACTCCTTTCCTATCAGATGAAATGAACTAATCCTGCTTGAGCCACTAAGGAGCTTCAGTCCATGGAACAGACTAGAGCTAGTCCAAAATGAGAAACCAAAGCTGCAAGCTCAGTGACCCCAAAGTAAGCAGATACCACACCCTCAGCATGTTTCTACACCCTGTGTTGCCACCCTTCTTTCTGTGTACTATTTGCTAATGTAGGCTGTACACTGAATAAACTACTAGATGAAGTGGTAGCCAAACCATATAATCTAAGAGGCTTTTAAACTTAAGTGCATATGCCACAAGATGTTCTGGCTTTATATTTTGTGTGCCAATTTCTGGTAAGTCAAACACATCTCTTTCTAAACAAATACCCTGAAAATTAATTTATTTAATTTATAGGGTTTTTAGAATAGGTTTTCTTTACATTTTCAAAATGTACCACATTCTGATGTGCAATATATGTCAAAAATAGGGTATCTTGCATATTATTTTAAATTTACATATTCAGAGACAATGTATTGATCGATCCTAGTTAGCAATTTCACTGCTTCTCTGTTGTAGTACAGATTTTCCTATTTGATTGCCTGCAGCTGACCTCCAGAAATCAATTAATTCCACTCCTCCCATCTGCCCTGCAGTAAAAACCTCCCAGACAAAACAAACATGTCTTTTTTGCTTTCAGTCTGATCGCAGAGTAGTTTGTAAAAAGCTAAAAAGCTAGCTACGAAGTGTTTTTCACAGGATTTAAAACCATTTTTTCTGACAATTATGAAGATTCTCTTTATGGACCCATTATTTTGATGACTCATGTACCTTCTCAGCCTGGAGCTGGACACTCTCAGAGAAAGAATATTAGAAACAGCGTTTGTCTGATTTAAGTTTTCCATATTTATTAAGATAATATTTATATTAAAATTAACATTCCAGAATGGATGACAAGAAGAGTGGTTTACCTACTCCTACAGTAAAGTTCATTTGGTTTATCTTGCCCAACAGCGGTTTGTTATGTCCTTACTGTCCCTACTATAAAAGGTTTTTACATTGTGCACTTTATTCCTGCCCATGCTCCTTGCCCACAGCAGGAAAGTTAGAACTAGATAGTCTTTAAGGACCCCTCCAACCCAAACTGTTACATATGATTCTATAAATAAATTGTTTCCTTAATGTAAGTAGACTACTTAAATTATATTTGGAAACTATTGGTAAATCACTGTTAGTAAACTGAAATTAGAAAAAAGTAATCCATGTTTTATTTCTGTCACTGTATGTGCTAACAAGATGTAAAAGTTACAATACATATCTTTCACAATGAAGCCAACATTAATTGTGTGTAAACCTCTACAAGTATCGCAACTGCTTAGACTCCAATTACCATTTACCTCAAAAACAGCTGAGATAGAAAAGAGAAAAATCAGGCTGTGCTTTGATAAACAACCCATAGTTCCATATCAAATGTGTCATTTAGGACTTCCAGGTTACTTCAAAGACAGAAAGATATCGACAATAACAACATTGGTAGCACTAAAGTCAGTATCAGTGTAGATCATACAGTTCTTCCTTTTTTCACTATGACTTTCCATGTGATCCTGCTCCTCTCAGCAAGACTCAACTCATGGTATAATGCTGGTCTGCCTTCTCATCTGTCTCCCTTGGGCTATCAGCACACCATCACCACCCCTTGTGAGCTTCAGAAGACCAAAAACCTAGGATGTACCAAAATTCATGATTTTACCTTCTATCTCATTACATATGCTAGTTTCTCTGGAAACCCATGCTTCATTTTCTGGAAACCCATGCTTCATTCTTGGGAAAGTTATGCTTCATTATCTAGAAAACACTGGTCTAAAACAACCTCACCTAATACAGTTTTCTACTGTAAACTCAAGGGAAGTTATTTGAGGTGTTAGAGCCTGCATGACTCTTGTGTCTCTGGGCCAGTTTACTAAGCTACTCCGTAGCCACAAATAAAATGCACACAGTACATTGATCTTGCTTCCTACTTCCTATTCCTATTCTATTTCAGGTAGAAACCTCAAGCACAGCACTGAACAAAAGTGTGGATAATAACAAAAGCATTTGGATGATTTGAGGTCAGCTAATTGATTAGACAATTCATACAAAATACGGTAATAACTTACTGCAGAAAAATGAATGAGTAAAAAGCCAAAAAGCTAGAGAAACCAGAAAGAATTTTAAAACTCAGTAGTTTTTTGTCATAAAGCTACAAAATAAGGCAAGGACATTTAAGTTCTCCAACTAATTGTGCTATATATCAGGGAAAGTTAGCACCCAGAATTGCAGAAAGACTTTGCTGCTTAGTATTTTTGTTTGGAGGAAAACAAGTACATTCCCCTACAGTCATCCCCTTTCTCATGCCAAGACTGTAATGAGTCCATGCACTCAAACTTATCACACTAATTACGTTCTCACACCCTAAAGGCAGTGTTGTTTGAAGCTGTCCATTTTTTGGTCATTTCATAAACCTTCAGAGACTGAAGTTTTCCAAATGAATTTCAAGACTTCAATATTAAAGTTACTTAAATAATCAGTAATCCACCAGGCCTTAGTTTAAAAAATGGGGAAACAAACTTTGCTAAGCAAGAATCGATGGCACATAATTCTTGCTGTACACTGTCCAGCTACTACTTCACAGATTAGTTATGTCTGATCTTCTGCACCAGGGAGAATATTTGCCCTCAAGTGCCTAATACTAGAAATGGCATCTCATGATTCAAGATTTTTTGTTTGGTTTAAATTTGTCTAATGTTTAAAATCTTACATTTGAAATTAAGAGGAATCAGTAAGGCCAAAGTCCTGGTTTCATATAATTCATAATTGCAGGAAATGTTTTTTGACCCTTGGTTGACTCAATTTTTTTTCTCTCATGATTTTTAGCAGCATGATCTACTTCCCCAATGAATCACACAGAATGAATGAGATCTGCATAGTTGGAAACAGCAATAGAATCTTGCAATAATTTTCAAATCTTCTATATATTACACAGCTTTATATTTCTGATATAAGCTCCAGAAGTATAAAACAGTAATACCTGATTTGTGATATGACTAAAAGATAATTTGCCTTTTTCTACTGGCCTTCAGTTTGATATCATGTTGCTGTTATTCTTCTAGTCAAAAAGAAATACATAGGAAAATGTTCTCATCACTCCTCTATGGCATCTCACTTACATAACCAGTAGTACGGCCTCCCAGAGAGGCAGGGAAACCTCCAAAGTGCAGTTCAGAGTGTGTAAATTTGATGCTAAATGTCAGAATGTGTGAAGACTCCCTTAAAGAGTGTCTTTAGAAGTCATCCCAGTAAACCATAGGCTTCAAAATGACAGACAACAAACCAGACAACTCAGATTTGAGCAGAGAACACATAAAGTGTTCAACACATCCTGAGCAATGCAGATAAAAATAACACTAACCAAAATTCTTTCCCCCACCCACAACTTAGTAGCTCATAAGACAACCGAAGAACTCACAATACATCACATGGTTTCACAGTCACACTAGACTTAGCATTTAATTTATCAGTATTTAATTTAAAGTTTTTTTTTCATATATATTATGAGTTCGTTAACTAGTATGACAGCTTTTTTATCAGTTAACAAACGTATTCAGCTACTCTTGATGGGGAATATTCTTTTAGGTGGAATTAATATCAGGAAGGATCCATAGTTCCAACACTACCACACCCAGCTAGTGTCACTGTGTAGGAGTAGAATTAATAGAAAAGGTCAAATTGTTTAACAGCATTATGAAGTAACATTGTTAGAGTCAGGAAGAAATCTTGTGATTATTTATCAACACCATCAGCTGTAGAACAAAGAGTTGAACAAAAGCCAGAGGGAAAAAAAATATACTTGTTTAAAAGGAGACTCTTTTAAAAAGTCCTAAAGAAAGTCAGAGAAGGTGATGAACAAAGATATGCCAGACTGATTTTAAACACTGCCAAAATAAACACTGCATTGCACTGTATTCTGTATGAAGAGGAATGTGATATTTCAGACCAGAAGATCAGACTGGAACACTAATGGCAAGCTTGATTTTAATCACACCAATCTTGCCAACTGGTTGAAAGTGAAACATCTGCATTACTTAGACTGAAAAGGTCAGATCAATGTAATTAACTTCCTTGTACTTTATGTTCCCTAAACAATCAGCAAAATAGTCCAATTAAAATGTTAAACAATGTTTTTCAGCACAGAAATGCATATCTTGGAAGTATAAGAGTTAAAAAATACCGTAGTCTTTTTATGCACCAGGAGCAAATGTAACATTTACTTTTCCCAAGTTCAAACTCTTTTATTTCTGTAAGATGCCCTCAAATCTTTATATAATTCTTTCAATTGCATATAAACATGATCTCCTGGTATTAGTATATTAGCTTGGCTAAATATAGAAAGGAGCACTCACTCGTGTTTTATGGAGCATTTTCTTTGGTATGCAGCTAATATAAATAAAATGAGCAGAGAGAAGTTGGCAGTGTTCCACTGACATTACATCACTTTTCCTTAATAGGAAACCTCTCTGCATCTTAACATCTTGCTTTAAACACTGAGAAGTGTCCACAAAGTCTTCAGTGAGGATCATCATATAAGGCCAGCAGTTAGTTGCAAAGGGCTAGAACATGGAGCTGGATCTCCCAGCACATTGAAAAGAAACCATCTAATAAAAACCACCTTTTAAGTGTCACCAAGCACAGAGCAAGGGAGTTGCATAACGTCTAAGAAAAGACGTGTAAAATGTATATAATTCTCATAAAAAGCAAAGGATAAAATTCTATTTTCCATTATGCTACTTCTGTAGACTCAGAAGTTTCTCTAGAAACCAACAAATTAAAAACAGAGGCCTACTGCAGCAGATATAAACAGGAAAGAGACACAAGCATCTATCATGGTTTTATTTGCTGCTTACTCCTTTTTTTCATCAAAAAGACAAAAACTTCTATTTTGAAGAAATTAATTACTGCAAAATATAATATTATATTTATTTATTAAGTGACAGATGTTGCCACCCACATAGGTGGAGCTTTTCACCAAAACAATAGGACTTTTCAACTGTACACAAGGAAAAGAAAATGTATATGCAGCAAAACCCAGAGGACCTAAAAGGTTCCTCTGAGAAAAAGACAAGTACTTGCACTCAGTTTTTCTCATCCATTACTGAGATTGCTAGTTTTTATTGGGTCATATATTGAGGGACAAAAAGCAATCCACATAGTACATGAAGAAGGAAAGAACCCAGAGAAATTTATGTTCATGTTGTAACTAATGTAAGCATAAATTCCGGTTATTGTGTTTCTAATGTGCATATTGCCAAGCAAAAAATCCAATTCCCCTTCAAGTCTGCATGCTGCATTTGCTGGCATGGAATTTTATTGAGAACATAATTTATTGAGGCACTGTCACACAGACACACATGAAGACAAAAATGTATTTATCACAGTACAAAAAGTCATGGTAGGTCATTTTGTTCTCTGCTTTTTCCAAAAAAGTTTGAGAGAAGTTCACTGAGTGGCTCCTACTGCTTTTAGCTGCAGCTGTGCAGCAAACAGTCTTTTAAAATTTACAATAATTGCTGCCATGTTTACATCAGTGGCTCTCAGTAAAGCGAATACTAATCTAGCAAAGGTATGCAAAAAATAAATGTAAGCTGAGCTAAACTCAGTAGCACCGTGATTGCTCTCACTTAGGAACCATCTGGTCTTATAATGCCATGAATTCTCTGCCCCCCTTAGTAAGACATCCCTTAATACTTCCTATGTCCAACCCAGTTCCTTCACTTCCGTTTGTGATGGCACAGCAGCTCAGCATCCTAGCAGAAAGGGCAAGTGAATTAAAAGTTGAAAGTCAAAATAAATTGGGTAAATCAATGGTTTTGTTGGTGGGTTCAGTTTTTTGGTGGCTTGGTTTTGGGTGATGAGCTGTTTTGTTTGTTTGGATTTTCAAAGTCATGAGTCTGTTCACTCCTTCAGACTAAAGAGCAGCCACCTGAAGGGTTCTGCTGGTGCCTGTCCAGGAACAAGCACTGAAAGCTGGACCTCTCATAGCTCACACTGCCAAGGCAGGGTTTGCAAAGCCTATCTTCAGATGGCAATTGTGAAAGGTAAAAATGAACTTCTATGTCCATTCTTCTATGGATGACTTTGCTGTTTACTTTCTCAATGGCAACGACCAAATAAAATCTCGAAGTTTTTTTTCACACATACATACAAATTCAACTGCCCAAAAAATGAATGAAGTCTTTAATAGAGGTAAAGCCAAAGTTTATTTTACAATAAGAGAAAAGCAATTTCAAACTGGTTAGTGTGCCCAATGAGTAATTGGAGAAAATTTTACCTCCATTGCTACAACTATCTAAAGATTTCAAATAGGGGTATTTTTGCAATATTACACACTTACCAAGAACACAGTATAGGTCTAAAATGAGGACATGTAGCTCAAGACTTGATTGCATGAATGACAAAGGTACAAACAACAACATTCACTTGACCAGTTTCATCTTTATGTATTTTTGCTGACCCATGAGTTGGCTACTTACTAATTAAGTTTTCTGTTTTTTCTAAAACAATATTAGAATTATTAGCATGAGCCAGTGTTAATTTTCTAAACTATCACTTTAGCAGTGCTTTCAACTAATGCCTAATTTTGAGAAAACATCAGGAAAAGCAGATGAATGAAGTTAAAACAAAATTGAAAATAATATGGTACCTACATTTATTTAACATTATTTGAATCTTATTACAACAAAATTTCATCAAAACCAGCTGATTGGACAACAGAGTTCCTGCTAAATAGGTTGCTATAATCTTAGGTTTTAACTGTCATACTGTATTGCTGTGTCACTTTAGAGTAAGAGAAAACATCTGCCAAAATTAGCTGTAATGGAAAAAAATCAACTGCAAGTCTCTCATTCATCTATCCTACCACTGCTATTATGCAAGTTATCCTACTGTATACAGCAACCACAAGCAGAACTGATATGTTAGCTGGGGACCCACATATTGACTTCATCATCTTTTTGTTTTATGACAGAAAAATCAAGCTACAATTGCTTTCCAAACCTGTGCAAATGAATTCAGGATTTCAAACCAGTAGCCTGTGTATTCAAGCACACAGACATACCATTGAAACCAACAGGAACAACAGTAATAAGCAGCTCTGAAAATCAGGCAACTTTCATATGAATTTAACTTCATTCAAGTGAATTTGAAAATTTATGTTTAACATTCATCCATGTATTGAAATACATTTTAAAATACAGTTTTTCCTCTCAGAGTAATATTTTTTTTAAGAAGAATGAAGTATCTCAGTAATTTGCTGTTACTTAAATGGCATAGGAATACTTGGAGATGAAAAGGTTTCATACTCAGGTCCCAGGTTAAGACCTATTAGTAGCAACAGAAATGGAAAGCACTTGATCAGCATTTGGTAGTGGGGCTGAAGTGAATCAATCTCCATGCTGAAAACTTCTTTCCAGAAAACTTGCTTTAATGTCTGAATGTGCTACCTTTGGCATCAACTTTTATTAGCATATTTAAGCAGTGAAAATGCAGAAATCTTTCTTTTTGCCTCGAAGATGCCCCTATATATACAGGAGTATGAGAATTTTTTGGTGGATAATAACTTCCTGCCTTGGTGTCACTCTGGAGTTTTTTCAAAGATTTATCGAAATACTCAGATCACAGAGAAGGTTTATCATGGCATACAAATACTGGTAATCTAAGTAACAGTGATGAATGATTTTAATCTCCTTCAAAAAGTGGATTACATGGTATTGCAGAATTTCTCACAAGCTCAGGAGAACTTTTTTTGTTAAATGACCAAGGTAGCAGTAATATATAACTCTTAAGCTGTAAATTGGAATAGGCTGCCCAGAGAAGTGGTGGAGTCACCATCCATCCCTGGAAGTGTTAAAAAAATGTGTGGATATGGCACCTGAGGACATGGTTTAATGGTGAACATGGTGGTTGTGTTGAGTAATGGTTGGATTTGATGATGTTAAAACTCTTTTCTATACAATCTTGAGACAGCTCATACACTGAAGTTTCAGAGGAAACATCAGTTGAATATCAGTTTAAAATGCCTAGAAATGTATAAATCAGAAGGTATCTCCTTAAATACCACCTAATTATCAGTTAGTTAACTTTGGCTTAGCAACCAGTTTTACTAATTCTATGCAGTACTTTTCACCTACGGTTTAGAAATGCTGCTTTTCCCTCTGTTTTGGGCTAGGAAACAGGAAACTAGAGCTGAAAGAAGCAGTTGGGCTGGTGAAATTATAGCAGAAAACACTCTACCACAACAGGTGCTCCAAGCTCCTTAGGTGCACATACTTACTACAGAACAGAAACAGCAAAGTTTAAGTTAATGAAACATAACTAAGTAAACCTGACAGTTCCTGAAGACTTTTATGACTATGAGTTATTCCCAGACATTGCCTGACTTAGCCTGGATATGATGTACAACACGGTTATTTCTGATGGCTTAGCTATCTTTCAGTATTTAGGCCTGTGTGTAAATTCACCAACAACAGTAAATGTAATCCATATAAAACTGGGGAACAAAAAATCCAAACATGCCACAGATAAATTCTAAGAGTTAGCAACTCAATGGGAATTTCAAAGAGAATGCTATTCAAAAACACTGGACAATGTGTAGTATCATAATAGCAAAACTAATAATATTTTCTGAAAAAAGGCATTGAAATAATTTCATTAAACTAAAAGCATGAGTTTAGTTTAAACATATTCCAGTCCATACAACATGCCAATCTGCATATCAATGTGCAATACTCACATGACTGGAGTCTGTGCAATGCAAGACCTGATCATAGGTAACAAAGCTATTAGGCACATTCAGCAATTTACAGGGCAAACCATTAATTTAGACCTGAATAGGTACATCCAAGAGCGTCCAAGGTAAATTCTCAAACATTAAACTGCTTCTAAATAAGGAAAATATATTTTTCATATCCCCCAGTATCCAAAATCTATTTCACTACCTCTTTTCTGCCCTTAATGCAACATGTTGCAGTTACTTAGCTTAAATTATTCTAAAAACTTCACCATTAGTCAGTGATTTGGCAAACCCTAAAGTTTTCAAAATGAAGGGCAATTAATTGAGAAGCTAATCAAATTAGTATCTTCCCTTATAAGTACCAAAAAGACATTTTCAAGTTCATGTAAAACAGTGAACAGCCTATAACACAATTTTTGAGGAATCTGAGGTATTTGAGAACAATTTTAAAAACCAACTACAGAGATTAACATCGGTAACTTGGGAAGCTTGACAGCAAATTTCTATAATTCTACCTCAATCAAAAAGACCAACAACAGAGAGAATTTCCATATCTCAGAAGAACAATACGTATTATTTAATTATGAATTTGTGAAAATTTTAATCTCTCAGACAAGCAGCCACTGCTGTTATCACTCCTTATATAGGACCCTGGCCTTTCCATTAATTAGAAAGGTACTTTTCACACGTTTTATGAATCTCTCCCAAACATCCCAGTTTCACTCTGATTTGTCAATCTTCCGTTACTCTGCATAATCAACTTTGCCCTGCCAGTATTGGAAATTCTGGCAGACAAAAGAAATCTTTTTGAAGAAAAGAGAGGCTACTAAGCAAAAACACTGAACATCACAGAGCTCTGTACATTCATACAAATTCACTCAACTCACCCAGCTTTCATCTACTGCTGATCAGCTTCCAGCTTAAAAGCATTCCAATTCTATTCTGTTCTGTTCTTTATCAATGAGCATGCTCCTTCAAATATTAGCATTGCAAGCAGTTCCTCTGATTCAGTACTCTTACAAGAATTCACTCAGTAAACAGGGCCCCTATCTCTTGCATTTGTAGACAGTAATGCTTAAAGCACAAACATCTATCTTCTTAATCCAAAAAAGGACATAATGCAAGTGCTGTGTTTTAGTTACAAACTGACATTAGCCTCAGTGGTCAACAGAGCTTTCTTTTCATTTAATATAATTAAGTGTCCCTAGGTCACTCCTCTTTTTTAGTTACAGTCTACCACAAAAAAAAAAAGTCCAAAGTTTGTACCCAGCAGGAATGTTAACTTTACAAAGTTACAAAACAGTTTCAGAGACTATTAAAAGTGAGGATGCAATAGCCCTGTCTCGCAACCTGTAGAAGGAGCAAACTGCAGCCAGAAGAGCATGAAACCTGAGGTATTTTATTGCATTTTTGTAAAACAACATGCTAAATCTATCATCAAATATTTCAATACTTTTTCTGAACCAAACATTTCACCACGCAGATGCCCACAGATAATAATCAGATCTGTTAAAGAAGTGCACAAATGGCTTACTTCATCTCAAGACCTGGATACCGCAAGAACCTGAAATTAATTCATAACATTTGTGCTCATATGTTAATGCCCTCATTTATAACTGCTGCCTGTAACAAACACAACATCCACAATTTTTTGTGTGTTTTTGAGGTTTAAATTTCTTGATACTTCAGGGATCCTGCAGAATCCCTGGGATCATTTGTTGAAGGAAACTTCCAGTGAGATACCACACATCAGCTGGATATGCTGAAGCTTAGACAGCATAAGGGGACGCTACTCCTTTAAGATACCAGCTCCTGCTCCAAAAAGCACTGCTTCCCTCCTTAAAAAACTCCTCAGAGTTGAAACCAAGTCCTTGATTTTGGGCTAACTGCAATGCATGTGGTCAGTGTTAAGCCTCACCATCCTGGGAATGGTTCCCCTGTGCCAGTCCACATCACATGTGTGCCTTTGACATCAAGAGCACATTGGTGCAATGTGTTCCAGCCAGGGCTGAAGAGAAGGCTGACGTGCTGGTGCAGCTTGTTGCTCATGGCAGCCATATAACTGGTAGGAGAGCAAGGGAAACCTGGCAGAAATCCTGATTCTGGGCCTCCTACTCCTTTTTCTGGGTATTTCATGTGATTCTGATAAATATCATTATTTATATAAATTTTCTCTTTATATCTATCAATTAAAATGACTGCTAACTTTTGAAAGGATGGGAGACATGGGAACCTAGAGTTTTAGAATCAGTGTATAATTTCTATTCTGAAATCACAGAAACAGTTAAAGTTGCTGTGGTTTATGGGTCAGAGATAACTGTAGATGTAACCTCAGAGTCAACAGTTGCAAGTTCATCCTTTGTTTTAGAAAATGTTGACATATCATTTTGATTTTATCTTAACAGACACTCTGTTTTTCTCTCCATCTATGTGGAAAATGTGCATACAACAGTCATCTAATTCAATTGCATATCCATGAAAGCAGCATCTAAGCATAACTGTTTCTGAAATACAACAGACAGGCTTTTTTTCCTCTTTCTTAAAAACAAAAACCAAAACAACAACAACAAAACAACAAGGAACAGGCTTAGGTATTTTAATACAAAGCAGAAAACAGAAGCAATAATTTCCCAGAAATTCCTGATGAACCACTTAAGAAAATTATTAAACAGTTAATAACTGCAAAATCTCTACCAGAAACTCCAAAACTCACTAAAGATAAAGGAATGGAAACCAGATGTAACATCCCAGAGACTCATAAGACAACACAATGTACTTTTAATGTTGTGTAAACTTCCATAGTCTCACCTTAAGGGATTCATATGCCTACAGACATGTAGACAAAGAGGTTTCTCTCCTTTTTACATCACTTACAGATCTCCAGATTTTGCAAAAGATACAAAAACTATGAAATTTTACAAGAAATCAAGATTCTCTCCTAGAGCACAGCCAAGCAGTGTGGTAATCTATTTACTGCTTGAAAAAAATGCCTACAAATGTTATATGTGAAAAAATAAACATTGTTCAACAAGGGCATTGAACTCATGCATTTGAGAATTGCCTGGATATATGAAAATTATCAGGTAGCATTAGAAACAGAAAAAGAATAGAATTTGGCCATGTCACATAAGGAAGAGATGTATTGTGAAAAAGAAAATCTGCAGTTTATAGAGAAAAATACAGTCTGGTAGCTTGTCAGTTGAGAAATACAGATGAACACTTCTGAAACCCAGGCAGACTCTTCATGAAAACATATGAAAGAGATTTGTTTATATGCACCAGCATCTCTGTAGGCATGGATATCAATTTTCCCTTTAAATATTCTTTATCTAGTTCTGGTTTTAGGCACCTCAGATTTGCACAGAAATAAATGGCATCATCTTGCACCAGACTCACCATCAGTAACATAATACCATGTAATTCATGACTTTATTAAATTCTCTAGAAGTTTTAACAGGAAACACAAATCACACACAAACACAGACTGCATCAAAATACCCCATCCCCAAAACATTATGATCACCCCTGGGATTTTCAAAGCTTCACTTGTACTAAAAATTTCACTAGATCTTTGGTCAAAACAAAAATAACCATAAATTAGGTTGCCCTCCTGAAACCTTCAAACACTGCAAAGCAAGACTTTATGTTTCAGAGCCAAAGTAAGTAGAGTGAGGTGGGCTAAAAGAAGTACAGCACCACTGGGTTTCTGAGTGAGGAAATTCTACTTTAATTTGTGTAAAACTTTCTATGCTGCCTTGGTGAAACTCTTTGCTGGCTAAAGTTGGCTATTAAAATTGTTTTTCACTTCAGTTGCTGCTTTAAAGAAAGCATCCCCATAAGTCAGATAGAGATTATACATTGTGTAAGGACACACACACATATATATTCACACACCATTAGATTCATATGCACACAGAAACAGACTTGCATTATCTTCTCTCATAAAAAAATTCTGCATAATCTGTTCTTTGAAGTTAGAAACATTTTACACACATCTGGATGTACATACACACACGGCACTTAGAACTGAAACAATTATGTTTCTGGTGAGTGCTTTCGTACTGTGATTCAGCTTACTCAGAAGAATGAATTCATAGAGTAAAAATTCAAAAATACTTTAAAATCCCACTACAGAAAAGTAATTATGCTATTTTATGGATAAGTCTTCCAAGTTGTGAGTAAGGTGCAAAAATGGGGAGGAACAAGCTCAGCTGAAAACTTAGTCTAAACCCAGCAGGTTGGCTCTTCTGAGAAAAGTTGCTATAACACATGTGGGTCTTGATTTAAACCAGACTTCTGTATTCAGTGGGGCTGGAGAAATGGGGTCATACTTTTTAAATGAAGAGGTAAAAAAAAAACAAAATAATCTAAATATTCCATTATCTTTTTCTATTCACTACAGCCCAGGCAGGACCTCCTAATGGAGTTTGTCTGGTCTACCAGATACTGCCTACATGCATTTCTTGCTCTCTGATGTACATTTCTTTTTATTAGAGGAGAGGAATTAATTTTGATTTGCAATTTAAAAATCAAATCCAGCTCACTGAATCTTTATCACAATTCAGTATTTTGGAAGAGACCTTTAAAATGATCAAGTCCAACCATCAACCCAGCACTACCACTCTAACTTCTAAACCACTAAACCATACAAAAACTTCTTCTCCCTGGTATCTAATCAGAATCTCCCCCTTCTCAGCTTGAGGCCATTATCTCTGATCCTCTGACTGCGGGTATGGTAGAAGAGACTGACCCCCACCTCCACAAAACCTCATTTCAGTCACTTGTACAGAGCAGTGAGGTTCCCCTGTGCCTCCTCTTCTCCAGGCTAAACATCCCCAGCTCCCTCAGCCAATCCTCATGTTCTCCCATCCTTTCACAAGCCTTGCTGCCCTTCTCTGGACGCACTGCAGCATCCAGATGTCATTTTTAAAATGAGGGGCCCAAAACTGAACGTAATACTCAAGGTGTGGCCTCAGCAGAGTACAGGGGGACAGTCACAGCCCTGGTCCTGCTGCCACACTATTGCTGATCCAGGCCAGGATGTCATCAGCCTTCTTGGCCTCTTGTTTTAGAACAAACAGAAATTTTGTAAATGCTAAGACTGAAACAAATCCACTTGAGATTGTAAAAGCTAAACGTTAATGTTGTAAATGTAATACTCTCCGTTTTCCCATTATTTCCACACACACCTCAGGTTCTTTCTTGTAATGGCTACAGTAGCATACAAAACAAGGATCAGTCTTTACTGGGGTAATATGGTTGGTATAAACGTTAACACCACTAAAACAGGTTTTTTGTGTGCTAATATATTTTTCCACTTAAGCCTGGAAAAAAATGTAACCATGTTGCCAATGAAAACCAAAAGAAAAAAAAAAAATCTTTTCCTGTACATTTCTGCTGGCTGACACATCATGTCTGTAAATAATAGTCTTTTTTCTAAAAAACCCCTTTACTTTACAGAATCCCAAAAGAGCAAATAAGATATGTGCCATCTTATGAACATTTACCAGAACTTGGATGCTTTGTCAATGCAGTATAGATTCTCCTGATGCACAGACTCAACTCTTCAACTACATAACTATTCCATATTATTAAGGCTGAGGTAGGAACTCAAACCCGCATTATCACTTTCTGCTTGAAATACACTACCGTGAACTGTGATATAAGATGGGTTTATCAAACAGAATAATTAGAAGAATTGTTTTTTCTTATCCCGCGTTATATTCTAGCATACATAATGAAGATCACCTTCTGAAATTATTAACAAACAAAATGTGAAGCCCATTTAAAGAGAAATTTCAACAGGAACATATTTTGTTGATGTGAATGAATACAATTTCCCAGGCTCAGAAGAATGTCCTGGGAAGGACTGGAAAGAATTCTGCTACAAACAATGGTTTAAGATAATCTAAGGTAATCAAAGATTTCTTACTCAAATTATCACTGGAGAGATGTGCACACTATGAAAATTAGGGAAAGCAGATTCAGTTACTTCTTGGCTCACCTCACAGAGGTGCACAAGGCAGAAAAAGCACAGCAAGAAATTGAGCCCACTATATTTATTTATTTATATTTTTTAAAGTGCTGTTTATCTTAAAATTCCTTCCCTTTGTGGAAGGGGGAAGTGCTGGGGAGTGCCACACAATACACTAATTACAATCACTTTTTGGTTCAATAAAGGAAATACAAACTTCCTGCCTTGGCAAAGGCTAGAATGTCTCAAGCAGGTGGGAAAAGGACCGTGTAAGTGTCTAGAGAGGTATTTCCTAAATTTTCTATTAATGTGCTAATCCAGAAAGTGGACTATACATGTAAAAAGAACTGCCTTAGCAATTGGTTCTTCTTCTATGATAATTATATTTTTAATTATGATAATCATATTTTTAATTATATGAATACCAAAATGTCAAATGATCTATAATGTTCAAAAAAGTTCTGACACTTGTGGTCACAAGAGTCTTCACCTTCTGCAGATAAGAGGTTGAAATTAGTCTTCTAGGCATACTATAATTTGGTTAGTAATTACTCTGTACATATTCTTCCTATTTCTTCCAAATGCATCTACTAGCACTCTGAAATCATTGCTAAGTATTGCTATTACTGAGTGGGCACTTCACTCCAAAGGGAACTTTATTACTTAATCTAGCACTGAAATGTTATCTATTAAGAAAGCAGGAATGTTTCCAAGATGGAAGATGATACATGAATACGAAAGTCCATAGGTATATTTTGATTAAATAATATTCCCAGGATAAAAGATTTCCAGTCAATTATTATGTTCTCAATAATATATCTGGGACTATCAGTCAATTTATGTTTTACCTGATCTTGAAATTTTTACTGAGAAAACAAAACCTTAGGGCCACCAACTCTGTGCAGAACAGAGATCCAGTATGACCTATGACCCCCAAATACTTGAAGACTCCTTTCTTGGACAGTAAAACAGCAAATGCAAAACCACACAGGAATAACATAAAACATTTTATACTGAAATTATGCAACTAATGTTACATATGCTATCTTCACCTTTCTGACAGTTTCTTTGCACTGCGCTCTATGCACTTATCTACACATTTTCAGATAAGAAACTCAGCTTTTTAAAACCAAAGGTCTTTATCTTCATGTCTTTTAGGTGTAGTGTCTACAAATATTCATAATCTACAGGAAATTATGCTATACACACGGAGAAAACATACATGACATCATGCTCACTGACAGTCCACTCTGCTCCCAGGCACATGGATCCACACAAATGTTGGCAGGAGTAAAATTGCAAAGCATCTAATTTAAGTAGAACTGGATGAGAAATTAGGTTGCTGTTTGAGGAATACCATGTGTTCCACCAAATACTTGATTTTACAAGTATGATTGGTTTACTTTGCCCAGCTGAGAGACAGGTAAATTCAAGAAGGTAAGTCTCTCATGGATCATTTTGAAACAGAGTAATACAAAAAAGAAGAAATTCTCCATATAAGTGGGCTGACCAGCATCCCACAGGTCAATTCCAGGCAGACTGCTTCCTTGGTCTTCCAATGCTTGAAGCCCAACAGCTGAACATTACTCATCAGATTTACCACTGTGTCCTTACAAAAAAGGAGGCATGCTGTTCTAACGTAGCTATTAGAAATGGCTGCTGCAGTCACACAGACCACAAAACGGAAGACAAAACTGCAGTCACACTCCTGCTTGTGGAGCAGTTAGACTATCATGCCCTCCACAACCAACATAAAAACTCAAAAAATTCTTCAGTGCAAAGTTTTTTATGTTGCAATCAACACACAGTCTCTGCAAAGAGAACACAGTAGACTCAGGCTAGTCAATAGGCCCACAGTAATTGGTGCATGACAGTCCAGCAAGATGAGCTTTGCCAGTAGAAAAAAACAAAAAGAAAAGAAGAAAGAAAATTAAGAACACTTTGAAGATTAATAGACAATTTTCTAGGGTTTCAGTAAGTACAACAAATTAAAAACATTTATCTTACATCAATGGTTTTTAATTGTTAGTTAAAACACACTTCAAATTTTCAGGACAGTTTTTTGCTGAAAAAAAACGCCCTCTACTCAGAAAGCTGCAAGAAAAGTTATGTGACATACATCCACTAACAAACCTTTACCACATATCCACTGTTCCAATTTTAGGAAAACTGCTACGTCAGATTGCGGTGTGTGATAACTTGCTAAATTCTGACTTTGTGATTATCCAATTTCCACTATCTCAAAAAGAGAGAAATTTCATCTCGAAGATGAGATCCACTATCAGATTTCCACTATCACAAAGATGAGGATTTGTTTTATCCAAATGAGACTCTTCTAATTACAACAATATCCTACCTGCATATTCCTACATATTTCAAACATTGCAAGATCATCTGTATATCTCCTACCCCATATTTCCAGTTTATTTTATTCAAACTCTTATCCCTCTGCCCCCACCTTTTCCCATAAGGTTTCTCCTTCTGGCCAGGAAAATTAGTACAATAACAATTTCACAGACAATTCTTTCAGGTTTTGTTCCCCAACCAAAAGCAGGATACAACACAATCTCTCTCAGCATCTTGTTCTCACAAGTATTTGCCCCATTTTCATAGTGAAGTGGTTTAGATACAATCAATGAACATATGCTGAGAGTCACTTAACTTTTTCTATGGTTTTTTTTTTTTTCCCCCATTCTCTTGTTATCAATTCAGTATCTTAATCCTTTTACGTCTGGTATGCATTGTGAATCACAGACCAGCTCTGGATGGATGTCTGGAAACTTCTGGGTTTTCTTAAAGAACACCATCATAACTTTTCCCACCCAGAATACCAGTGTATCTCTGTGAACCTGTGACTGGACATAAAACTTTCTGCATGATATGTAAAACATCTTAAAAAGTTAATTTCAGAAATATAAGGTTTGTTCACAGGAATCATGGTTTTAGTCCAATACACCCACAGAATACCATAGAAAAACAGTTTCTTGACCTCAAAGCCTAATGAAATATTGACCATGTCCATTCCTATTTTTAGATGTGTGCTCTGTTCCTCAGTGCCATATTCCTTAATATAAAGCTGACCCAAATGTTCCAATAGCAGACATTGGTTTGTCTTTGATAGCCAATGCATATCTCTGCTTTCCAACTTTCTGTAAACACATCATTATAAAGATGGCCAGTCTTACTTTTCCCAGCCTTCTTTCTAATTATGTGCCTACTGCCAGGAAACTTTCCTTTTTTTTTTTTCTTTTTTTTTTTTTTTTTGTCTTCACTACTAAAATTTAAACAAATATCTGATGTGTGCTGCCTACTTGGAAAAGAAGAAAAAAAAGCCCCAAAGCTGTTACTGTTAAAAGTTATAAAGTTACTAAGTAACAATACATTCCTTTCAACATGCAGTGATAAACATTAGACAAAAAAATTCATCTACAAGATACATTAGTGCTAGATCACCAAATATGTCTTCCTTATAGACACTCGAATTCCACAGAACAACCCAAAAGTTCAATGTTTAGTTTAATTTTGGTAAGAAGCTGTAGCAAATCTTGTAAAAGATCAAGTCTCCTGCCCACTACCAACTCTCTTCATCCAGAACTATCACTGGGTTCCTACAGAAGTCTCGTACAAAGAGGACTGGGAAGGCGCTCATAGTTTACAGCCCTACCATTTTGTTAAGGACTGATTTAGCAAGTCTTGGGCTACAGAGGTGCACAGAGCCGCTGCCGCCACAAAAGCATCCTTTCTGTGTCTGCCAACACCAACGGGACGGCCGGGCTCGGCAAATAAAAGTGCATCAGCCAAACCCGAATGCGACTACAGACGACGAGGCAAACTAAAAGAGCGAGAAAGAGTAGATCAAAAGTAGAAAGGCGGTCAGCCCGGTCCGATTGCAGCATGACTTCATGTGCCCTGACCTTTCGCCTCCCATCACCGCTTGTGCCCCGCGTTCACCTCATCTGGAGAGGACACGTCACTGCCAGCTCCTGAAAGTACCCTGCCCTCTTACCTGGGCGGCGCGCAGCTCTACATGCCCCGGCGGGGTTCCCGGGACGCGGCGAGCGGAGCGGGCCCGCAGGTACCGTGTGTCTGCCTCTATATAGGGCGGGCCCGGGGCAGCTCCGCGCCGTGACTCACCCGGAGCCGCGGCCGGCGCGTCCCACTCCGGCAGCTTCACGTTAAGAGTCCCGCGGCCTTCCCGGGCTCCCCGATGCGTGCGGGAGGCGTAACCAGGCTGCCGGGAACGCCGGGGAGACGTGGGCTTCCCGCATGGACTCGCCATCGGGATGGTTCTACCCGCTGCCGCAGCCTAAGTTTTAGCAACTCGCCCTCGGAGCTGCAAGAACTGTGACTCTGTGGTACACTTTTTGCCAAAAAATGCTCGGGTCCCAGGCTTGAAGTTCACTTTTTTTTTTCCCCTCCAGGAACATCCGCAGCCAGGAGAAAAACTTGAGCAGGCACTGCAACAGCCTAGAGAAACTTCTCAGGCTCTTCCATATTGCCATACAGCCGCACAAAAGTGTTGCTACGAGAATTTACATCAGCTCTTCTGCGAGGCAAAAGTTTCCACGATTGCCACATCATTTTTGTCTGAATGACAGAGTGGGTGGGATGGCTACATGTTTAATGTAAAACCACAGAAGCAACGTCCCAAGCTGTTCTTCTAAGCCCTATAATACTTCTGTTTTTTTTTTTTTTTTTAATAACACTTATGCCACTACTTATCACTACCAAGACCCCAAGTGTTCAGATTTAAAACGACCTTCAGAAAAAACAAGTATCATGTTACTGTGCTGTAGTCATCTGTTTTATAGTCTCCTTTGCCTTCTTCATCTGCCAAAGAATAGCACCAGTGATCAGAAAAAAAATACTATAATATATAAAAATTAGTTGTTTTGTGATTTAATTATGAAAAACTTCCAGAGTGTCAGTTATTCTAAATACATTAATTACTACTACATATTCCACTAAGGTGTTCATTTGAAGGTAGGTAATTCTTTTTTCTTTCCTCGGTTTTCTTCTTTTTTTCCACAAGGAGATAAAGAGTGTCAGATTTCTGTTGTCGGTTCACACCCTTCCAGCTATAAGCTACCTGGTCTGGATCCAGCACTTTCTTACAGGTTACATGCCAACATCAGTTTTATAAGCAACCATAGAACACAACTAATCACTAGTAACATCAACTTAAACATCTGCTTAAAACAAGATGGATAATCTCAAAAGATACATCTATAAAACCACTATTCTCAATTCCATGCTTAGCCCATGGAGGTGATCAGTGGTATCACTTGCATTTTCTACCTCATGAGCACCAAGTAAGTGTATGAACACGCTGCCTTTTATCTCTCTGTTCAACATCCTGGACAGCTGCTAAAAGATTTTAGGGCAGATGAATCAAGGATGATCATCTTTCTTCTCTGAGCTCCAGTTTCCAACCAGTGTGTATTATAGTTCAGCTCTGGATTCCTGGAAATCTGGTTTACAAGAACATCACCGTAACTATTTTCCCCCAACTGGTACGAACCTCCAAAATGAGCAAGACCTCTACCTGAGAAATTTCATTCCACAGTGGACAATGCAGAACAAGGTAGCACTCAAAATTTCTCTAGCTTACTTAACCCCTTTTGCACTTTTTTCACCATTAAGCACTCTTCAGGACTCAGGACTCACTGCATCACTCAATCACTCCAGAATACAACAGGAAGTACAGAGGAATTCTGCCAATTAGGAAAAAGGGTGGGGAAAATAAAACATCTCCCCACTGCTAGAACAGAGTGGCATGCCAGAACCTGGCAGCGAGAAGGCTGGCACTGCACTAGCACCCTGTTTCCAATTCTGGTACATGACTCTGGGGAAGAAGCATGGTAGCTCATACACACAGTATTAAGACAGAACAAAGATAAAAGGAGTATCACTCATGGCTGATCAGGTCTCTCCATGATTTTTGGTAGGTATGCTTGCTGAGAATAGTATTTTACCTAAAAAGCAGATCACAGTTCTGTTACAGCCTGTAACAGGTGCAGATAATGTAACACATAACAAACAGCAGACTGATGTACAGCAGGAGAAGTCAGCGATAGAAGAATTGTACCCGGACTGCACATCTCTTAACTGCACCTTCTCCTTAGTATTTGATTATAACAGATTGAGATAATACTGCATCAAAGACATGCATTAAGAAGTTCTCTAATATTTCTTCTGTCACAACTCTTAAAATTTTTGCATGTAAGAATTTTATATCTGTGTGTGTACACATATGTTCAGTTCAGGGATGGAAGATGAAAGCAGAGACAGCTTGTGCACATCAGCTTAGTTCAAGACATTGGCTTTTCTCTGACTCGACAGCATATTCGGGCATGGAAAGTGAAAATGAAGCTCAGCTTACTGGGAAACAAGCATGAGGCATATTGTGAGATAAAGATCCAAAGAGAAAAGAAGTAAAACCATATGCTTGACTTAATATGATCTGTGATTCTTTCTTGTAAACAACTTTGCCTATAATTCCAGTTCCAGAAACATTTGTTTCTGGTTTAAAGAGTTTCCAACTATATCTACAGCATGACTGGGAAACTGAAATGAGGGAAACTAATTTACACTTAAAAAGACAATTGCCTACAACTCCAATTAGGTCCTAATATTTAAAATAAATAATTAAAATGCAATTATAATGATAACAAACAGCTTTTGGAAAAATGCAGTGAAGGAGCCCAACAATTAATTTCTGTGGACCAGGGAAGACAATGGTAGATGTCACTAGTAAAGCAGGCAAACACCAAACTGCCTGAAGTTTTCTTGCTAGCACTTGTTCAAACTTTGAGAAGCTTCACAAAATTAAGATTCATTTTTCAAATCACCCTGTAAATAAATTAGTATTGTTTGAAGTAAAAAAACCTAAAAAGGATGACTTCAGGAAAGAAAAGCTGAAAAGCAGAGAGAAACCTTACACAAAGTAATCACATCTTCAGCAATGAGGGAAAACAAATGAAAATAACTCAATGGAGTTCATGAGAGAGTCTGTCAAATTCTTAAATTTTTACAGAATAATTTGTAGCATTCAAATACAATCTTTTTGCCTGCAGTGTATCTCCTGTGAAGTGTATTTTAATAGTGTACACATATTTTTATCCACAACAGCTGTTTTCCAGGTGCTACTATAATACAAAAAACTACACACTTCTGTTTCCTTTCTTATCTTTGCCTCCTTGATTTTTCCTCATTATGATATACAAAAATTTAGCATTGTAGCTGCTGACTCAAGTGAGACATTTAAAGCTATACTGGAGTGTGCAATTTTGATCACACTAGCTAAGACCAGAACTCTCCAATTTTTAAAATCAAACCAGGATGTTTTGACAAAAATAAAAAATCCAACAAATGAAAATTTTAAAATTCTGAGATCTAGGAAGAATTTGTGATTTCATATTCAAATGGTGTTTCCTAATGAGGGAGACACATGACATGAGATTCTTTTGGTCTTAAAAACTGGAAATCTGTGCAAGGATATAGACAGGCATGTCCATAAATCAACCCAAATAACCACAATGTAGCTTTGCATCATATTACAGTTCAAACATCGTTAAACTCAGATGGAAATGTCAGTAAAATAGACCCAGAAGGACTGACCAGAAGAGGGAATTGAAAGAGTTTACAAGCTTCCAAACTGATTCATATGCAGCTTACTGAATTCAATGATCTGTGGAGGCCAGTTCAGCAATCTCCCTGTTTTTCCTACATAAGGGAAATGCATCCTGTTTAAACTAGCTGTGCAAAATAAGCTTTGGCATGCCAACCACTGCTGATTTTAAATTTTTCATTTAAAACACAAAAAAGTATCTCCACAAAATTGCATTATATCCCATATGATAATTGACAAAAAAGTCAAAGCTTTTCTGCATAGCTTTGAATGTGGATTCTTAAGTCAGGAACAGACACTGATTTTCTTGGAATGTGTGAGAGTTTGAGATTTCTTTAGAAGGCCAGAATGAAAAGTCAGGATTTCCCAAAACCAAAAGTGACTGACTATACCTCTGAAATGGTAGTTACCAAACCTGTGCCAGTCCAAAGCAGTTAGCACTATTTCAAGCATCCTGTACTACCAAGTTGGCTGATGTTGGCAGACACTGAGGTAGAACAGTAATTTCATGACTATAAGGCGCACCGGATTATAAGGCGCACTTCCAGGTATCGGCAAATTTCTGAACTTTTGCCGATATATAAGGCGCACCGGACTATAAGGCGCACCCTTTTTTTGCAGTGAGGATCCACCCCCAGCTCCTCCCACGCGGTTGCTGGCCAAGGCCCTGCCTCCACCCAGCTGCCACGGCCCTGCCTCCATCCAGCTGCTGTGGCACCGCAGCTCCGCCTCCACCCGGCAGCTGCCACCCCGCAGGCACCCAGCAGCCCTGGCCCCACAGGCACCTGGCAGCCCTGGAACCATGGCCCCATGAGCACACAGCAGCCCCAGCCCCACGGGCACCTGGAAGCCCTGGTCCCGCAGGCACCCGGCAGGCCCGGCCCCACAGCCCCCCCTCCACCCGGCAGTCCCAACCCCGCAGGCACCTGGCAGCCCTGGCCCCACCTACACCGAGCAGCCGCGGCCCCGCGGGCATCCAGCAGCCCCAGCCCCACCTTCACCCAGCAGCCCTGGCCCCGCAGGCACCCAGCAGCCCTGGCCCCCAGGCTCCAACTCCACCTGGCAGTCCCGATCCCGCGGGCACCCAGCAGCCCCGATCCTGCAGGCACCTGGCAGCCCTGGCCCCCAGGTTCCACCTCCACCTGGCAGCCCCGATCCCGCGGGCACCCGGCAGCCCCGGCCCTGCCTCCACCCGGCAGCTGCGGCCTCGCAGCCCCGCCTCCACCTGGCAGCCATGGCCCTGCCGGCTCCCCCTGCGGCTCGCAGCTCGCACTTCTGGGTTGGGAAATTTCTGAATTTTGTCCATATATAAGGCACACCAGACTATAAGGCGCACTTCCGGACTCGTGCCAAAATTTCAGTCAAAAGGGTGAGCCTTATAGTTGTGAAATTACTGTAACTGTAAATCTGCTTTGTCTGGTACTATTTCTGTTTGGTGAAGTTCACAATGTTGGAACTAGAAGAACCAAGCTGTTTGTGGCTTTTGTTGTTCTTAGCATTCTGGAAAATAAAAGATCACATGTTTGTTGCAAGAAAGAATATTTAGGCAAACATTTCCCATCACTGTCAATTCTACAAATACACACCATTAAAGTTACATGCTTTACAAAAAAGAAAACACAGCTAGGGCAAACACTTGGTAGCAAATCATACTACAATCTCTGATCTAGGAAAACATGAATCAACAACAACAATGACAACAACAATTTTGTCCAAACTTCTAATAATACCAACAGAAAAACAAAAATTAAAGTTTCTGTTGCTGAGACAATTTTCATAAGGCAGCAGTTACAATTTTTGTGGAAATATACACATACTTACATGTGTGTGAACATAGATGGTGATTAAGTAACTCACATTTAGGTCTTCTTTGCTATACCTCTTAGACTATAATAGCAAAGGTCCACAGGGTAAAAAAATTAAATTGTATTGATCAGATTTACTGTGCAACCCCTATGGCAGCACAGAGGAAAACTGTGTAGGCGCTTTCTAACAAGGTACTGAAACAGTGATGGTTGAACAAGCATATGGAGAAGTCAAGTATCCCAAAGACTTCCTTAGAGTTCCTATATACTTCAGTACCCACATGATTGGTCTGTTTTATCCATGAGTAATCCATAAGATTTCCTGGCCTGCAGAACTACTGATACAGTAATGTGTGAGAGCTCTGGAAATTAAATATAACAAAATATAACCTAGGAAAAGAAACATTCACTGATCAGGCTTTATTCCATAGTAAAGTTGAGATAACACTTTTCAGCTGTGATACTGAAATTCAATTTAACAAGCATTGCCATGGATTTATGAGAGGTCTACCTGCACTTCAGATGCTAAAATTGTTAGAAGGCTTATAAAAAGTCACAGATGATTATAGCAATTACAGCCACCTGTAATTCCTTCCCAGTTCTGAACTCAAATCTCAACAATACATTCCCTTCTTTAATAGCCCTGATATGGCAATAGTGAGTGTGTTGTGTCTTTCAATTAGCTACACTTCAGCAACTTACAGCTGCTGTAATTGTGAGGCCTGTCAGGAAAGATAAAGAAGCTGTTTCTTCTGACTCAGGCTTCCCTACAGTATTTAAAATGTTATTCAGTAGCTGTTTATGAGCTGATACTTCAAGATCAAGGCATAACTTACTTTCTTTCATCAGGATGTCAAGCTCACAGTGCATGTAATTGTTTGCTATAAAGGCTGTGACTTTAGGACACATTCTGTTGCTAACATTTTGAAACCAGAGCAAACCAGGCCAGTATGTTAAATGTTACTGCTGCAGTTTGTGCCCACAGCTATTTAGTTTTCTCTATTCTAGGTTTCACTCAGCAGAGATTATAGCTCTTCCTTCTGAATATTTGTTCTGTGGATTCTTCCTGCTTTAAGTGAGACTGAAATGAATTCCACCAGGAATAAGACCTTTTAACTCCAGCCCATGTAAGTAGGTAAAACAACATCCCAAGACACTGGATCACAAGGTATGAATTTTACACCTACATTTAAACCAGTACCTAACTTGTCTTTTTGAAATCCCATAACATTTTTCCATATTTTATGTTGCTATGTTGCATTTGCTTTTCTATCCAAATTATCAGGACAGTTTTAGGGTTTTCTAGTAGTTATTTTCTTTCTTTCTCTTCCTCTACTACTGTTCTTAACTGCAAAAACACTTCTGACTCTCAGGGGTACCTGTGTACCCTTTCTAGATGAATTTCTAAGTTTTCATTATAATGCTACAGTAGACAAAAGCTTCTAATATGTTTCTGTAATGCTTGAAATTATCTGCAATGGGATTCTTCTTTCCCCCTGGCAAAGGATGACTTATTTATCTTCAGTCTGCTAACCAACGGGGCTGCCAAAGACCCCTCCTTTCTAAACAAAAATCTGTAGAGAGCTTTCAGAAACATGAGAAAATATGACAAACACAGCTTGAGTTCTTAACTTTGCTGGCTGAAGATCACAGAAGGATACGGACAAGTCCGCCAGCCTCGATCCCCTGCATTCAGCACTCGGTGGTAACAACAGAGAGCAGCTCCCTGCACGCAGACTGCTTCCCTGGCATGTCCCCCTCTGCTCCTATTCTGAAATCCTCCAGCTCCCACTTCCTTATTTGGTTGCCGGGACTGTTCTTTGTCTGGCTGAGCCCCCCGGGCCGCGCCGCCCCCGGCCCGGCCCGGCCCGGCTCCAGCGGGCCACCCCGCCCGGGCCCCGGGCGATTCGCGGCCATGCCCATGTAAGGAGCAGCTGCCCGGCCCGGGTGGGCCGCGGCTCCGGCCGGGAGCTCTGGGAGCGCCGCGGCTCCTGCCCTCAGCCCCGCAGCAGCCCCGGCTCCCTGAGTTCCAGCCCCGGCTCCCTGCCCTCAGCCCCGGCTCCCTGCGCTCAGCCCCGGCTCCCTGCCCTCAGCCCCAGCTCCCTGCCCTCAGCCCCGGCTCCCTGCCCTCAGCCCCGGCCCCCTGCGCTCAGCCCCGGCTCCACCGCGCCTTCCCGAGCTGCAGCGCTCCCCGAGCCGCCCCAGCTGCGTCTGCAAACCACTGGCAACCAGACAAAGGAAAATGAAGCTATGAAGTTCCAGTGTAAAAACTCACGGATTCCTGTCATGTTTTCCATTGTTCTTTAGAACAGGTTACAGCGTGTTCTGTGGGGATTTCACTGGTGCTTTCTGCAGAGAAAAGGAAACCCTCAACACTGCTACCTACTTTTAAAAAAGTTATTATTCTGTTGTGCTATGTGAAGAAAGACAGCGAGACTAGTTTTACTCTCAAGTGGCCCAAAACTTTTAAAAGTAGCGTTTATAAAGAGCAGCTAACCTGAAGGAAGACAGTGAAATTTGCCAGGGGGACACTCCCTACTGTTGCTACTGTTGCTTGATACTTGTTTTAGTAGCATTTCAGGTACTTCACAAGAAAGAATTTTGCATAGATAAGAGCCATAGCAAGCAAGGAAGAACACTTAAATAGAAAACAATAAGAAAACCCCAACCAAAACCCAGTCCTGCTGGTCACTGTATTCTTTTTTGTTCGCATCTTTTATATTTTGTCTTTTAAAGTTGATTTATGTGATAGCTTTAACAAAGATCAAGGAATCCTGCAGGAAGTGATTTCTTTCTTTAAATTCAAATGAGAAAATGACAACAGTTTAGGGGAATATATACTGAATATGTCCACACTGACAGCTGAACCAAAAGTTGAGCCACAGAGATCTAGTTGTCTGACTAAGGAGCTTACTGAGCTGTTACTCCTTAAAAGGAACACCCTTAACAAAGAAGAGATTTAAAATTAGTAAAAGTGTTCTGAGTCCTTTCAGGCAGTATGACAAGAAACAATATTTTGTAAAAAAAAATCAAAGAAGAAGGTATAGCTAAATTTCCAACTTTCTAATTCTGTCTGGGAATCTAGAAGCATTTCTGTATTTCTCAATATGGTTCCTTAGTATTAAGTTAAGAAAACAAGTCCTTAAATAATGCTAAAACTCCTTCCATTGTTTTAAGCTCTCGTGGATGTTGGGTAAAGCAGAAAACAAGTAGTAAACTGGAACAGAGAGCACTACTTTAAGTCTCACTGATGTACAGGGCAATAGCGACTGCTCCTGGGCACAAGTGCATAAAAAAATTAGAAAGAATACAAAGGTACATTTATAACCACCTTCCTATAAGACTCCAGCTGCACCCAAGTCAGTTGTACTTTCAGATCAACAGAAAACAGACTCTGGTATTTTTATACCACATTCTTGCCCTCAACAGAGGCCTGAACAAGTTTGTTTACTTGTATGAAACTCACAAACCAGAAAAACTTAAGGAAAGAACTTAATAAAATAACAGAAGAATAAACATATTGATGATATTATAATTGCATTACATATTTAAATTAGCATGCTAAAATTCACCTCAGAAAAAAACCCAAACCAAATAATTTTAGCAAAATAAGAAACATACAGGAACAATTTAGGAGAATTTATGCTCAGAAAGATCAGGTTTCAAGTTGTCTCTTTCAAGATTAATGTAAATAAAACATTCCTAACTGACAAAGAAAATGCTAAAATGAAAAAATCCAAAATACAGAAATACTTTAAGAATAAATTAAACTAAGGTCACAAAGATATAGCATTGTCAAATAGTAATTTTAAACAAAGTGCAGTATCTTATGGAGCTCATCCTTTCTACTGCTAAAGGCTGCAGAAGTACCAGTTTATTTCAGAACTACTCCATCATCTTCAGCAGGTGTCCAGGCTACTGACAAATAACTCACTGCTGATTCTGAAACCAATTTACTGTCCAGGCCCTGTAATCTGACATCAGTTGATCTGAATGGAACAAATGACATCACGAGAGACATGTTCAGGGTAGGAGGACACATCCTTCGACCTTTGATGTGCTGGTCTACATTTGCTCTTCTGCAAGTAGCAGTATGTCTCTGCTGCAACAGAAACTGGCAATGCTCTCAAGAAAGCTATCTAAAAATCTAAGATAAATGCTATGAAAGCTCAGGTTTCTACCCTTGCAGAAAGGGTGACCTTCCAGAAGTCTGGAAGTTACTACTCAACTGACTTTCAATGAAAGTTCCCAGGCCTCTCTCTGTCTGGTCAAACAGGTTTCAAAGTACAGGTTTTGCCTCTCTAAATACTCCACATAGCTAAATTGCTGCCATTGACCCCAGAGGCAATCTTTCATATACAAGTATATTTTCATGCAAGTAGAGCATATCTGCTCCCCATGCCATCTTCTCATTTCAGTACCTCCAGTTTGTGCTTCCTTCACCTCCCCCAGTGAACCCCCTCACTCCAACCTACTCCACAACCCGCAGTAAATGTACAGTTGCAACTAGTCTGAGCCATGACAGCTTCTTTCTCACAGGTTTGAAGCACTGCCCTCAGAGAACCACACCATATCCTGTCTCTCCTTCACTTCTGCCAAAGGGTACCCTCATGCTGTCCAGCCCCACTTCCATGTTATGGCAGTTTCATGTAGTCAAAACCTAGAAGGCTCTGCATGAGCAGTGGAACAGAAAAGACCATAAAAGACCACATCATTAACCCAATGAATATGAGTAGTTTTATCATCTGAAAAACAGAGTATTTGGCACCAGTGCACAACCACTTAGCAAGGTTAGAGTATTGGCAACAAGTGTTTCAACCTGCTTCTTGGAAACACTGAATTCAAAAATTACAAAATCTTTACTATTATTAAACGAATTATGAAAACAATGAAAAAACCCTCAGCATTTGATCAATAAACTAAAACTGATTTTCTGTGCTAATGTTCAGCCTTGCAATAAAAACTAGTGGCATTGTAGCATAAGTACTAAAACATTTAATCATACTATAAAACATATGCAATAACAATCACATTTCTCAGACTAAACATCTTTTTAAATTCTGAATGTATAGATACACACACTGATATGATACATTTTAATACATATCTTCCAAAAATTCACAGCCAAAGTATGAGACTCTGCATTGACTTAGTTGCATAGTGTTGGCCCATTGTATACCAGCCAGTTTGGCCACTAGCACAATTGTGTAATTACTACACATCAGGTTATAGTTTCAACTAAATTATCATTTAGTCTTAATGCATGTTTTTCTGATTATAAACCCATCCAAGCAATTAATTGCATAAGAAATCCACGTGTATTCATATAAAAATAATATTGTCAGTGCAGAAGTACTAAAATTTATCCTGGGAGAGACCTATATGAAAGCTACTCTGAAATGTAAGGTAGTTATGAGTGGTCAAAAGTCATGCATTGACTTATATTCAGAGCAGTAGTCAAGGACAATGCACATGTCTGAGAGAGTTGGGCACAGATTTGTGGGGAGAGGAAGCACTATTCTCCATATGCATAGCCGGGAAGCCCCACTACATTTAGATCTGGAAAATATTTGCCAACATATTTTCACCAAAATGGAGGAAACAAACAGAACAGCAGCAGAGACCACTGTCAACTGCAAATAGATGACCATTTCCCAGTCTGATTTTATAAAGAAATATATAATGCATGTCTTTGTTAAATGATAACTACTGATATCTGCAAGTGGTAAACAGTAAATAAGCACAGATTGCTGTGAGGAGCAGAATGAGATGAAGAAATGAAAAACTGAAACTATGGAAAACTTCTTAGTCATTTTCCATAGTTGGACTCATCTCAGTCTGTTGGGCAAAATAGAAGATCCACAGATCAGACAGTGTTAAACAGAGACTAAAGAAGCATGGTAACAAAATAAACTCAGCAATAAACAATAAACAAACTCTAGTGAGATCTTCTTCCTTTGTAGGGTCATGTTTCTTGGATGCTCACAAGTTGAACAGAATTTTGAGGAACAAAAATCCACCATAATGTATAAAAAAAAGACATGCATCATGAGCACTGGGGCTGTCAAAGCACAACATGGTAAAGACTTAATTTTCTCCTTTAGAAACCAGGTTTCTTCTCCCTAGACACTAAAACATACAAAGAAACCAAATCAACCCCCAAAAAACTTCAATAGTAATTTTCAATAGCTGATTTTATGGGTAATGTACTCCTTGTGGGAGTTCAGAATTACTTAGAAGATTTGTAGACAAGATTTTTCTGCCCTGTTTACATTTTCTGGGAGCTTAAGAGAAAACAGTCTGAAATAAGCTGCAGCTAACATGCTACAGGAAATGAAGGAAGAGAACCAGACTTCTCAAGAAAGATTTACGTTTCTATAATGGCGATGGCTATATTTTGGCTTAGAGAAAGGAATATAATTGTTCTAAAATACACAGAAAAGCTGTTGACTAGTGTTACTCCTTACTTAGTGGATCATGAACCACTCCAACACTATACACTGCAACAAAATGCTTTTTAAGAGAGCTCTTTCACCATTGCACGATACATTGTTTACAGGCCAAAACACCTTGCATCAGCAATTCCTCTCTATATGGCAACCAAAGAGACACTAAGCCAGCACAACCCTCACCTACGACAAATATGTTGGTGTGAAATCCACCAGGACATTTTCCATGGTTTCCATGGAGAAAACATTCAGTCTGCTGGTAAGCAGTAATGTGTTCTTGGAAGTGTAACATCATCTTTTATGAAAGATGTCCATGGCACATTGAAAGAAGAACCTGCAATCAGCTTCTCACCACTTTATAAAATTTCCGTTTATGGGAATCAGGTGCCTTTGAAATTGAAGTTCAGAAGTTGAAACTAATTAAAGAGGAATGTGCTCCTAAGGACATTATTGCATGTGAGCACTTTTGTACCGAATTAATTTATTTGACAGATGATCTTAACAGTGTCAGAAATAAGACTTTTTCTCTACACTAAACTATGGCTATATTTGGCTTGATCACAAGCTCTTTTATTTAAAAAGAAACAAGCAAAACCCCCTGCAACCAAAAATTCAGCTTTGCACATGTTCAGTATGACATCATCATTTCAACCAGATTTTTTCCCACACACATAGAGTGGCCTACTGAGTCACACACATAGAGTGGCCTATGTGAGATAGCTCTGGACTGCTCCTGGCTTAGCAGGATGTTTCTGGACATCTTTTTCTGACTTGCAAATAAAAGGCATAAGAACTGAAAGCAAGGACTTTATCTTCATTCCTAAGTTTGCCTTCATTCCTAATGCTGGCTCAAGATGACAACAGGGCAACTTGATGAGATGCTGTATGGTGAGAGAACAGAGATTAAAGGAACTCACAGAAGACTAAGAAAGTAACTTCTTGTACCTGACTTTATAAACTAATTTTCATGTAATTTTTGAGATATGTTTGGGTAGAAATGGATGAACAATGATTAGTTTTAACGTCAGTTTCCACAGAAATCCTTTGAGAGAGTTTGCACCATACATCGCTTTCTGGGCTTCCTATTCCTATATTTGGGAAGCATCAAGACTCAATGGGCCATTAGCAGAAAATGACTTGCCAGAGGAAGGATGGGTTGTGAAAAGATAAAGAACAATGCCCCACCTGGTGTCAATGGATGGCCCATTAGCAGAATATCTCCCGCGGAGATAAGGATCACTGCCCCCACCCTCAACAGATGGTTTATCACACGCTGTATTGTAACTTGCGACTTATAATCAGGTGCGGCTTATATATGGACAAAGAATGAAAAGTTGCTGACACCCGGAAGTGCATCTTATAATCACGTGCGGCTTATAATTGTGAAATTACTGTATATAGTATCATAAAACTTCATTTCAAGAAAGTACTGTAAGGCAAATGTGTTTATACTGCAGTAAATCTGAATATTAAAATTCTATATTTGATTCAAGCAGGATTATTGGAATAGTTTTGCAAAATCTGTGAAGGGTGACATAAGCCTGAAGGTTTTGATTCCCTAAGATATATTCTTCTTAATCTAAATTACTTCACATTAATCACTTCATTTTTGATGTCTAGTTTCCAGTGAATGCTGAGCATTTTTTCCCATTTCTTTTTTTTTACCATAACCAGAAATGGTAAAAAGATTGTGTACATTTAAAGATTTCTGCTGTTTCATCTTGAATTTTGGTAAAACCTTTACCCCCCCTTACTAGGCAATTCCATTTTTAAAAGATGGTTTTCACGTTAAAGTCAATTAAAACATGCAATAAAATGTCCACACCTCTGTTGTAGAATGGAAATATTAGCCTGCAGATACCCAGAAAATTCTGAAGTATTCTACATATGTTCCTTCTCCAAATGAGTATTTTTCATTGTTAAAATGAAAATTTAAATAAAAACAAAATTGGAAGTATCTTTAAAAACAAAGTTTAAAACAAAGGTATCATAGGGTATCCTGTGGTAAAATATTCTGAAAAGTCAATGAAGAAGCAGATACATAGGGTTTCTTAAAAGCACTGAAATTCTATTTATCTGTATAGATTTCCATTAGGTAAAACAACTTTGCAAGTATGCTGTTTTCATGGCTTAAAAAGACCATGCTCTGTAAAAAAACCCAAAATTACGGTTTTAGCACTTTGTTGGTTTTTTTGTCTTATATGTGTTTTCATGAATGACATTTTGCTTTCACGTGGTTTTATTAGCTTTTAAGATCCTACTTGAATTTTTAAGTAGGCTTTAAAATTATAGGAGACTAATAAGGGGACTGGAGTAGATAATGTAGGTGCTAAGTTGCTTTGATATTTGCCTTTCTACAGTTTTAGGCTATGAGAGAGAGACCTCTCTTTGACAAAGGTAAACAATACGCAACAGCTGTTTTCAGAACATGACAAAGATTGTGATGTGAGGCTTGACTGAGGAGTACTTCATGCTCAAAGATGCTGTATCTCAACTTTTAAAGGTCAAAGTTCCTTTGAGAAGATATACACTGAAAGGAGTACTGCAGGTGAGAGCCTAGAGATGCTGAAAGTTTAATGAACTTCTACAAGTACCCACTGTGAAGGCAAGTGCAGCAGTCATTCTTAAGCAGCAAATTCAATTCACGGTATCACAGCTATCCTGGTGAATAATTATTTACATATTCTCATTCTACTGATATCAACAGGTACAAACAACAAAAGAAAGTATGTTTAAATAACTCCAGAAACAGAAACCACATCAAAATGAGTCTTGTCTTTTCAACAACGAAAGGAGCAAAGGTGAGCATCGACCGCTGAACTATTTGCTGTACACAAACTCCTCTTATTGCTACCAGGCCTTTTCACTGGCACACAAGGAATTCAGAATCTCATAATTACCCTAAATTACAGTAATTTCATGATTATAAGCTGCACCCGATTATAAGATGAACTTCTGGGTGTCAGCAACTTTTCGTTCTTTGTCCACATATAAGCCGCACCTGATTATAAGTCGCAAGTTACAATACAGAGTGTGATAAAAGGTATCTATTCTATCACCATCTGTTGAGGGTGGGGGCAGTGATCCTTATCTCCACGGCAGA
>PYHW01009837.1:4301352-4315538 GCA_013186435.1 Turdus rufiventris | reverse complement strand
CTCACACACACATACATGCACTACTACCCAATATCATAACCATAGTCCTAATCAAATTACATTTTAGATAATTTTTATTCATAGAAGGATCTGACTAACCTATTATTTCCACATTCTACAAGATGTGTGTAACATCATTGCTCTGAAAGACTGGTAAAGAGTATAGCTGGATTCTTCTCCAAATCATCTTTTGGTAGCTTAGAAGTTACAGAAATTGACAATGATTGGTTTGCAAGCATTCAGAAGAGATTAAATTATCTAAAAAATTATTATCTAAAAAATTAAATTAGCTAAAAAACCCATTCTCCTTATTTGGTATTAAGTAGATACTCCAGTAAAGCCCTAGAAAATCAGAATCAATTCACTACAAATTGAAATGGGGGTCTGAAAGTTTAAGGTTTTGATATTTGTGAAGTTTGACACTGATTACAAAAATAAAATTTACAAAAATACCTTTGTCTTCTCAAAATTGTTTTGGCATTTATATCAGATGTTTTATGTTTATAATACTTCTTTCTCATTTTACAGAGACTATTTCTCTCATTCACTTTTTCTGAAGTTTAAGTGAATAACCTCTCCTTCTAACCACAAATTAAAGCTGTAAAATACAGTAATTTCACGATTACAAGACTCACTGATTATAAGCCACACTTCTGGGGTGTCAGCAATGTTTCGTTTTTCCTCCATAAATAAGCCGCAGTGGATTGTAAGCCACACTTTCATTCGCAGCAAGGATCCGTGTGCAACTTTCACAAAGTTGCCAAATAGTAATAGAATCGTGGGATCACGCGGTTTACTGGCTTGGCTCTGCTCAGGGCGGCTGCCAGGGAGCGGCCCCAGCTCCACTCACTGCTGCAGCCAGGAGGCAGGGGAGCGGCGTGCCTGGCTGCTGCCGCTGGGAAGAAGGAGAGGGGCGTCCCTGGCTGCTGCCGTCGTGCCCCCTGGGGCTGGGCAGCTCTGCCGCTGCACTGCCTCTGCCCCACCGCCGCCTGGGGCCAGGTGGGCTCCGCCTTGGCTTGGGATTGCTGCTGGCTTGGACTTCCTGGTTGGGAAATTTCCAAAATGTGTTCATATATTAGCCGCTCCTGAACGTTAGCCGCACTTCTGGTTTGGAGCAAAATTTTAGTCAAAATGGTGCGGCTTGTAATCGTGAAATTACTGTACTTGGGCTGAAAACCAACTGGTTTCTGACAGCCTATGAGAAATCCTTTGACCATACCTAGAAAGAGATTCTAATTTTTGGAGGATACTAGGTGATATAGAGCAAGAAATAGAACTGGTTACAATGTTTAAAAGTATATGGATTCCCACACAAATAAGAGCAAATGGGTACAGAGAACTCACAGAATTTATGCTTATTTTCAACAAGGTCAACAACCAACATTCAAAGCTGATCGTTATGGACTCCAAAAAATGTTATTCTGTCCTTAAATAACGCTGTACTGCATTTTCCACTGGCAAAAAGTTTATATAGTTTCCCAATGTTTTCTCTGAAACATTCCATGGGTGAGTAAACATGAAATATACAAGTGGTATGAAACAGATTGAGTATAAACAGCTATTTCCTACCCCTAACATTTTCTTTAATAAGTTACGTTTATGTTGTCCAAATCCCCAGTCATTGATTTCACAATGTCTTCACTAAAATCACACTCGTACTTATCTGTTATTACATATTAACCTCTATCTGAAAGCTTTACAAAATGTCACTATCCACAGCACTGTTTCTAAAAGTTTCAGTCTAAATATTGCCTGGTCAGATTTGGGGATCTAGTGCTTGCTCTTTCACTGTTTGAGTATTAAATAGGATTTAGATGTGGCTTCAGCAGGGGTTCTTACCATGTGCATTCCTTTTCAGAAGGATTAGATTTAATCTTTCAAAACTGTTCTTTTTGCCCTTGTTTTTTCATAAAAGACATACTATACCAATACTTATTACAGAGAGGTAAATATTTCCTAAAAATTTACTTTTATGCTGTTATTGATACCAGTATTAATTTTATGGTTGTAGTAAAAGAACAAGAAACACATTTATGTATATCACATTTTAGCAGAAAATTTGTTTTTTCTTATGAATTGCTGAATTATTATTTTCAATATTTTTCCAGAAAAACTAAAGGATGATTTGTGAAATTATCATTTGTTCTAGTAGCTCAAAGCTTTGCTATTTCTTTTGAATCGTCCTTATCTCATTTTGGAAACATAATTTATAAAATGGCTTAATTAGAAGCACAATTTCAGTAAGCTATAATATCTTTCTTTTTCTCAACTTACACAGCATTGTACTTTTCCTAAATAAGGGTTAACCTTGTCTTGCTTTACTAAGGTTGGTTCTCTGGAACAAATCAGGGAGGCTTGTTTAGAAAAGGATTTGACATGCATGCTCTGTCCTGGTCAGAACTGGCAGAACAAACCTAATATAAAAAGCCAGCTACATCAAAGCCTCGGAAGCTCATCCACTTGTATATTTAGCTTACTTTAAAACAAAACCAAACCAAACCAAACCTCTTTTCTTTGTCCTTTCACTACTTTTGATGAACTATATGGGACTTTAYGTCCCATAGCACTTGTTGCAGATTGTTCAGTTAGTTATCAAGCAAAACACCTATGTGTCTGTATTTTCTCTAAGTTCCCACTCTCATATTCAAAAGCATGTCTTAAATCCAGAGTTTCAAGTATTCTGAGTTTCAGTGTGATGAGTTTATGCAAAGCAACTAGATATCCTAAACAAAGATGAATGAATTTTGTCTTTCACAATTTCGTGTCAGTAACTTTCTAGTAATAACTCACTTCTTATTCTGGCACTAGAGCAACACCGATCCTCACAGAGCCCAAAGGAGAGCCCACCCAACAGCTAATCCAGACTGTGAGCCTCCACCTAGGGCTGCTGCTCCCACCACGAGAGGCAGGAAACACACAACCAAAACCTATCGGCCAGCTTGGTGATGATCCAGGGAAAGGACCCTCAATGCCAGCTCCAGCAACTGACTCAAAATCACCAATCACTATTGAGTTCCTGTCCCTAAAAGATGTTCGTGGCCTAAAAAAGGATTACATTCAATGACCTGATGAATTTATAATTAATTGGTTAATCCATCTTTGGGATGCTGCAGGCGAGGCTACAATTCTGGGCAGTACTGAAGTGAGGCATTTGGGATCCCTGTCACAAGATTTGGTTATGGATCAAGAAATGATGAGGAAATTATTAGCAAGGGATGAACCCTCATAGTCTCTGAGCACAGACCTTAAGAAGGGTGAAACAAAGATATCTGTGTGCAAAGCATCTCTATATGGAACAATTACCAATTCATGATGTAATGAAATTAGAAAATATGTTTGGGGAACATAAAATTCAAAAACTTGTATCTGTAGCCTGCAATAAAACACATTACTGCAACTGCAGTCAATTATGAAGGCCTACAAGCTAGTGATAGAAAAACTCAAATTCTCTGATACCTCTTGTCTTTCTACTGTAAGAGAGGAGTATTCACATAGGAAAAATAAACTGGATAGTGTAAAAGTACACCTATTAGCATCAAAACTGCAGAGTCCTTTTTCAGGGACCTTCACATTTATACCATGATGTCTATAATGAAGTTAGCAATTCTTTGTCTTTCATTTACACAAACACATAGAAAGAAAAAACAAAAGAACATAATATTTACCTATACTACAGCAATAGTCAGGCTGGACATTTGTAATTCTGGGCATTTATAAAGGACTTTTTATGCCACCACCCCCTGAATATTTTGTTTTGACTCAAGTGTTCTGTATGCAGGACATACAGCCCCCTGCTCTGACATGTCATAAAATTCTTCTGTGACTTTAATAAAGCAAGGAGGAGGCTCATTACATAATCCCAATGGCTGTGGATGCTGAAAGGATGCTTCTGCACACTCAGTATATTTTAGGCACATTTCTAGGGTGTTTGCTGATAACCAGCATCCCATTATGTGTTTTAGTGGAAGCTGAAGGCACACAGCTCTGTCTTCAGGGGCTGGCTTGGCAACTTCACTCAGACAAGAATTTACTAGATAACAAAGTCTGGAAATATCACTAAAGTCCATTTCAGGCTGTGCTGAGAGTTAAGTAAACATGATTAGCAAGGGAACCAAAAGGGCAGTTGTGAATTTCTGTTTCTGACAGAAAACACTGCTTATCTTATATTACTTTAGGGAGGAAGAGTTAATTCCCAGTGAGCATTATAAAAAGTAAACGAAATTTGAAGTCTATCCAAAACTCAAAATTCTAAGCTATTTCAGCAACTGAGTAACATCTAAGCCAATACGGTAACTATTTCCCTAAGTATTTAAAATACTACAGATATTGATTTTTAAAAAAGGACAAAATTAAGCACTCCAGAGGACTTCTCACTTCTGTATAATATCCAATGACAATTTTATCCTGTAAGCAGTTACAAAAATTCATGAGTTTCAAAGATGTAATTAATATGCATGTTGGAGCAATTAGTTGTCAGAAAATAAAATCAGACTTTTACAGTAATTTCTCCCATTTTATATGTTTTGAATATTTAATTATAAAATGAAAAGCATTTTTCTCAAAAGTAAGACAACAGAAAATGTTACTAGTGAATTCTGAAAGCTGGAAAACAAGGATGCCTCCAGCCTTTAGGTAAAATCAAACTGCTGCAATGAAGCTGTTGTCACTTGCAACTGCTTGAGCTTTCTCTCTGTGAGTATTAACAGGTAATTTTCTAAAAGGAAGGGTGCTATCTAGCAGACATTAAACTTTCCCTAAACTACAAGAGCAGCAATCCATTCCAATATGCTTTAGCTTTTGGAATGTGCTGTTGATGCTTTAATTTATTCACCTATCAGGGAGAATACACTGCTACTAAACCACAAAATTGCATTCTTCAACCAGATCACCACTTGCATATCTATTGCTATTCTTGAAACCTGGAGAGATTCTGCGGACATACAAGGTTTGCTTGCACAATTCCTATCACAGAAGCTGAACTAGCAAGAGGTGGCATTCAAGTACTCTGAATGCAGGTTCTCATTAGGATCCTATAGGCTTTAAGCTTAGTTAAGTTTTCCTCCCTCATTCTCTTCCAAACTGAAAAATAATAATATTGCACTGTACTTGCCAGCACAAATAAAAAACAAACACATCTTTAGTTTAAGAAATCAGAGGGAAATTAAAAAGGAAACAAGTACAGATAGGAAAGGTGAAAAAATGCCAAAGGACTTGCACCATGCATTTACAGGCAAGGTAGTTTGTGAAAGTCCAGGAGATAATTTTAATTAAATTACCATAAGATCAGTACCTGTTAATGTTTGGCACACATACTGGACACACACAGTACCACAGGAGAGCATTTACTTCCAGGTTCTATGTCAGTCTCCAACACCAACAGAATAAGCAGAAAATTATATAATGAGAAAGTATCCTTCTGCAACCAGCAAGAAATTTTAAATATTATCCCACATATCACTTGCAGGTTCAGTTTCTAATATTTTTTCTGCTTTATTTAGATATATTTAAAACAAGAACCAAGGTTTGGCATGTTAAACTCGCATCTGCCACATTCACAAATTATCATCAGCTTATAATTTGCATAGCAGATCCTTGGGTAAAACAGCTGGTTTATCAGTAAGAAAATATCTCACCTAGAAAATGATGAAATAGGAACTGCAGGTACACTTTTGTGTGTGTACATTGAGATCATACCCATTTCTGCATGCAATGGAGAGGAAGTTCTGCTTCTATCAAAATCTTAATTGCTATATGTCCAAGAAGGCAGTAGAGTTTATAGATGCTATATGATGGTTTTCATATTAGGAAATTGTAACAGATTATAAGTGATTCCACAGCTACATGTATAGTTTTTTTTTTTTTTAAGATGGACAACATGCTAACTGTTTCACAGGCATATATTAAAAATGTAATATTAAGACAGAGAAATTATAAACACTTGCACAAACCGAGAACATCAGAACAACAAATCAGAATGCAATTATGGAAGAACACCACAGTTCAGATTAATGAAGAATCATAATAGATTTTTCACTTAAGTAGGTAAGAAAATTACTTAATTATTCTCTAAGCATGCTGTTAACACAGTCATTTCTAGAAAACTAAGTACAGGGCCTTGTAATGTCAGTTCTATTAAAGCAAACCAGTAAAAACATTTCATATTGCAAAGAACTTACCAGTTCTCTAAAATAATTTCCCATAGTGTTTTTAATGAAACTTCTTTAATCAGAATTTTCACATTAAAAACTGAGGCTTCTACTCTGCCTTTCTCACCCACTAAGAACTTCAGCAATTTGATCTGCATTTTATACATCTGTAAGGACCATGCAAGTATTTAATTCCTCCAAGCACGAAAATGAATGTGTCAACTAAAAAAAAAATTCACAGAAAAGGAATTTCTGACATTATTGTATTCGAAATAAAAAATATGAGTTCTTCTTCTGACTCTGTTAAGAACCCTTTGAGGCCTTGTAGTGCAATAAATAAAAAACAGTCCTTATCCTGAATTGGTGAAGCTTATGCTAACAGTGGTTTATCTGTCTGAATTGTGAAGACTTTTAATTGTGAAGACTTTCCATCAGAATGAAAGAGAGGAGAGAGGAGTGAGAGCATGTAGGAGAAAGCATGAGCCACAGCAATTGAGGGAAAGGGAATGAAAGAAAAGCTACTTCAAGCTCTAGTTACTTTAACTTCTTTTTTTCTATTACAATTATTTTAACAAAAGCTTTTGGAAAAGAAAAGTTTCAGTAAAGTCTTTCCTTGAATTGCAGTTTTCAAATCCAAGAAAGAGAAATTTTCCCTCTGAATTGTTATTACTATCTCCTGTTTCCATTTTTCACTGCAGAAATATATCATCAACTGCAATACGATTTGAGTAAAGTACTACCACTTCTACTAAATTGACTTTAATGAAATTAATAACAGTGAGAAAATAGAAAATAACTGTAAATTTTCAGTACTTACTGCACTGAAAACAGTGAGAATTTCAATAATTGTGAACATCACCATGAAATTTTAACCAAGTAAGCTTCTTCACTCAATCTAAAATGATTCCATTTTTAAAATATAGTTCCTATCCTTCAATTTTTTATGGATTTGGAAAATTCTGTGATACAGGCATAAGACAGATGTAACAGAAAATATAAAATAGGTTTTAATGCTATTCTGCCCTTTTTCCTAAACCGATTTTTCAACTACCACCATCATTCTTATCAACTATATAAAACAGAAAAAAAATACAGACATCATCCTATAGAGAAGTGTGAATTAAAGGTCAACAAATCAAAGGTTATTTTGTTTTTCCATTTGAAAACATATTTTTATCATCTGACTTTTTCTATTTTCCTTACTGCATTTCATATTATTTCCTAGGTTATGAACTCATACACCATGTTCAGATTCCTGAGGAATCCTGACAGCTAGTGAAAATCCCCAATAAATTTAAAAAACCAAAAAGAAACAAACAAAAAACAAACAAACAAAAAAACCCCAAAAACAACTTAGGTACTATAAAAGACTTGAACTGAACAGTCCAACATCTATTACTTAAAGGATTTACCACAGAGAGGTGAGAAGGTGAGACATGGAGATGATAAGCAAAGTCTTGATTGAAAAACCCTTGCACTTGAATAAAACATGAAAAAAACCACAGTCCACATATGTTTCTTAAAAAGTTTACAGAAACAGAAAGAAGATACAAATAGAACCATGAAGTGCTTACAAACTGTTATATGGAGGGAGAAAGAAACTGAGATGGAGGGAAAAAAGAAAATTGGCAACTGTGTCTTTCAAACAAATGTAGGAGGACATGAAAAGTTTTTTCAAGGATAAGTCCATAAAATACAGATGAATTCCAGAATTGGGATAATAGTGATAAGATAAAAAAATTTCAAAGAACATACAAGAAAATAATACTTTGCTTGTATAAATGTATGTGTAGTATGTCACATAATGGGTAATACACATAAATACATAGAAATCCACTCGTACTGAGTTGATACTTCACATTTTTGAAAAATAAAGATATTTTATCCATATAATCAAACATCAAAGATCTGCTTTAATAAGTCTGTGGTGAGCAGTAACAATTAGTAAAAAGAAGCAAAAATGCAGTGCCTTTGAGATGTTATAAGAGGGTTGCCAAGATCTCATTCTGGAAGCAAAATTCTCAGTGTTTACTAGGTGTCCAATTCCATTAGCTTCATATATGCTAATTATTTTTCTTACTAAGTGCACTGCAGAGTTTGGCAAGGATATCTAAAGGCCAGACACAAGATAACAGGCAAGAATTCTAGAACATTGCAGATATCAACCAAGTTAGGTTTTCATGAATTTTTTTTTCAGACAAACACTACATATACACTATATATTATCACGTCTCCTAAAAGATAAGAGGTTGATCATATTTCTAGTAAACAACTGTTCTACTTCATACTAAGGCCAACCCTTCATCATCCCCTGGAGACATTTCCTACACCAGTGGTGGAACTACTGTTGTAAATACAGCTATCCTGGCCTTAGCTTTGGGGTCTTTTCTGCCTTCCCTATGACTAATTTCAAACCAAATAGCGAACTTCTCTGCAACCAAATTTTAGACTTGTGCTTCTAATTTGGCATTTCTTCTAGGATATAAACAAGGCCTCTGAAAATGGTCCAGCTGCTGTCTCTTATATAGTTTTGTCAGGGTTCTTAAAATTATAAATTTATTTCCTTGGCAGACATCTACTCAAGCAACACCACTCCTTCCACTGGATAAGCTTTTTCCATTCTTACCTCAATAAAACCTCTAAGAAAGCTAAGAAAGCAATAAGGCTTCATAAGACAGGAATAAGGCTGACAGAGCAGGACCTGAAATACAGTAATTTCACGATTACAGACTGCACAGTTTTGACTAAAATTTTGCTCCCACACCGGAAATGCGGCTTACACTCAGGGGTGGCTAATACGTGAATAATTTTCTGACATTTCCAACCCCAGAAGTGCAAACTGAGGAGCTGAGCTGAGCACCAGCCAGTAAAACCCGGGTTTACGCGATTGTTACAAATTGGTTACTCTGTTGAGCAGTGGGTGGCAACACAGGAGGGGGAGGGAGGCAGGGGAGCTCCCTCCTTCCCTCCTCTCCCACAGCCTTGGGGAGGCAGGGGCTCCGTGCTGCCAGCCCTGCGGCTCGGGGGGGAGGCCTGCCACTGCGGGAGTGGGGGCGCTCCTTCCCCTCCTGCCGCCGCCGCCGTGGGTGCCAGCGGGCTCTGTCCCCGCCTGCCACCGTGGGAGCGGGGGGGCTCCTTCCTCTCCTGCCGCCGTAGAGTGGGGGGGCTCCTGTCCCCTCCTGCCGCCGTGGGGCAGCGCCGGGCCAGGGTGAGTGAGCCCAGAGGCGGTGGCTGGCCCGAGAGGCCCCACTGAACGGCAACGCCGAGCTGGGCCACCCCAAGCAGGCCGAGCCCTCAGGGCCTGAGCCGTGCCAGTAAACCCCCACCCCGGATCCTGCGATTCTGTTACTATTTGGCAACTTTGTTGCCCGCGGGTCCTCACTGCAGACGACAGACCGGCTTATAATTGGGTGCGGCTAATTTATGGACAAAGAACGAAATTTTTGCCAACACCCGGCAATGCGGTTTATAGTCCATGCGGCTTGTAATCGTGAAATTACTGTACTTAGTCTTAGGTCTTCTTTGGTATACTTAATTACTTCTATTGATTCTGTTTATGACAAAACAATCCCATAAGGGAATTCTGTAGCTGAGTTTCATAGCATGCACACTCAACCAGAAAAAAGCAAATGCCTCTGAGTTCCAATCTCTTGTTTTCATCACCAGAAAACATTTCTTAACACAGAAAATTTAAACACAGTTAACATATGTAAAGGCAAAACGTAATGGCAGATATAACTGAGATAGTGATGAACTTGAAATGACATTCAAGAAAAACTTAGTAGTACAATCATAGATGGAAGAAGCATGGAAACCATCAGAAAATTGCATCACTTTAATAAAAATAAATAATCTGGCATATGTTTGGCAGGAAGAGAAAAATAATAAAATCAAGTAGCTATAAAACTATGTGAGTCTATGATTAAACTTCCTGAGCTAGCACCCTCTCCAGCAAGTCTCCTTACTCAAGGATGGGTTCACACTTCTGCAGAGCTTTTTTAAAAGCATGGGCATGACCAACTGCAGGTAGATGGGTAGGACTAATTGCAGGTGGTTTCTATGATAAGGCAAGATCAAATAACAAGTTTATTAAAGAGCAGGCACTGGGAATTGGAGGGCAGCCAGCATCTGAACTTCATTTGACAAGTTTAGCTTGTGTTTAGATAGTTTAGCTACTTTTTTGGCTATATATTAAAAAACATGCAGCAAATTAGATACTCAGAAATTATCCTTTCTAAACACATCCTCAAATCGTTTTTTTTTTTTAATTTCTTGAAGGAAAGAATAATAAAACAATTACTAATCAGTCCTCATATTGTTGAAGATTTCAAGCTGAAGTCATGTAGTTTTAAAATCCCATTTAAACATAACAACTATTTAACCCAACTACAATTCACATAATTATACTTGTCTATCATAGAGAACTGTATGTCCATAATAGTTCGAGGTTCATGTTCTCAAAAGCACCTTTATATTTATCTACCCAGATTTTACCAAACACATTTTCCAAAGAAAATGAGGATTGGCAGAGCAAGCTTTGGCCAATGCCTCTCTCTGTCTCATGAACTAATATTGGTTTTGGTTGACCTTTTATTTCAATTTGTTGACTAACTGAACATCATAAAAAGTACTGTCAAAACCTGTACAAAAGGGACAAGTAGATTTTCTAAAATAAATATTGTATTTTTCAATATTAATCAATTTCCATGTCATATCTCAGTTGAGTAAGGATTTCCAGTCTCTCATTTTGATTAGAATACTAACTGCTGTATGTAGATTTTTTTTAAATTTCTCAACAGACCTGGGTGCTAAAGGAAGTGAGAGTGCAATCTTCTGTTGCATTAGTTAAAACCTCTTCACCTGAATCAGATGGCACCTTTCTCTAGGAAGTCACTCAGAAGGCAAGAGGACAGATACATTATTATTGAAAATTTTAGTTTTCCCTGAAAACCAAACCCAAAATTATGAACATCATCTGTTTCAGCTTTTCAGCTTAATCTTCTACCTTCTACAGCTGAAGTGAGCAGTCCTGGCAAATGGGTTTAACTGTATCAAGACAGAGTAAACAAAGGTGGTTCAAAACAAAAACTCCATCCCTTCTGACCTACCTTCCTCCTCATAATCAGCATCAGATGATATATTTGAAATTTCAAAATTATGAGTAGATTGGATATTTACATGGTCAGGGATGAAAGAATACCAAGGGAAATATGGTTGCATGCCATATTCAAAGCCATGTAAAAATTAAGTACATATGATGATTAAACTGCAAGGATTAGCATGCAGGGAAGCATTTAATAATCTTGTTTGAGATTTCAATCCTGTGATACCAAAAGGATCCTTGAATATTTCTGCAGGAATTCCCTACCCAGAAGCACACTGAGAACATCTCAGAAGATGCTGCATTTTAGAAGAACTGACCACTTGGATTTCCTTCGCTTGATAATTTCCAATTATTAAATCCACTCAGTTATTTAGGCAAGAAGGAAAGAAATAAAACTAAAAACAAATGGACAGAAACGTTAAAAAAATCAGTATGTTTGATTTCAGTGCTTTTAGTTCCTGATTACCAGAAAACTATCCATAAACTGTTTGCAGATGGATTGTACAACATTTCCTGCTATATTTTCTGGTTCAAAGGTGCATCATAAACTGTTGCATAGTATTCTGCTCAACCTTGTTATAGAAAAAAAAATCCTGCCTTAAATACACAATCCACTTCCCACCCCCAACCTTTGCTATTCTTTTCTTAGAGAAAAGCCCACTCTTGGTACCTTGAGGAACTGGTGGTGACAGCTGGTAACAAAGGTATGAGACAGGCAAGAGAGATATAAAGCAACACAGGCAGAAAAGAGAGGGAGAACACTCCTGGAGGCACTAAAGAATTTTACAAGTTTAAAGCATGAGTTTAACTGAAAGGTTAAAGTGCACAAGCTCAAGCAAGTGGCTGAATTTGTGCGTTTGTAGCCCAGAGGACCAACCATATCCTAGGCAGCACCAAAAGAAGCATGACCTGCAGCTTGAGAAAGCTTACTCTTCCTCTCCTACTCCACTTTTGTGAGCCCCCACCAGCAGTGTTGCATCCAGCACTGGGGTCCCCAACATAAGAAAGACATGGACCTGCTTGAGCAAGTCCAGAGAAGGACAAAGATGCTCAGAGGGCTGGACCACCTCTCCTATGAAGATGGACTGAGAGAGCCAGGGTTGCTCAGACTGGAGAAGAAAAGGCACTGGGGAGACCTTAGAGCAGCCCTTCCTGTAACTCAAGAGGGCCTATGGAAATCTGGAGCAGATAGGACATACAGTGATAGGACAAGGAGTAATGGCTTTAAACTGGAAGAGGGCAGGTTTAGATTAGATATTAGGAAGAAATTCTTTACTGTGAGGGTGGTGAGGCACTGGGAAAGGTTCTGTTGCATGCACCATCCCTTGAAGCATTCAAGGCCAGTTTGGATGGGGTTTTGAGCAGCCTGGTGTAGTGGAAGGTTTCCAGGCAATTCCAGAGGGGCTGGAACTAGATAATCATTAAAGAGCCTTACAACTGAAACCATTCTATGATTCCATTAATTTCCCTCATGTCCCTGCTTTTCCTATCAACTGGATTACTTCCAGTGTTAAAGTACAAATCTGAAAAAATACCAAAGTCCTGTGTGCGTATCATGACGGTGGCACGCACGATACAAGTGTTTCACGACTGTTCCAAGGATATTTTCTGATTAAAATACTGATTAGCTTTTATGTAGTCAGGAAGTACACTTAGGTTTCTCCACCTACTTGGATCAGAAAACATCAGGGCCAAAAGGGAAAAAAACTAAAAAATAAATGTATCACCTTTAACCTCTCTTGTTTTTCACATCTATTGTTGTAAAGAGATTCAGACTTCTATTGCTGCAGATTTTAAAAGGCTCAAAGTTCATTTGTGATTACCCTTTGACACTATGTTAGCAATGACACAGTTAACAGACAAAGACACAAGAAAAAAGGAAATTTCTCAGCAATAACTGGTTTTGGGTTATGCTATTCCTTGATCTGAAATAGGCAATGAAATGTGACTTTCAACCTGTATTTCATAACACTTCCTATTTCCTCTCTTCTGTCTTCTAGTGGTCTCAGAGATTTTCACAGTGATCCAAGATCACTAAAAAAAGACAATTAATGTCTTGTTTCAAACTCACTGTTATCTACTGCATTCAGTCCACAGGTGTGCCAGGAGACATTATAACACTTCTTATTCCTTCTTAGGATGTGCAACTTTTGCATAAGAAATGAGTCTGAGAAAATGGGGGAAAAACCTATCTCAGTATATTCTCTCAAAAAGCCTCCTCTATTTTCGTGTATTATTTGTTATTAATAAATTACAAACCCTGATCCAAGTGCCTGTTGATCATTGAAATGGAAAGCTTCATAAAATGTTTTCTTGCTTTAACTCCATTTCTGTTAAAAATGTATTGATACAGAATTAGAGAAAAAAAGCATTACAAATGAAACATCCATATATTAATTGTGAAAACAAATGCAGCAAATGCTCTGGACTTGTACTATTATCAAGGGATTAACTTTATGTGCAGTTTTACATTTTAGCAAATTTAGTTAGCATTAGTTATTTCTTCTACAATAGAAAATATGTGTAGACCAAAGTTTTATTGAGGGTAGACTTTAACAGCAAGATAAAGATCCAAAGGTCCTTATCAACCATGAAAGAGCACAGCAGATGAAACAAAAGAAATGGATATGGATGGACCTTTGCTCATGAATGTAAAGTTAGATGAATCATTGAATTGTTGCCTATTCTCACATATTGTTTTTCTATCCAGCTCTTCTCAGTATACTCCAAACAGATTCCAAACACATCACTGCAGCAGAGATCAGAATCACAGAAATCGGAGTTTTTTGTCTCAGTTCAACAGTCCTTCTAATCTACAGAAACTCATGTTGCAAACAAGTCATCACGAAATATTGTGCCTTTTGACCATATTTAGAATTAACGTCTTCTAGATTTCACTTTAGCAAAATATCTGTTGTTGACTACTTCTGCAATTA
>PYHW01009837.1:4278443-4300779 GCA_013186435.1 Turdus rufiventris | reverse complement strand
TAATTCTATATATCTTTTTCCCAGAAATGTTTTTATATTGTCTTACAACTATTTTAAATACTTCTAGCACCAGACTGAAGCAACAACTAATGATGCCTTAAAGATTATTGAAGTGTCTATAACCACCACCTGAATGTTTTCTAGGATTTTAAAACACTTTTCAAACCTGAAAACAACTACAGTAACTCTCTGTAGCATGTCTGCTCTTGCATTTGATTGAACTGTGATAAATCATTATTTATAGGTGTTGGTTACTGCTACTTGCCAAGATGTAAATGTATTCATACTTCAAGAAGGTACTCAGTCTCTCCTTCTTGTTAAATTAAAAATAATAATAAAAAAACAAAACAAAAACTAGCCTTCATTCTGAAATTGTTTACAATTATTTCAGTGTTGGCTGAAGAAACTGTTTTCAGAGACTTCACAGATAAACCTGTTAAATAACTTATAATTTAAGACAAACTTGCAAACAAAAGATTATTTTGGAAATTTAAAACCAGTCTTCCTAAAAGATAAACCTATTCATGATTTTCAGAAGCTTAAAGCTCTCTCCATAGTTAACAATTTACAAGTTTAAATAACTTTAAAAAAAACCTGTAAGTTTACCTGCTGTCACCACCAGTACATGCTGATTCTATCATCTAATACTCTATGGACAGATACAATTCCATAGATGAGTTCTTTTCAAGAGAATTCATTCTCATGGTTGAGAGAGCTACTTTACTACTCAGTTAATTTTAATGTCATCATTTTATTCACTTTTACTAGGGAAACAGTTTTCCAAATGCTGAAAGCTGATTTCAGGTCTCTGCAGTTAGACATTTCTTTTTCTCCTCTTGTTGGCACTCTTTCCCTTCCCCATGCTATCACTGTGCTTGGGAGCAAAATACTTGGCTGAGGAGAAGGCAAGATTTCAATTTCTGACAGCAGCACAGACTTACGCTGTCTTTGGCCAAGCAAAACATGTATCTTGACTGCAATCAAGATCAGTCTCTTGTGCATCAAGTGTTGTTAATTGCAAAATATAGGAATCGAGTGTAATTACACTAGGGATTCCAAGGTCATCAATTTGGACATCAGCAACTGAAGGGACTTTTGCAATAGCATCCCTCTTGCATTACTGTATTTTATGTTGACTCTACGTTTAAAAACAAAACAATTTTTGCACACATAGCAGTGAACATACAAAAAGAAGTCTTTTACACCACATTCTTTCCCTTATCTCAGGCAACCTTGCTTCTGGGAAAGAAACCTCTGGGGTGAAATTTCTTTTTTACTGCTCTGCTGGAGCCACTATCTCCTTTCTTCATGAGTGGGTCTTGCAACAGATATGCTAGGTACAGGACCACCTGGCTTACTTCATATCATGTATCATCTGCAAGTCGCCATTCTCAGCAACGTCTCTCCCATACATGCAACCACCACCATATATATTGTTATTTCTCTACTCTGTCTTTCTATTTCTTCCACTCCTTTCCTTCTACAGTTGCTTAGAACGACAAAGAGCAACTGAAAGAAAAAGTGGTGAGTAGAGAGGGAATACTGTTGGTTTGCTGCCTCAAATGTGGTTTTGAACATTTAAATTCAACATGAATGCTAAAATAACAGTGTTTTAATATTTTGCAACTTTCCTGTGAAAACATGGAATAAAGCAAATGACCTTGCTAAGCTTGAAGACCATGTTTCATGCTTCTTCTTAAGCACGTTTTTATAATGTACAATTCCTTCTGACTATTGATGCAAATGAAATAAAGTAACAATTTAGTTAATCACACTCCAAATATTCTTGAGGGAGATGGAAAAGAGGTGTCTGTGCAATGTTAAAATCAAACTATAAGTCAACAGGGAGCATAGCATTGCTTGTGCATAGCATATCACCTTTAAAAAAAGGTTAATTACCACTCATTTCTCTCTCCTTTCCTAGAACTTTTCCTTTTCATATTTTTAACTATGAGAGAGGTATTATAATCTGGCTGAAAGCAGAATTAGACACCAGTTATACATAAACATAAGAAATAATAAAAACATTACACACCTGAATATCCACTGACTACACAAACCCAAGCGCATCAGTAAAAAACCAAACTAACCAGTGCTGAAACAGAAATAGCATCCAAAAATCTCAGGACATTATGATCTTTAGGTACAGTGACTAGGGGGAAAAAGGCACGGAGAAACAGCCACTACAATATTTCTGTTTGTGACTTAATCTTAAACCTCTCTAAAAGCATTGGGATATAGAATGTACTTCCCTTTGATGTGGCACTACGTAAAGGAAACAAGTGTCTCCTATATTCTGCTCATTGGCACATAAATCACAGCAGCAGGAAGACAGGCACAGTGACTGTCCATTTGTTTATGCTAAATCACTTCAGGCAAAAATTTGCTGTCAACAAATATCAAGTTTATAGGAAACAAAAAAACCCAACCAAAATACTCACAGCTTTGGTTTGGCAAGCACAGGTGGTGGCTCCTTTGTGGGTGAAAGCAAGACAGCTGGAGGTGGGATGGATTTATCACCATTTGGCTTGCTGTTAATCACTCCATTTACTCCATGAAGAGGGTGAATGCCATTTGATTTTTCCTCAGATGAACTGAGCTGTTGTTGAAGGTCTATCACACCAGGTCTCAACTCAGTGTTGTTTGCTTGGTGGGTATCTGTATGTTTCTTAGGAGGAAGCTCAAGAGAGCTAATTTCAACAGGAGGGAGTGGTGGGAAATGATGGAAATCATCGTTAGAGCATTCCAAGTTGGCTAAAAGAAATAAAAAAGAAGTACATGGTAAATACAAGGTGCATTTTCAGCTTTTTAAAGGTGAAATATCTTTGGTTTTATAAAGGTATTTTTCTGGTCCTCCTATTGGTAATTTATACTGAAGTAGATACATGAATGGGTATTCATTTTCTGAGTTTGCCCCATGCAAAAGGCACAACTAGAAACCTTATGGATCTCTCTAAATCTGTTTCAGGAATCAAGGCACTAACTGAGATTGGCAAGTATGGACAACAACAGCTAAAACAGGACTTCCTCTTCCTGGAGTTTCTGGATCACTGAGGAAAAAATAATTAAAATGCTGAAGAATGCATGCATACATGGCAAGTTTGCAATGGCAGCAGGGTTAGTGCATCCCATGACAATACATATGGAAACATCACAAAACTAAACATATTGTGTCACAGTGCTTTATTTTACAGAAGGCCACCTTTAGTAGCATAATTTAATCTCTTTAATTTTGCCTCTGCTGCCATCTAGTCTTGAACCCTAATGCTTAAGATTTGCCAGGCTTGTGGCAGAATTTTAAAAATGTATTTCACATTAATAACAATATTAAACCAGGAAATGACTATAAGAAGCATTCAATTTGAATGCACTGAGGTTAACAAGCCCTATGTCTTACAGCAGCCATTTTCCACAAAAAAAGCAGACAGACAATTTCACAGGTAAATCAACTATGTAAGATTTATAACTAAAAGCTCCTCTTCGTCACATACCTGAGCAGACAGTTAGTTGTGCACTGCTTGTTACTGAACCATGTTCATTTGTTGCAGTGCAGGTGAAAATTCCCGAATCTTCAGGAAAAGTTTCTGCTATTACAAGCGTACATATCTCTTCTGGAAATAAAGAGAAAAATAAAGTTAATCATAAACTAAAGTACCATGCAATGGTTTTTGCACTGTATGTTAAAAGGACACCAGAAAGTACTTTTACAAAGAAATACTGGGAGAACTGCAGAAGAGATTCCAACATAAATGGCTTTAAGGAAAATCACTTTACATCTGAAAGAAGTAAATTGTTTTCAAAACTGGCTTGAGCTGTAATTTTGCAGTTACAAGTCTGTGCAGTCATTTTATAGACTCAATGTTTTTCTAATGCAGGATAGTACTAATTAATGCAAATGAGTGTAATGACTACAGAAACAATTATCTTTGCAAGATGTTTTAGTGTCTCTAAATAACACCATCAGTACAAACGTCTCATAATTCTTTCTTTCTTTGAACTTTTTTTCTGTATTTAATGCAACATTCAGATAAAATCCCATTCCCAGCAAAACCAGAAAACATTTGATCAACACTTCCAGTTAGCTCTTCCGTACATACTAACCAGAATTAAAAACTCCAGATGCATAAATACACCTCTTATGCAGAGATTGGGAAATTAATTTCTGTCTCTGTCTGCACAGCAGTGACAATGCATACTTTAAAAATATAATAAAAAATAGTATCCCCAAAAACTCTTTAGAATGCAGTGACAGACATATTCTGTAGCTGTTTTAAATTTGTTTAAGCTGCTTTGATAAGCCATGGTATATGCTTTGATTATACCAGAGCTTCTGTCAGAAAACTTGTGTGAAGGATATTAGGCTGGATCTCACAATAATTTTTACTAAATCAATTTTATCCATTTATAATGGGCACATTTAACTGTTTAGGCGTATTTTTCCCAGTTTCTTTGAAGAAGTCACTTTATTCTATCTCTACCTGCAATGGTACTCTGTTTTTTAAAAGATATCACAGTATAGGTAAGTTAAATAATCCTACTATTTATTTGCACAACATACAGATATAATTTTATACCTGGACAATGCCACATTGCATGTCTCCTTAATTAATTTAGAGTTTCTTTTGTTAATGTTGATTTCTTAGTCTCAAAGCCAAAGCAGAGATGTTTTATAACATTCAGATTCATTTAATAAGAAAGAAAAATGCAATTTGGACTTTGCAATTTGGACACTTATGCACAATCCCATTTATTATCAAAAAATCAGCTAATAAAAGCATACTATAAAATGAGGAAAAGTACTTTAGAATCTAATAACTTCCATATGAAATTAAGTCTGTAGAAAAGGTTCAGTAAGGTCAACTTGACTTCTTATAGTTCAAATAAGGAAAACATTTCCAAATAGTGGTTGTTTGGTTTTTTTTCCCCCTGTGGAATGACAGACCACTGTCTCATTTAGACAGTTAACAAAAAAGTTATGAAATTTCTCCAATTATAAATGACAATGTATCCAAAAACTTCCTGTACTGGAAATGGGCTAAAAATGAATGACTGACTAAATACTTAGCTCAGAGTTGTTTTTCAGACAGCAGAATATGCCTTTTTCTTTTTGGCAATGCAAACCAGTCATTCTGTGTAGCTGCAAGAGTCAAGTCTGGTAATACTGTAGCATGTTGGATCTTATCTAACACAGATGAAGATTAATGACTCATGAAAGGTCTTATCAGGAAAGTAATGGGTAACACAAGCTAGATTTTGAACTACTGAGATCAGCTTTTTTTAGAGCCTTGGTGTGTCATAAGCAGTTGAAGTTGTATCGTTAACCACACGTGCGTACTCCTGGACTGAACTGACCCTGGGGATGTAATCTTATACAGGCAGCATTCTAGTTTCCTGTTCATTTAACAGCAGAATGCTGAAAGCTGGGTATTTCAGGACTGAAAAAGAAGATCACTCCACCAGGCTGAGAACTACTCTCAGAATAAGGGCAAAGGCACCATAAAACAGCAACCAGCAGAACTTTTTCAAACAGCAGAGCTAATTAATGCACAACATTCTTCCAGGTTTTTAAGTGTGTAAAATGATCACATGAGAAGAGCCAATCTTCACTCTTCAGTGACGAAAGAATTATAACGGATTCCACAATGATATGCTTTGTTTACTGAGGAGGTATGTTTTAAAAATATATATGGTAGATCGTAGCAATCTTTGTAAAGAAATTTCAAAGCAAATTAATGATGAAAATAATCAGGGATTAAAATTTAGTCTTTTCAACCATATGAACAAACTCCAACACGATCTATCATAAGAAAACTTGCTAAACCGAAAACATGAAAATCCTAAGAACAAATCAAAAGGCAGCATGGGCAAAAAGCATGTGTGAACAACACACTGCCATCATCTTTATCGATTTTCCTCCTCCAAGCCAAGAATCACTCACCTCCAGGTCCTTGCTAAAAGGCTTACTACTGTGGAACACATACAAATGAAACACAAATTTGGCAAAAGGAAAGTCAGTGTTCTGAGTATTTTTCTACCTTTACATCCTGACTTACACAATTATTTTACTTTCTGATACTGTGCTAAGCAGAATCAGAAGATTTGAGGGAAATAATGTCTGTTCTACTTCCTGGCGGTCATCAGCTGACAATTTCATCACAGAAATGTGTTCCAGAAAGCAGTTCTGAAATGCTGTTCTCAGGGCCTTAAAATATATTTAACACTTGACTAAATGAATACAAAAGCATTTTGTTCACTGAAACATGCAAAATGCTTAGGCATGCAAGCACTTGACTGTTTTGTCAGTTATTTAGAGAGATTAGATTATTTAGAGAGATTTAGAGCAATTCTTTCCCTTTATGGCTCATGAGTCCATTAGGAAGAATAAACTTTGGTAAGAGAGAAAAATGTTGCATTTTAACAAATTTTATTACTGGCAATGTGTTTACTTCAGAATGTTTCTCTGTATTACTCTTATATATGCAACTTCATCTCTGACCATTAGCTTCCTCCACTAAAATGCACACACAGCTAGGGAAATAAGTACTGTCCTTTGCTAGTGGCTGTTCATTCTGATGCAATGAACAGAGCAACTTCCATAGCTGTAGGTTCAAAGCTGTAAGTTTTCTGATACACAGAGACAGCGGGAAGTCACAGTTGTGGTTTCCTGGCAAAAATTCAACAAAACAGAACTCTGACAACTTCTAGACGACTTGTGTCTTACTCTCCTTCAATGTTCCACAAGTGTTTAGCTCCAGTTTAACTCAAAGCAATAGGCCCACTGGGTTACTTCTCATCTAGGTATCTGTGCATCTTTTATATAAAGAGAATAGAGAAGTGTGAAAATAGACAAGAATATGCAAAATAGCATAATAAATGGTAGTATAGTAGACCTGTAGATTTCCTTGCAATAACATAACAAAAAATGTATTCAATTTGCCTGTTTCTGATAATCACTATTGCATATACCTTTACCCAGTCAGACAGCAGTTCTGGCTTATTTAGTGAGTTTTAAGTCACTCAAGGAATGAAGAGTGAAGTTTTTAGAAGATGCACAAAATGGACTATGTTTGAAGATATCTCAAACAGCAGTTACAAAAGACTGATAAGAATACTGAACAACAGCAAATGTGATTGGGAGCAACAAAATGTAGTTTTAGGGTTGAGAGCCTAGGTTACATGATATGTAATCAATAACCAAGACATCTGCAGTCTAGCCAGATTGGGTACAATAAATGGGAACATTGCTATGGCAAGAAAAACTTTAGCCCTTAAAACATTGTTCAGGTCTGAGGAAAAATTAATCCATTTATCACTGTCAAGGAAAAGTTTATGCTAAAGCTTACCCTAAGGCAATTAGGATACTGTAGATGCCTAAGCCACCTAGTTTGAAGTGAAGTTAGGTATATACATCAAGGCTGGAATGAATGCATTGGGCAACATAGCTGTGAATATTACTGCATTCCAAAAAGCTTTTTAAGTTTACAATTGGAGAGGAATGGCAGCATTTTTTTTTCAAATCACATAGCACAAAATAGATCAGATGTTTGAATTTGGAACCATCAACAAGCAGGGATAGTTGTAGCAGTCAGACCTAAGGTGAGGTCACTGACAGGAACAGAATTCTGTAGGTATCTTGGGAGCACAGAGTACAACTGAAAATTTAATTGACAAACAGTAATATGTAAGTTCATCAGACCGCCTTAAATGAAGGGGAATTTTAGCCTATTTTCAGATTTTCTCTTAATCTTGAGAGGTTTCTTGAGATATGGCTCATAGAAGATTGCTCTTTCCAAGTGCTTGGTGCTTCCCAGCAGTGAAAGAAGATTAGTCATGATTCTCTTGTTTTCACTAAAAAGTGCAAGGATCTGGCATGTATGCTAACCTACCAAAGGTTCTAAGTCTTGAATTTCATCAGCTACCAGAAAGGTGATTTTCTTGGTGCAGGGAAGCAGTAAGGATTTCTGTAACTTTTGCCATGGATTTTCAGTTTCAAACGTTATGTAGAAATAGGGGGGAATTTCTAAAGAAGTTACTTAACTAGAGTGGGGACTCGAACACAGCAGTTAAAAAGGAAACAAGAAAGCACAAACCAAGAGAAGTGATGACTATCTTTTGAGATGTGTTTTGTGAGCATTCACAGTATTGTGCTTAGTGAAAAAAAAAGCATGTACATGTGGCAATTCCCTGGCAATTTAAGCAAAATTACTTCATACAGTTTTCTTCTTACATGCTGTTAGACAATCGTTCTAATGTAATTCAATACAGTTTGTGGCTGTCTCCAGACAGCTGAGTAATGGTCAAAATATCAACAGCTGGCAAGTGATTCCATGGGATTTTTCATTCTCAGGCAGTCTGTTTTTGAAGGATTCAATCAGTATAAAGTCAAAATGTCCAAGAAAGAAGTACAGAACAGGTAATTTGACAAACTGTGATGTTGGCTTTGAGTAATCTGACTACCTATTAATTCACAAAGCAGTCTGGAGGGATTTGCAATGCAAACTGATTTCTGTCTAGACAGAAAAAGGAGTGCAAAACACATTAGAGTAGATAGAGTGTAACAAAAAAAGTAGCCAAAAACGCCCCTTTGCTTTCTGATTTCTTACCTTTTTGAGTCCATGGAATATCTTTCCTTTAAATCATTAGTACTGACCTATCAAAGGACAGATGGTTATTGACTGCTATAAAGTGTTTATTGGTTGGACTTTGGTTGATGACCAGCACTTCAAGTCACACTACAGTTTGTTACAATTTATGTAAAGTTCCATGGATGTTTCACACTTTGAAAAATTGTTAGAAAACATGCCCATCTTTCAAAATTCTGAATACTTATCTAGCATATGCATGTTTCCCTGTCAATCTTGCATATGTATCAACCATCTGTATTGAATAGCAGTTATGTGTTTGTTCAGGAAAAACTTCCTATGAAGGCATTGTTTAGTCTGGCTTCTAAGACTTTGAATTACATCACAAACCAGTGCTGCATCTATTACATTTCTGATACTCATATCCAGTTTCCTGTTGTACAAATTTTAAGATTTTTCATGACATCCTAAAAGCCAGTGTTATTATTATCAGTGTTACTATTAATGTAAAAAACATTGCTCATTTTTATGCCAAAAGGCAGTATTTACATTTTGCCCAAACTTTATTTACATTCCCTTTGCACGCACAGTGACAATTTCTACACAAATAAGCCAGTAAGTGTACTATCATTAATTTTTGTAGTGTTTAAGACACTGTACTATTTAAGATACTACATTATTTAATAGGGCTTAGTAGGAAAAGGTAAGTGCACAAATCTTAAGAAATAGTATAGTACTCAGCTCATTGAATCCAGGGAGAGCAAAATACCAAACTGAAACTCTTTCACAGACTGAAAGCACAGGAAAGTGCTCATAAATATATATTGCATCACAATTACAAGCATGAAAAAAGAAATAATCTAACAACAAACCAGCCAGACTGCAATCAGGCATCCACAACTGTTATGTCTATAAAACTGCAACAATACAGATACCAAAACTGTTTCGAGATGTCTTTCTATTCTCGTCTTGCCAACTCCTTTGAGAACAGTACAAGATACCATGACATTAAATAACTTTTCTCTACTTGAGAAGGCTCAAGAAATGCTCCTTTCATGTAAAAATCCGTTCCTAGTACCCTTTAGAAGACTTAGATATCTTCTCCCAGGGTCTGCAAGCTACCCAGAAATGGGAAGCAGAACATTCAGCATGATGCAGGTATGTGAGAGGACTGGCAAAGTGATGATCTCTTTGGACCCAGAATCTCACCTTCTATTTCCTATTTCAGGCAGCGGTTGTGAAAGCAAGTTGATAGTTTTGTGAACTAATAGCAACATTCTTACTTCTTCCACAGAAATAACTGTTAGAGAGGCTACACAAACCTTGCAACTAACAATATGAAAATTAGCTGGTCACGAAAAAAATCTTCTAGCACTCTATTCACACAAAGGAAACCTTTTCTTTCTAGCAAAAAATTGCTTCTCCTTTCTACTGGATGATGCTCCATTCCTACTCTAAAATATTTAGTTCATCTAGCAATATACACATTAGGTTTATTAAAGAGGATGAAAGGGTAAAAAAAAAATTACAAAAACAAAGCAAACATTCACGACTATGAGTTTTGATGGAAAAGTCCTAAACTGGATATTAAAAAGAAAAACTCTAAGATAGTCTGGTAAATTTATAATTCTTAGAAACTTTAGTGTAAAATGTCACTCCTTTCAGACACTATTTATTATGTTAAAGGACGAATTGAACACAGTTCAAGTGATTTTGTAGTAAAGGAGCTCTTAGTTAGAATGAACCAGATATACTAGATATGATTCTGATAATGTTAGCAGATTAAATTCAGAAAAGAATTTGCTATTTTAACAGGAGAAATTTTCCTCTGAGAAGGTGGAAAAAGTCAACCTATTGATTAGATTGTTTTTTCTTTTTAAGATATCAAGAAAAGAGCTAAACTGGGAGACTTATTCTGTAATATGTATTAGAGGAGAATGTTCTAAGAAAGCTACAGAATTAAACATATTTCAACACAAACCTATTGTCCTTTATTTATTTTCACATCCAAAGGTTTGACATGATATTGAAATTCTCTTCAAACTATTTTGTACCCTAACTTACAATATTTAAACCCTAAAGTTTGTGTTATATAAAATACTAATAGCCCATTGCTAGCACTTGGACATGTTTTAATTCCTCATGAGAGGTTAATTTGGTTTTCCAATACTCTTCTTTCCTTCACATGACTCACATTTTCAAACCTCCACAAATCAAGTCATTCAGTCATATGTATTCAGGGTATCAGCTAATACTAGAGCTGATGATGTTGCACACCATGATCAACACTATCAACTATTAGGACAGAGCATGCACATGTGTGTGTGAAATCTATACGTACAATGAACATGAGGCAAAATAGGTATATAATAATTTAGTGAAGTAGCGAGAAAATTAGTGAAGAGCTGAGAAAGAAAATATTTTTCCATCTTTCCTTCCTATCATTTTAATGATAATTAAAGGAAAGCTGCATTTTTCCTAGTCTGTATCCTCATAGTCACAGTGCTACTTTACAAATATCTCTCAGCTTCTAGGTCTGTCCTGCCTGTCAATTCAACCCCTCAGAGTTTAAAATATCCTTCTACTGCTAACATCTTTCAGAGACACTCTTTGGAAATACTCAGATCCTAGATAGAAAACTTTTCTGGTTTTTTCAGTGTCATAATTAAAACTCTCTCTAAATTCAAGAATATTCAAGCATAACTGGCCACATTCTTAAAGCAAAGTTCAGACTGTATTGCTGTCTTCTCTTCTGCATGTTTGACAAGAACATTCTCAGTCTTTTAGCATCCACTTACTATTCAAGAATCTCCCCCAGTATACAATGATGTGTAATGGGAAAATGAAGGAGAGACAGAAAACCTGCAGCTGGAAGAACAATTTTTACTTGTTGAAATCTAGGACTTTTATCTTGTGAACAGGCTAGAAAAAAAAAATCAGGCAGTGACGCTTTTATTTGTGTTTAAGACACATCACATCTGCCAAGCTGGATTGGTAAAACTAGCACTTAGTGGTTGGGTGTTATGTAATCCTTATGAGCACCATTTGGGTAATGGAATTTTGTGGGACTTGTCCTTTTTCCCTCTAGTCGCATGCAAACCATTTACTTTCCTTGCTGGTCTAAATGGAATTTACTGTTTAACTAATAAAGGAATTGATGTAAAGGACAGAGTACAGTATGGGAGGTGTGATAAAGCAGTATTGTCTTTAAGGGGGTTTCAATTTACCAATGTTCAGCAGAAACACTTTTCTATTTATGGCTTCAGTACAAATTCAAAAAGCTAATGAATCAAGAGATTATTTTTTCATATGATTCTTACCAGGTTCAGTTGCAGATCGTGGCTCTGCATATCACGTCATAAGGAGGGAAAACAAACAAAAAAAATTAAATTAGAGATTGCATTAATAAATAACAGTGTACTGAATGAACATATTATACTGAAATACTGTAAAATAAGTAGACAACCTGTGCAAATGTTACAAAATCAACAAGATTGAAATTGTTTGTCAGTAGCAGAAGTTCAGTTATTACTTCTAGCCATTAGCACTAAAATGGGAAGAGGAAAGGACTCTGTCCAAAACTGAATCCTGACAGACTACAGTAATTTCACGACCACAAGGCGCACCGGACTATAAGGCGTACCCCCCGGGAGTCGGCAAATTTTGCAACTTTGTAGATCATATAAGGTGCACCAGACTATAAGACACACTTTTTTTTTGCAGCGAGGATCCGCCCCCAGCTCCCCCTGCGTGGTTGCTGGCCTTAACCTGGCAGCCATGGGCCCCCGGGCCTGCCTGTACCCAGCGGGGCCGGGGCATGCCTGTTGCCCCTCCGTGACACCTCCATGGGGCTGGGCTGTGCCCGCTACCCCTCCATGCCGCCTCCATGGGGCCGGGGCATGCCTGCCACCGCTCTGCCCTGCCTCCGCAGGGTCAGGGCATGCCTGCTGGAATGCTACGGGCCCCCGGGTCCCCCTGCACCCGGCAGCTGTGGCTCTGCCTCCACCTGGCAGCCATGGCCCTGCCAGATCCCCCGGCGGCTCGCATCTCACACTTCCAGGTTCGCAAATGTCGCTACTTTGTACATTATATAAGGCGTACTGGACTATAAAGGCGCACTTACGGGTTCGGGCCAAAATTTTAGTCAAAAGGGTGCGCCTTATAGTCATTAAATTACTGTAATTTAATGATCTTTTTCCATCCTGCATTAAAAGCAGCCACTTCAGATTATTCCCTGAGCCGGTTTTGGCTAAGTGCAGCTGTGCCAGATGTGCTATAACTTCAGTATGAACTGGAGTCAAAGGCAGTAAAGTGGGATGCCACAACTGGCACCATTAATGTGTTTTTCTCAAACCCTTTGGTAGCACAGTGCAGGCCAAGTTGGTTTTCACTTGGAGTAGTGTCCAGTACATCTGGAATTGACTGAGGTGAAGACACCCAGAACCTCCTGTTGCTAGCCACGGCAGAAACAAGAAGAGGAGTTAATTGCAATGCTAAACCCAATGCTAGGGTCCAGTGGGACCATGGGTGAAGATTGTAATGGCAATACATTTAAGTTGTTGTAACCTGTGATTTCAGTTGCATGTTATAGGAATTACTATACCAGGAGTAACATGAAACAATTGAGCAGAAGCCCTCACAAGAAGCAGTGCAAGGGCAGTGATGACCTGGCTTGGGCTGGCCTTTGGTGTTCGTGTGGGATCTGAGCATGACATAAATGGTATGGAATAAGGGGGTGGAAAAAGTCCTGGTTTTAAGTTGGATAGAGTTAATTTTCTTCACAGTAGCTGGTATAGCGCTGTGTTTAAGATCTGTGCTTAAAACAGTGTTGGTAATGCAGAGACTTTTTTTATAAAGGTCTTTTCTGCTACTTTTATCTTGCTGATAGTAAGGAGGCTGGGGATGCACAAAGAACTGGGAGGGAACACAGCCAGGACTAACAAACTGCACCGATCAAAGTGATATTCCATACCATATGACATCATGCTCAGCACACAGATCTGGGTGAAGAAGGAGGAGAAGTAACATTCAGAGTTAGGGCGTTTGTCTTCCCAAGCAACTTACAGGTAATGGAACCTTTCTTTCCTCAGAATGGCTAAACACCTGCCTGCCCACAGGAAGGGGTGAAAAGATTCCTTGTTTTGCTTTCCCTATTAAATTTTATCTCAACCTATGAGTTTTCTCACTCTTACTTTTCCAATTCACTTCCCCAGCACACTGAGTGAATGAGAACCTGTGTGGTCCTCAAATGCTGGCTGAAGTTAAACCATAACATTGCCTTACTTTTTTGGAGAATTCTGAAGTCTGGAGAATCTTGAATTTCAATGCCCTGTCGAAACCACTTAACATGAATGGGAGGAGGTCCTCTGACCCTGCATTCCAATACCACGACTTGTCCTTCAGATGCTGTGGCATTTTGTAGCTCCTGAAATATAAGCATCACAATTCAAATAAACCAGGAACACTTTACATTCTTAAAAACAATCTTTTCTTCCCTTGGTAATTCAACTTTATTTTATTGTGTCATTACATTTTTGCAATAGACATTTTCTTTCATCCAGATTGAATTTAATTAATCTACATAGTTAAAAAATATTGAATAGGTTATTCACAAATACATTTTTAAAAAGACCAAATATGGGGAAGGTGCAGAAGTATTTAATTCCTCAAATTAACACAAACAGATCACTGCAGTTTGAGCTTTCTGTTTTTATTCTTCTTCCACAAACTGAAATGAAAATTCTGGAACTAACTACACATTGACGGACTTAATCCTGAGAGAGTAGCTGAGCTGCTTTTGGGCCCAGCTCTAGAACATTTTTTGAAAGCTGAGCTGCTTTTCATCTGAGTTATATATAACAAACCAAGCAAAATTAGATGATACCAGTATGATTAGGATATATTAACTTATATTAACTACAGGTAGCTTCTGAGACAGTAGTCTGGCTGTAATAAATCCTTGTAAACCTGAAAAATTTCAGGAAAGTCTAGATCTTTAATGAAGAGATGCAGCAAGGGGGAAACATATTAAGTAACAGAACTGACACATGACTGACACAATTTTTACCTTTGTTATCTATCTGAAAATTATAAATCAGTCTTTTTTACTCTGCAGTGGCTGTCTCATGTCCTTTGCAATTTATTGACAATGTTTTAGAGTTTAATGCAGAAAAGCACTTGAAATTAGGCCTGAACTCAAATTTATTACTAGTTTTTATTCACAGATCTCTAGTTAATCAAATATGTAAAAATTTTGTTACATGGAAACCTAAAAATCTTTGAGCTGTTCCCAGAACTTTGTATGGAGAGAAATCTATGTCAGGAAGCAGCATTAAGTACATATTTTGTTATTTTTATCTGGTTTGTTTCTTCTGTAATTAGTGGGTTTTTTGTTTGGTATGTCCCAGCTTTCTTAACCAAGTTAATAATTAATTTTGGGGACAAGAGATATGAGCATTAGGAAGAAATAGCAGAGTTATGATTGCTTTGGTAGTTTCTTGGATGGGGGATGGACTCCTGTCTCCTGCTCTTACTTGGAAATTGCCTGCCTCCCAGCCTTGCAGGAATCACACTCTCTAATCTCCTGCACCCCCACTATTCATTTGCACTATATATATAGGTGCAGAATTACGAGGGGCAGAATGAGACCTTTCTTGACATGAGACAGGAATACGATGGAGCCAAGCTAGACAGCTAGAGAGCAGGGCTTAGTCTTATCTCTACACAAAACTATTTGCTCTTCCATATTCATTTTCAGTCAAATGTTTTCCTGAAGTAATAATCATAAATACTTCTTTTTGGTTTCAACAAGTAGTGATTAAAGAATAATTGCTACTATGGAAATCATTGTTTGTGGCACAATGAAATAATATTTTCAAATGAAGTTATATTTTATAGATCAGGGAAGCATGCCATCCTTCTCTTTGCTGCTACTTAATTCCTGGTTCTTAAGTTTGATTTGAGATGAACATGAAGATAAATATTGACTTAAGTTTTTACCTAAGAAATACTGAATAGAAACTTCTCTTCTAAAAAGTATGATCAGCAGGACTAGAGAAAGGACTGGCTCTTGTACTCAGCACTGGTGAGGCTGCACCTCAAATCCTGTGCTCAGTTTTGGCCCCCTCAGAAAAATATTGATACGCTGGAGCATCTCCAAAGAAGAGCAACAATGCTAGAAAAGGGTTTAGAACACAAATCCTATGAGGAGCAGCTGAGAGAACTGGGGCTGTTTAGTCATGAGAAACAGAGGCTTGGGGAGATGGTATTGCTTTCTCCAACTACCTGAAATGAATTTGTAATGAAGTGAGGGTTGGGGTCTTCTCACAAGTAACATGAAATTGGACGAGATGAAATGGCCTCAGGGTGTGACAGGGGAGGTTTTGATTGGATATTGGGAAAATTGTTTTCAGAGAAAGGGTTGCCAAGTCCTGGTTGCCCAGGGAAGTGACTGAGTCACCATCCATGGAAGTATTTAAATGCCATGTAGATGTGGCACTTATCAACATGGTTTAGCAGTGGGCTTGGTTAATGGTTGGGCTTGATAATCTTAAAAGTCTTTTCCAGCCTAAGTGGTTCTGTGATTTCTACCTTAATTTTTTTTTTCTAAATCAGAGTTAAAAAGCCTGTGCTATTTCTTCTTATCAATTGTGAATGAAGCTTTGTCACGACTATTGTATGTAATCATTGCTTACCTTGCTATATTTTACAAAGATTTGTCAATGGAGAACAGTCAAGGGCAAACTCATACAGAGTATTCATTTAAATCCACTGGTAGAATGCGTAAGAACTTCGTTGTTAAGGTGGAAAAGTATTTTCTTAGGAAGTCATTAATACTGGAAAGTTTCAACACGATCAAACCTTCCTGCATTAGGACACGTAATTTCCATATTTCTTTTGGACTGTAAGAATATGATATAAAAATCATGATGGATAAAACATACCTTCGTAAAAATAGGTGTGGAATAGATAGGCTTGGGTCCATCCAGATGGTGCAGGTATGAAGTTGGGCTTTGAATCTGCAAAGCAATGTAACAATGCTATAATATGAAAAGAATACTGGTTTCAATGATATGCCCTCCCCCAACACATATATGCAAAAATGCAAACTCTCACATGTGTGGTCTTATTACGATGTTACCTTTCTACCATACTTCTTGGGAGACAGAACTATTTCACATTTGTTCTATTACTGAAATCAAAATGCAAGCTTTGAAGGCTTCTATAATTCTAATAAAAATTTTGTGTCCAATTCTCTTTGACTAAAAGTATTGTGAGAATTTGACTCCTGTTAATAGACTCAAGTAAATCCATTGCACTGAATCATTTTTGCTTCTTACTGATGCAGTGATAAATAAATCCAGATATCTAAAAGCTTATCAAGGTTAGCTTAAGGCAGTGAAAAGAATTCACAGGCTGAAAGAGATTATAATTTTGTAAACACTAAGTCTGCCACAGTGCCATTAAAGACTTAGTACAAATGAATAAACAATGATTTTCCATATGTAACATCTAGATAGTAAAATTTATTTTTCTCTAAAAGGCCCAGAGAAATTCTATCAATATTAAATTTAATAACAAAATGTAAAACTTTTCCTAAAAAATCTTACAAGGCATTCATTTGTAATACATTCTTCTGGGACAAGAATAAGTCACCATTAAGTGATAAACTCTAATTTTCATCATCACCAGATCTGTCTGCTGCTCTAATACTATGTTGATACACATTGTTTAAGAATCCATATGTATGTTTACTTTCATATCCCATTCAGTGGACAAAAACTTAATTTAAAAAAAATCATAATTCTTAATATAGTAATATAAGTTTATAGTTTAACAATATAATTCCTCAAAATGACAGAGTTTTTCAGGAGTTGGAATCTTGGAAGAAAACATGAAATACTTTTACTGATTTAAAAACTGGTGTTTAAAAATACCTGCTGACTGGGCACAGAGATAGGTTGAATTACAGCTGTGGTCACTCCTGATTTTGGTGTAGAAGATCCTATTGTCAAGGAAACAGAAGTGGTTTTCTTTTGGGCCCTGAAAAATAAAAAGCCAGGAATCACTTTATCAGATCTGAAATGAGAATGTGTTAGTTTGCAATATGCAAGCCACCTTCTACTTTCTACATATTTAAATATGTCATTATCAGCTGAAAAGATCAACATGAATGATGAAGATCAAGATGGACAGACAAAGCTTGAGTAGAACACAGCCTTTGGCTAATTTACACTTCATCACACAATAAAAAACTGATTTAAGATGAAACAAAAATGTATTTTGTTTCTTTAATTGTAGTCCTCTTTGGAAAAATATTTCTTTGGAGACCCTGGACTGGATGACTACAAATGAAAACTTGGTTAACTTGAACTTCTGAATATGAAAAGTTGATATCAACAAATATGTTGTCAGGGTAGGGCCAGCCTTTTCTGACAGAACAAGCAAATTAATACAATTTACAGTCATAATACTACATATTTATATCACATGAGAGAAATAGAAAAGACAATACATATCCAAGTGTACCCCAGATGCTTATTCAGATTATAAAACTATCCAAGATTTTCCAGTATCCCTTATTAAGAACATTTGCATAATATTGGTACTGCTTTACACACTTACTGTGGCATAGCTCCAGATTTTAATTTGAAAATTAAACTTTCACCCTCTGAATCTGTAGAACTGGCACCTGGAAAAGAAAGTTTTTTCAATAATCTCATATCTTTTATTGACTTATTTGGTGTTTAAATTCCAAAGAAAAAACTATGATACTTTTGCATTTCACTTCAAGAATTGAGAATTTCCTGTAACAAACTATGGCAGTTTTTTTATCTGATAAAAATTGTAACTATGTACTTTAGACAGTTACAGAAATCATAACCATGCCAATTCAACTGCACACTGCTTTCCCTGGGCTCCTCCTGTCTCCCTTCATATTGAAACAAGTATGGACAAGACAAAAGAAAAAAATGCTGAGTACTAGTGCTCTACGTGAAATGTATAATTTTATTTACTTAAATTTTAAATTTGAAGCTTAAGCAAACATATACACAGATGACAAATCTTCAAACTTAAGTAAGAGCAACTCAGTACACCAAGACATTTTCAGACTAAACTTGCTGCCCATGATGTCCACATTTCAGACCATTTACATTAACCTACACATAACATTTATGTATTGCTATTTCTTGCCCGTGGAAGTCTTGATATGATGTATGTGTTTGGCAATATCCTGAGCTTACTTAAAGAAATAAATATGAAAGCATTTATTCCCTTTGTCCTAATTTTTCCTAAAACCAGATATTTTACACATTTATTCTAGGCATTTATGTGGTCCATATTATTCCTCAAGGAATTTCTGCATATATATGGATAGCTGCATGTTTAATATAAACCATAAGCACTTCATAATCAATATGCATATTATAGAATAGACAGATTCCAATTAATCAATTCTGGGACTAAAATACCCAAGTACCCTATTGATTTACAAAGTTTATGCTACAAAATAAATCAAAGCAATAAGTAGCACAGAACTGATGAGAAGAGAGAAGCAAATGTCCAGTCATCAAAGTGAGTCTACATGAAAGGATTTCTTAAGAACACAGAACAACCAGGTCTTGCATGGCTGGGCCTGCTGCACAAAAGAAAGTATGATGCATCAGTGTCATCAAGTCTATTAACGTACAAAGCAATGCTTGTGCATCAACCTGTTTCCCTTAAAAATGACAGGGGATGAGCCTCATGACTCGTACAAGTCTCTCTCTTTCAAAGTAACACGTTATAAAACTTCAAGATAGGACTTACGTATAGCATGACTGACAGATGTCAAACAACGAATTGTTTCATTCACAGCATCTCTATGCCTAGCTGTTTCTTCTTTTGCTGTTGCTTCTGTCCTTGTAACTTCACACAGCAATATGTATTTGTACTACACCTGACTATTTCTGAAATCGTGATTAATTCTGTATAGAAAACTCCTACTAGAATCTGTGAGATTCAGAAAAGTCTTGGGGATTTTGCTATTATATCCCAATAGAGTATTAAAAAGTTCTCAGAATAAAGAGCATAATGAAAGAAATCCTATAAAGGCACATATGTAATGATTTAGCTAATTAACAGTGAAATGGTTTTTGTTTTGTTAATGAAAAACTATTTAATAATTCATATTTCTTATGACTGTTTCTTATATTAATTTATTTCATGTTTTCAAGTGACCATTTAAATTAATTTTAATGACTTACTAAACTGGTAAAAGAATATATAGTACCCAGTTTTCTGGGAGACGTTTGAATTAAAAATAAAAATCAGTATTCAGTTAAGATAAGCTTGCCTGAAATATAGTTCCCTGCTAAATAATAACTTAATAATTTTACTCATGGTCATCATTACCTTTTCTCAGGGAAAATAATACTTGAACTATGACTAATTTTGCAGTCAGGAAATATTTTGACAATAACTAGCAGCTGTTTCGGGACAAAACCTGACTGACTCAGTATGACTGACTTAAATTTGACTTAAAATCAGTACACCAAAGATAATGGATTATAGAACATTTATACACGACTAAAGAAGACTCATTTGGGGCAGCCACATTTATTTGCACAGGGAGCCAGTTCAAAACTGAGATGGGGATTACTGCTATCAGGAAAATCATCATTGCTATCCCTAGTCAAATCTTTAACTAGTGATTTACAGAGGTACTGCTTAAAAGCTAATGATACGCCGAAGTTTTTGTTGGTTCCTACTGTTTCATTCTTTATCTCTTTTCTACCCTAAGTAAATAGCAATCAGTGATTCCTGATACATTCCTTGAAATATCTGAATTAATATGACATGATGCTCAAAATGTATTGTGTTAAAGAAAAGTCGAGGAATATCATAAAAATACCACCATATTGAATGTAATGTTAAAATAAAGAACCAAAAGTAAACTTCAGCTTAGTTATCTTTTCTTATATGCATTAAGTATTTTACTATTTTATCTCTTACCTTCAATGAATATTTCAGCTGATGTGCTATCTGAACCAAAAGAATTTGAAGCCAGACAAGTATAGCGTCCAGTGTCGTCTTCAAAGGCTTCTACTATAATTAGTGAATGAAGTCCTCCACTTTCAGAATGGATCTGAATGTCAGGGGAATTCTGGAGTTCTTTTCCTTCACAGAACCATCTGCAGCCCACACACATTTAGAAAGACAAAGAAAAAAAGAATATAAAGGATTGGTTCAGGCTCATCGCACACAAGAAGACATTACACTCTGCTGCAAAAATCTAAATTGCTACTGAAATCAGCACATGGTGCTTTGAAGTGTTTAACAAAGAAAGTATTTCACAAAGAAATAACTTGCTAGAATAAACCCTGTTTAAAAGGCAGGGAGACATTTCTGAATACTAAGAAAATTGTACACAACACACCTACATTTTAAAACTATCTCCTATCCTGCTTTTGCTAAATGAGTTTTTCCTGCATAACGTGTGTATTGGCTTGTTTTGACCACAGTCTAATCCATTTCAATATAACTTATCACTCCCATCTACCTAAAACCCACCGATTCTGCACACAAAAGATCTAAATTTGTAATCAGTGGCACAAAGTCTAGCTGAAGGCCTGTCACTAGTGGTGTCCCCCAAAGGTTGATATTTGGCCTAGTATTATTCATCAATGCCTTGGCTGGATGAGAAGGTGCCTCCTCAGCAAATTGACCGATGACACAAAGCTGGGAGGAGTGGCCAATACCCCAGAGGGCTGTGCAGCCCTTCAGAGGGACCTCGAGAGGTTGGAGAGATGGGCACAGAGGAATCAGCTGAAATTCAGCAAAGGCAACTGCAGGGTCCTGCAGCTGGGGAGGGAGAAACCCCAGGCACCAGACAGGCTGGGGCTGATCTGTTGGGAAACAGCTTGTGGAGATGGACATGGGGATCCTGGTGGACACCAAGCTGTCCATGAGCCAGCAGTGTGACCTTGTGGCCAAGAGGCCAGTGGTGACCTGGGGTGCTTCAGGATGAACATTCCAGCAGGTCAAGGAATGTGATCCTGCCCCTCTGCTCAGCCCTGGTGAGGCCACATCTGGAGTCCTGTGTCCAATTCTGGGCTCCTCAGGACAAGAGAAGCAAGGAGCTTATGGAGCCCCTGTTGAGAGGGCAACAAAGATAATTAAGGGACTGGAACATCTCTCATATAAGAGTAGAAGATGGGCCTATTCAGCCTTGAGAAAAGACAACTGAGACGGGACCTCTTGAATAAGTATCTGAATGTAGGGTATCAAAAGGATGGATCCAGGTCCTGCTCAGTGATGTCAAGCAAGAGGACGAGGCAACCCATTCACAGAAAGTTCCACCAGAATATTAGGAAAAAATTTCTTAACTGTGTGGATGACTGAGCACCAGAAGAGATTGCATAGAAAGGGTGTGGAGTCTCCCACACTGGAGACACTCAAGAACCCTCTAGGCACAATCCTGTGCCAGGTGCTCTGCTTGAGAAGGGAGGCTGGGCCAGATGACCAACTGTGATCCCTTCCAGCCTGACCCATTCTGGGATTTTTGTCCATTTTGCCCAGTCAACCTAACAGTCCCATGGCACAGGTTCCATATTGGTAAGTTTTAAATAGGTTTACTCTTGCTTTAGATCAAGAACATAAACTGGTTTCCTAGTGGATTTTTATGTATGCAAGTAAAATGTCTTCCACTACAAAAAAGGAATGCCCCAACAAAAGTGCTGGATTTAGGTACAGACAAAACAGACTTATCTAGG
>PYHW01009837.1:4225750-4278393 GCA_013186435.1 Turdus rufiventris | reverse complement strand
GCCCATACTGTTGCCATGAAAGTACCTGTTCCCAACTTTTTTCTATTTGATGCCCTCATATCACGTAGTCCTATTAACCATGGCTATGCCCTGATTTATCACTGCCTCTGGCAGGAAGTAAGAGAAGTAAGTAGTTCTTGGTTTATAGTGTCTGTTGTGCATTTTTGCAGGGAGGGAGGCAGATTGGAGAGTCATTAAATGAAAATCACTTGTGACCAACCACCCTTCTGTTCTCAAATTGCACCTATATCCTGAAAATAAATTTTGCCAAGACTTGCCAGGGTTGTTATTCCCATTCCAATCCTGCAAACCCACTCTGATCTTTACCACTCTTTCTTCCCTTCCTCTCACCCCATAATCCTAATCTGTGTTTTTCCATGTCCTCTCCCTTCCCTCCTTTCCATTTTCTTCCTCTGTCACCCCAATATTCAAATCTTGCTCTAATGAGAATAAAGACAAAGTGAGCAATTCTTGACAGCAAGTTTCTAAAGGGAGTTTCCTACCCCAAACATTTAGTTTTCCATTCTAGTATGTTGTTGTTTTTTTAATTAATAAATATAATCTCAGAAATTTATGGATAGTCAATGCAAAGTAAAAGATGACCATATTTTAAAAAATAATTTTTTAATACTTAAAATTTTGTCACAAAAAATTGGCATTTTTTCTTTTAGTTTGTAGGTGTTGATGAGAGAATTTCTGTAGTTACATCCCAGTAATACTTCACAATTAAACAACTTTTTTCCCTCTATCAGATGACTTCCCATTACCCCAAAAACCAAAATAATCCCAAGGAGTTACCAAACTCTTCCAACCTATTTAGGAAAAGCATGCAACACTATAGGATGACAGATACTATAAAATAACAGTCTGTGAGGAGTCTTTATAATTGAACTGCCTCACTTTTATTGTTCTTTTTAATTACAAATTTCATGCAATTAACATAAATAAAAATGTTTTAAAACATCCTTCTGAAAATATTATATTGTAAAACTTGAAATGTCATGCTTATTTCAGAATGCAGAGTTAAGAAATCTACCAGGTTTACACATACCACAATTCCCCTTAATAACGTCATAATTGTGGGCAAGCCCTCTGTGTTTATGAACAATACATGTGTTATTCCTGAAGGCAAAACCCTCAGTTGGTAGCGACATTAAAGCTATATGCAATTGTCTTCAGTAATTAAAATACTAACAAGTTCCTTTTCTGTATTCTGTTGCCTAGATAGAGCACACAGAAAGTAGCATTTTTGGAAAGAACTAACAAACTTCCATGTGTTTACTCAGCAGACCCCTTTGGCCTACTTTTACAACTATTTGCCTTAGAGACAAATCTATTCTGTCAGCTCTACTGCCAAAATTAACATTTCTCTTCCCTCTCTTACCCTCCTTTCCTCTTGTCACAAGTTGTCCCTTCTACCAGTGTGAGGACCTCTGCTACTATTTCTGATTATTAGACCTTCAGAGTCCTAACCTCTGTGTAGCCTTTCTTAAGCTACATTTTAAACAATATGCACAAGGGAGAGGTTAATTCAATTTCTAGACAATCACAGACAAGAGCCTGTAATATGAGGCCCTACATAACCATTTGTTCTATTTTTCTTTCCTTTCTAGAAACATCCTGCAAAGGAAAACCTCTCCTCCAAGCCTAATTATTTTCTCAGACAGATCCTGTTTTAGTTTCATGCAATTTGCATGGCTTTCTGTTTCCTAAATTCCATGTTCACAAAATGTTTAAGAAATTATCATAGGCATAAGAACCTAAAATTAAGAAATTCCATTAATATACTTTTGCCAGATAACACTTAATAAGTAAACTGTTTTCTTAGGAGGACAAATTCTACATTGTCCCTTGACTTGCGCATTCACACGGTCAGTCTCAAGTAGTGGGAGCTATTCCTCAGCACTAGCTGGGATTAAGACTTGTTGCATCACATCAGTGTCATACTGAAAACGAGTCCTGACCTGCTACTTCAGACACTGCCCCAGAGGAAAGCACATAAGTAAGCAATTCAATACCAAATTACCTCAGCTATCATTAAGGCAATGTTTGATGCATGGGAAACACACCTGGTGTGGGACTCCACTGTTAATTGCGGAAAGAAGAATTCACCTTCACGATTGGCAAGAGCACAGGTATTTGAAATGACGAACATTGGAAAAGGCTTAGTTGTACCGTCCTTTTCTAATTGTATTTATTTTTCTGTGTACATGTTGATAAAAGAGGAGGATTATTTGTCATTAATTTCTTCTGGTGATTACATCAAAATTAGGTTAATAAGAAAATAATCAATTTAAATACTTATCCAGCTTGCCAGTTCCCAGTTCAGTTCAAGTGAGTTTGTGAATTCAAAAAAGAGTCATCAAATAAAAATAAGTGAAGCATTTTTTCCCCCCAAACATAGACTGAATTCCACATTTTCATCTTTTATATATATATTTGTGCCTTACTGCATTTCAATCAGATTAATAGTGGAAGAGAATTTTCTGTTCCTAAGGACTGAAAAAGATTCAAAGATAAATCTCTGATGCATTCCCTCTTTCTGTAGAGGGATCACTAAAGCAAGCAACAAATCACTATGAAAGGGAAACTGAGCCAAAGAAACCAGGACTCATGGCTAGACACAGAAAAGTAGCCACAAAGCAAGTCTTACAAGAAAATTCCAGTTTTATGCTAACTAGGGCAGCATTAATTCATGTCCAGTCTATTCCAGCCTACTGATCCCCTTGGGGATAAGAGGATTACTTTCTAGCTGCGAGAAGGCAGCAATACTTCTGGAGAGTTAAAAGACCCCAAACGAAACCCAACCCAAAAGACAATGAAAATAATACAGAGGAACAAACACACAGCAGATGCTTTGAGAAAAAAAAATTCTCAATGTACAGACCAATGTTTTAAAAAGACACCTCTTTCACAACTTCTGAACATCAAGTGTAAAAACATCAACTCAATTCTCTATCCCTTTATTGCAGGCTCTCAGTATTGTGTTAAGTGTGCAAATAGAAACAAAACAGGCAGAGACACCAACAAAAGGGTTTGCAGATATGTGTACATATCAGTCCACAGAATAAGTCTTCCAGCTTGCACCATGGGTGCATTCCTGCAGGCTATGCTACTCTTCATGCAAATTTGTAGAGAACTGTCCCCTTGAAAAAGAACAGAAACTCCTGTAAGATGTCAGATAATGGCTGACCAATTAAAAAAACAAACAAACAAACAAAAAAAACCCCATACATTTTTATATAACTGAAATCTATTTTATTAGTCATTCTGTATCTTGCCAAATTTCAAATTACACTGAATTTTTCTGCTCTTTCCAACTTTCCTCTTAATTCTCTTTCCACCATTTCCCTTCTTGTAAGCATTTCCACTCTTTGCCTTGCTTTTTCTTCAACCATGTTTAGCTTGCACCTACATTGTATCTCCTGTATATTAAAATTATAGCAATTAAATATTTAATGCAGACAGTGAGACAACCACTAGACTGGAAAGTCAACAGACAAGGAAGAGATATTTTGGCAGCAGGGGAACAATGATTAGGTACTCATTTTTCATGCTTCAAACCCTCTTTGCTTTTCCACTGGCTACACTGCGGCAAGACCAGAACAGCAAACAAAAAAGGACAATCAGAGGCAGGTGAGCAGCAGCTCATGCACACTGACATCAAGTAGCAAGCCACACAATATGCCTTTCTACTCACTCGTCTTTTCTTCATGCCCTCACAATCCTCCATGCATGGAAATACATAGAAACATGTGTGTCTGGGATTTTAATGACCCTGAACAAAATATAAACAGAGTTGAACAGTACACTGACTAAGGAAGCACAAGGGTCTTAAGAAAAACAGTTCAAGGCTCTCTCTAATGCATAATCCTGATGGAACTTATGTTTTTTGAGAGTCACTGAGGAATAGAGAGGTTTTCCTCTCTGCACACTCTTAAAGTTAATTTAAAATGGCAGCTGAACTGAAACTTTAAGATATAGCCTTAGGGAGAAATTATAATAGGGAACTCTGACCACTACAGAAAGTGCAGAGAGATAAGTTGTAAATTAAAAAGTAATTTTATCCTTAGTGGTGTTAAGTACGTCCAGCATGGAAAGTCAAAATGAAATACTCTGACATTCCCGTATACTGGCAGAGTCAGCATTTCCATCACAATACTGAGTAACTCTCATTTTGTTTCTCTCCATTGAAACTAAGCAGTCCAACATCCCCAGACTATAAAACATTACTACCTGAAGAACTTCACCTGATTTTTAAAATATATCAGCTTTGTCATAAAAGATTTAGAGTACACTGCAGGAATCAAATTTTTCAGATGCTTATAATTCTCTAAATACAGCCCAATTTCTGTGCAATAGGTATTTCATTATTTGTACAGGTAATTCATAAGAGAGTTGCCAATAACATATCAATAACATACATACTTTAATATTTATATACTGTAATCCTTTTAAAAAAATCTGAATATAAATGCTGGTGCTTTGCCTGAACCTTCAGTTAAGCAATTTAAAAAAATCTCTATATACTGAAAACCATAGAAGCCAATTTTATAATAAAAAGCGTGTAACATTATAAGCAGTGTACATTAATTTAACTGATATAACTGATTCTTCAGATGTTGCACAGTGGTCTCCCAGCTCTCACAAATTTCAGTGAAGACTTCAATTCCAGCTGAGTAAACTGCACAATTAGGTACTTGGAGACCAAAACTGACCTCCTAAAGTGTCAAAGAAATGGCAAAAGAATACCAAAATCATTGCATTTTCAAGACAACTATCAACATTTCAGTCTGCCATTTCCTAAAGGTTAACTCTGCTTCCTCTGAAGAGAAGCTTTGCATCATGTTTTGTGCAAGGATGCAAAGTGGAGGGGTACAGAAGTAACAGATGAGAGCAGCTGAGCCATGGGCTACAAAGCTTCCAAGAATAGTGAGCAATGGCCTCTGTCACTGACTGCAACCTGTAGTTAACTCCAAAGACAATTTTTTAGCTTATTCCTTTCATTAGGAAAATTTCTTCCCTACATTCTTGTGCAGGTTTTCCAAGCTTCTTTCAGTTCACCTTACCCATGGAACAAGGATTCGACTCTGTTTCAGCTGGGGAAATAATCTGAAAGTTATCTTGAGATTTTTATAGCTTTGGACAAGATGCTTAGAGTTATAGCCTGTAGCTCATGTTATTCTCTCAGTGAATACCGCAATGTTCCACAGACTTACATAGATGTGTACAGCTAATTACAAAAGAAAGACAGCATTGTCAGACTTGATTAAAAAGTAATTGTTCTGTCTTAAAATCACAGAATCAGCTTAAAAATTCTTAATTTTTTTTCAAGATTGTATCTTGTCCATGACTTTGCAACTGTTGGCCTCACTTTGTAGCTTATAAATTTTGAAGTTTTAAAGAAAGTATTTTTGATGGAAGCTTTTAGTTACCTGAATGATAGAGATATTCACACAAGAAAACACAAAATCAGTGCTGGAAAGTAAGAAAATTGAACACAACACTGAGCAAAGCAAAGATTTCTAACTGTACTACTTTCCATATACCATATGTTCTCTTTCCAAGAACATTTATTTTACTTTTTGGATTAAGGGAATTTTAAATTATTTCCTCAACAGTTACCATGGTTTATTCCGGATTTCTCTGGCAGTGGTATAATGCATGCTGTTGATTACAGCTGTGCTACTATTAAACTATTATTTGGCACAATAAGCATTTTTGATACAAAATATATTTTTCTTTAGTTCCTTAAGAATGTACTGAGATTCACCTCTATAAATTTGCAACTGAGGCAACTACCTCTTGTTTCCTCAGGTCCTTCTGTTTTATCTCAACTTCCTGTCATATTTTTAAAGGAACATCATAGTCAAAACAATTCTGAGTATTATAATATAAACTGAAATACAAATTGTATTTTTTATTAATTGCTTTTTAAAGAACGCTTACGGCTATATTTAGATTCACACTTGGTTTTTGAGGGTTTTTTTGGCGTTTAAAAGTACAGTAACTTCACGATTATAAGTCGCACCTGATTATAAGCCACATGGCTGGGTTTGGACCAAAATTTTTGTCAAAATGGTGCGGCTTATAATAGTGAAATTACTGTAGTTGCCTTGGTGTAACAAAAGCACAAACAGTAATTTAAGTAAATGAACTGACCTTTTTTTACATTAATCATAATCTGTTTATGTACTATGAAAAATTAAAGAAAATAATGAGTTCATAAACAAATTCTAATTTAGAAAAATCTTACTGCTATAATCGCATGTCTCTGTGTTAATCTTGCAGTGTTATAAAAATTGGCAGGTATGCATGCTGTGGGGCAGTAATGAAATACCTGGATATAAAGTGAAAAATTATGAGATTTAATGAATAAAACTGAATTACACATCATGCCTATAATGCAGAAGTTTAATGCTAATAAATTTTCTGTACATAACCAGAGATATTATATCCTGTAGAAAAGACGTAGTTGCCGTATGACTTACATGCAATCCAAACTTATTGATTTCTGATTAATATACATTTCTGTAATAATAAGCTATGTAGGAAGTTAAAGTAATGTTTTACTTTCTATTCATTTCTTGCAGGAGTAACTTTATAAAACTGGATATGCTCATAATTTTTAAGAACTCTGATTATAAGGAAGATACATAAATACTTAACATAAAAACAACAAAAAGTATCCAGCAACTTTGTTGTTGATCTGGCTTCAAAGTCTCATAGGTACATTTATGCCATATTGGCAAAGAAAGCAGGGAAGTGACTGCTCCTGCTGTTGACTGCACTGTGGGCTTGGTGCAAATGAGATTTCGCAAAAGTATCAATGATATCCAAATGAGATACCACATTTCAGGTAATCCTGTTTCATCATGTGGATCAAAGACATCTGTACAGCTGTTTTTATTCAACAAGAACAGCAGGGAGATCATATTTCTTTAACTGGCCAAAAAGCAGTCAATATTAAAGGAAAAATCTGTATGCTTACTTCTCTAACCAGAATGAACAAACATATCTTAAAGAAGTTCCTTCTAAAACAATAATGCTTATGTTATAATCAACCTTCTGAAATAACAGAATGGTGAAATGCATGAATAACTTTTGTTTTCACTTTTTGAAGGTCAAAGCTTAAACCCTATCTCACATCCTATTTTGATCTGTCTTTACTGTTTGCCACAAAGATTTATCTTTTTTTTCCGTATCTTTGTCCATTAACAAAACACAAAGTACTTATTATTCTTGATCTTAACTACAAGTTTTCTGAAGACAAAAGCATTGCCCAGGTGTAGGTGTAACCTACAGATTTCACATTTTCAGAAATCCTTTGCAGAACTTTCTTTTCCCTCTTTGGCCACAAGCCTGTGCTATAAAAGTGTCACTTTCAGAAGCTGCAATTTAACTGGGAAATAGATGTAGATAGATAATTCACTTTCTGCTGTATTTCTGCAATCATCAGATCAAGAAAGAGTGAAAAATCTGTGCAATTGAAGGATCACTTAGTCTTATGAACTACAAACCACCTTTTTTACAACAGGCATGTTGATTATTTGTGACACATAAACTACTTATTAAAAAATAATTAATTTCATTGAGCAACTTCTATAACTAGTGAATTTGGACATAGATATATAAATTTAAAAGCTACATGACCATGTTCACAAATGTGAATAAAAAGCATAAATTAAAAATCCAGGAATAAATTATATACAATTTAAGATATGAAGTTTTCAACTCTTATATTTGTAAGACATTTTCGAGGGCTGTAGGACTCATTAGATAACTGGAAGCTAATCTAGTGAGATTCTTTACATTGTTTTCTTCAGAATATTCAGAAAACTTATTGCATTACAAGTCATTAACAATATCTTTTGTATCCGTTTCCCTACATCATCTCTTCTTGGACAATTTATTCTCACTTCATTTTCTGGAGCACTATTTTGTATCTGACATCTAAATATTTATAGAAGAGTATTTTATATAATCTATTTGACTAAACCTGAGTTCCTGCCACACGCATACATACTACCACCACTTATAACTCAGCCATAGATTTGGGATAAATCTAAAAAGGGGTTTTGAGATCCAGTGCAGTCTGGGCTACCATAGCTAAAGCCTCTTTGTGAGTGCCTAAGAAATAACTCTGCTGTCTTCCAGGTTAGCTATACTGAAGAAGGATAAATCAGAATAACCAAAAACTGTTACTCTCCTGAGAATTCAGAATTGGCACTTTCTGGAACAGCTGAAGAATCAAAAGAACTCTGCTTCACTCCAATTACAACTCTGTATTTCAATTATGAATGTAATCACTCAACAACTTGGATGGCTGAGCTTAACAATATTTAATTTTTATCAAGCTCTCATTACATGTTGAAACCGAAATAAATTTCCTTCAGAATAAAGCCAATGTTGTGTCACAACAAAATATTTTCAACTTCAGGTGGCTAAATTCTCTTCCCTTCACTGAAATTTTTTCTCCTCAGCTATAAGACCCCAATATTTAATTATAAAAGCCTGTAAATATCAGGGGGGGAAATATATTGGAAATACCTCCAGATTGCAATAACTCAACAGTTTAATAGATAACTATATGTATATATAGATATAGATATAGATATAGATAGGTATCTATCTATACATGTAGAGGTATCTAGCTATCCATCTATCTCCATGATGGATAGTACAATATTTTTTTAAAATATTATTAAATAAAAGATGTGTCAAAATAATTGAATAGTTGCAAATTCCCATTTTTTCTTAGTTCCAAATGATACCATTTACTTTTGGAAAATAGTTGTTTGCTTCACAAATACGGTAGTAAAAGTAGCTGTAACCTCTCTGGGTTTCACAAAACCTCATGAACTAAGACCTGCAGATTCTAAGAAATTATAGTCTGGTCTACAATTTCCAAAATTAATTAAAACTCATTGAAAAGGAAAATTCTCTGGTATTCTGACGTATCTACAAATGCAATTCTCTATTATGATTCAGTAAAAACAAAAAAGCAAACAAGCAGAAGCAAGACACAGAAGAAAAATTCTTCAATAGCAGTTATGTGATACATTTATCTGTATTTCAGAAGACTTTACACTAAAGTCAGTAGTGATATGAGCAAGAAATGACAGAAAGAATTAAGTGGAGTAAAAGATCAACTCACATTCATTTATAACCTTAACATTCCATGCAGCTTTCTCATTTTGTATTTTTAGGTTTCATATTTCACAGCAAGCTTTTTTTTTCTTTTGAAATATCTTCTACATTTTGATCTCCACTGCAATAGCTTGCCTCCAATGACAATAAACCTGGAAGCTGTTTCCATGTGTCAGAGCACAAGGACAGAACAGTTTATAAATGTGAATGATGAATGAGCAAGTACAGTTATAAAAAGTCTGATAATAGCTGGCTCTGCAGTTCTGTACTTAATACTACTCTAGACGCTTTCATTATTTTTTTTATGCAATTCAAGTTTAAATGATTACCAGATAAAGTCATTCATTTACCACCCTGTGAGAATCTTATACTTTCAGAGGATTGTCACAGAACTATGAAACATGTCATACAGAAGAATTCAGCACTGAACAGAAGAAAAACCCCCCAGCACCTGAAACATGTACTTTTTGCATCCAACTAGCTACTACACAGGAGCTCCTATAGTTTTAGGGCATGAAAAGCCAGACACTGAACAATAATTTCTTTCATTCTGACAGGTAATTAAATTGACTGGTTTTGTACAAATTCCTTCTGGGGCCTGGAACATCTTACCCTGAAGTCAAAGTGTGGTATACATTATCAGCATTTCAGATTGTTCCACTAATTCATTTGTCAGTAAGTCAAGCAGACTCCTTCTGTTTGTGTCTGTATCGCGGTAGCAAAAATTGATTTATCTGCTGGTTTTTTACATGCAAAATTATCATCTCTTTCTCCAAAAATCAAAATGTAAGATTTCCAAAATAGAGATGCTGCTCTGTATTTTTCACCCAGTAGCTAAAGGATATTGCTATACATGGAAATACACAGACACAATAATCTCCAAATGGACTTGAAAGTTCATCCAGGAAATTCTGCCTGGTTTATGTCGCATCCTCAAATATTTGTTTAAACAAAGTTACAGAAAGATATTACAAATATATTAAAAAGTAGTCCTCAAATGCATCCAGATCTGTACTGAGAGCACAGTAGTGGTGCATAAAGCATGTGAGAACAGAATTGAAGTTTAGTGCTTCAGAGAAAACACACACATAGTATTAGAGACAGCATTCCTAGTTCCATTCAGATTGTACTCCGTTTCAGAGCATGCTGGAAGCCCACTAGAGCAGCATACCAGGCCTTCCTCATTTTATTCCACCATTCCCAAAAAGGTAAGAACCATTTCATAACTCAATTTCCACTGTCTTAACTCAAAGGCTACCTTCTATGTGCTGACCATGCCTCTAAAATAAGAGCAGATTCTGACCCTGCATTACCAGATATACTGCTAGCTATAAAATTATTTGGTCCTTTTGGAAGCTAGCAGATTGGCATTAAGAGATGGATGTAAGCTATAATACAGCCCTGCTGTATAACTACCCCTGGAATTTCATTCTTAGAGGTCTGTTTGCCTGTTGTAGATGGATTTTATTTGGCCACCTTCCATGAAGTCTGAAGGCAGTCATGCACCTAAGCACAGTAAATAGCTCTAACTTTGTTCACTTAAGATTGATGATACCATTACTTGGGTAATGTAGTAGACCTATGCTTAAATGAAGTTACCACTTCTGGTATTTGATATTAAGAAATTAAGAAGATCATGGAAAGGAAGGAAAATAAAAAAAATTAAAATCAGTGAAGATGGTTAGAGCAGGTTAAAAAACAAAAAAAGCATTTAATAATAATCCCGTGTGAAATGCTGCACATGTTTCAGACAAAAAGAACTGCTAAGGCGTGTAGGATTAACATGATTCCTTGTCTAGCTGAAATGGAATGCATAGTGCCTATAACAGAAATGCCACTCTTAGCTATCACTTATACTCCTTTGGCCAGAAACAAATTTTCAGAGTATTCTGTCATTATTTGCCTTCGTGGGGAAGGGTACCTATTACAGAATTGCCAGGCATAATCTTCCAGTGAAATAACATCTTGAACTTTGAGGGAAAGACTGTAGATTTAAAAGTAAGAAAAAAGATGTAAAGTTATAAGGATGATATTGCATTTATGCAATTTGAATTCTACACATAAGGTAGATTGCATCAATTATGATTGTGGCAAGTTAGAAGTGGCAACTCAAGACTGACAACACATATTTCAGATGAAGAAGTAATACTTCTTCTCAAAAGTGTAATACTTAAAAAGGGGAAGAAGATCAAAACTGTTTGAGACTAGCCACAATAATCCACAGAAAATAAACCAACAATATTAAATTATGAAACCATAATATCTTGCAAATCAACAATAAGTAAAAGGAAACCTCCATTCAGATGTATAGTCTTGTTCATACTAAACACATGGAAGTGGTAACCATGGAACTTGTTGGTTTACCTTGAAAACCAGCAAACATCTCTGGATGTTTGGAAAGGTAGAAAGCTACTACATCAACTGTGACATACATGGCCATCACTATGCTTTTTATAGGCACAACTAAATGATGCCTATAGAAGACATTTATCTACATGATAGTAGCTGAATATGTAAACTTTCAACTGGCACCTGCAACATTAGCTAAACTAGATCAAATTAAATGCAAAATGAAACCTTACATAGCCAATACAATAGGGTTCAATTTTTATACAGGTACTATTCCTACTATCATCTCCCTTTTCCTTACTTGTTGATTATTTCTAAGCTAGAGACAGTTGGTATAAGTTTGTTGAGCAGGAGCTAAAATACTTTATTCATTTGGGTCAGGTCAGCAACTTAGTAACTGACAACAAAGCAAGGAAGCTGTCAGCAGTTTTGTCAGAGCCTTGCATTAAGTGCGACAGTAGTCAAATTTATTCAGCGAGACTCAGTCTGTGGAGATTGGCATCACTGCAGAGTGCCATAGGATGCAGAGAACAAGCACCTCAGTCCTGCTCTTACTACGGATTTCAACACTGGTAACAGGTCTTGGAAGGCTGGGGTGCCAGTGGAGGAAACTGTCACCATCAAAGAACCCAAGATTAGGGTGCTCTAAACTCACAGACATTTGCAAGAGTTGTGTTTATTTCATGTATTCACAGAGAGAAAACAATCACTACTTGAAGAAGTTCGTTTCTACACCTACTGGTCTGTAGGAAACTGGAAGCTTTCTGAATTTATTTCCAACAATAACTATCAAAACAATACTGATAATGCCTGTTCTGATTCATAATTTAATATTATCAAAGATAATTTTCACAGCTGCTCGAGGAAAAAGGAGGCTTGATGTCAATGTAACTAGCTGTCATATGGAAATATGTAATAGTACTTTTCTGTAGCATGCTATTTTCTTATATTCTACCTCACAGGCAAATAGAATCACAGATATAGCAAAAAGTTACCCATTGAAAGAGGTAAAATAAGATTCAAGACTTTGGACTCTGGGATAACATCTGTGGTGTCTTAGGACAGACTTAAAGTGTGCTCTAAAAAAAAGGTCTAGTTGAGACAGCAGATAATAGGAAGGAACGGGTGAGGAAGGAAAATTGCCTGTCTTCGGAGCCTAATTTCATAAGTTCTTCCAAAACTTATGCCACTTTTTCCTCAGCATCCTTCACACAGCTTTCCTTTACTGAAATTACATTCCATAGGCAAAATCTGATTGATTTGCTCAGTTTACACAATGAGACACCTGTCATTAGGGTTAACTGCCGCAGTACCGTGCATTTTACAACACACAAACAATCTTTCTTAGCGGAGGATTACATTCAGTTCCTAAGCCAGGTCTGAGAATTGGCATCACCTTTCTCTAAATAATAATGACTAACTCATGCTATCAGCTCAGTTAACAGTTGAAGCGCCTTTACACACCTCACTAGCTGCATGACAAAGCTCAGCTCTCACTTCAGTCTTTTGCTTCAGCTTTATCAGTTAAGCTTACATCCACATTTGACAGCTGTCAATATAGTATTGATGATCCTAGATCATGCAAGTAATCCAAGCTTTATGCTTTGGTGACAGTTTGGAGAATTATGACTAGTGTCTCCTTGCTCCAAATATTCATTTCAAGATGATTTTCAAATTTTCAAGATTCTTCCTACCTACTGACATACACCATCTTAGCCAACCATACCTCAAAGAACACCATGAGTATTTTTCACAAGCATTATGAAACCTGAAATATGAAACAATACCAAGAGCGGGTTTTAGTGGAAAATCAAAAATTCCCTAGGAATCTAACAGGCTGAGGGTCAACACTCAAGATTGCTTTAAGGTCTATTCCTCTTTGCAATGACTCAAGTTAATATATGCTTGCTATGACCTCTGTAAATCCTGGAATTCCTTGATTCTTATTTCCTTTCCCAAAGTGTCTCTCTCCATTGTTTGAAAATCTGACTAAAGAGACGGTGTCTGTTTTACTTAGGCACAGTGCAATGTAAATAGCAACAACATTACAGAAAGAAAAAAAATGTAAGTAGTTACTGTTTAGGAAGGATAACAACTTTCAATCTAATAACAGATGAATAACTGCAGTTACATGTACATGTACATACTCTATAAAAGCTGGCCTAAAGACGTCTCAAAGAACAGGATACTCTGGCATATATGTGAAGCCACAGGAATATTCCCACCTATACAACACAGCAGAATCTTGTCACCTTTGCTTCACTTGATTTGTAAAGCTCTGAGGGGCTCTGGAATTTGTCAAGGACTTCCGTCACAAGATACATCTTTTAAGACTGGGCATCTTAAAGGCCGTGCTTTCTTATGTATTTGTAGAAAAACTACTGTTTTATCCACAGTGAAATTAGGATTGTGTAGTATAAAACCAAATCCGGTTGATTTACATATTTTATATGCATTAACTCAGCAAAATTGAACACTGACACATTAACATACCACAGACAGGAATGTCAAGGCACTGAAGCATATACATTTTGACCTCTGATTAATTCTTACAGCAGTTAATCAGAAATAATAATAGCTTTCCCACCTGCATTATCCACTGCAAAGTTAATGAAAATCTGCAAATAACTTTTAAACATTTACATTGTAGTTTATGTGAGGCAGAAATTAACTAACAGTGATTCATGAACTCAGGTTAATGTTTGGTTGGGGTTTTTTATTTGTTTGGTTTTGGTTTTTTTTATTTTTAGTTTTCAGCCTTTTTTTAAGTTAAGAACAAAGTTCATGCATGGTCTGTAAATTTGACAGAGATGCAATTGTAAGCAAGGAACTACTTCAAAGGGACGCACACAGCTACATGACTGATATTTTCTTCTTTTTTCCCATTTTTCCCTAGCTAAATTTACCATCCCAATCCTTTATGATAACAACAAACTCATAACTATTGTTTATTGGGTTTCCTGCTGTAGTATAAAACTTCTGTATTATTTCTAGACAAATTACAGTGAATAAGAATTGCCTTTCATTAATCATGAAGTCATTACTTCATTTTCCAAAAAGAGGCATGAATAAACAATGTTCTTCAATGCTGTAACTTTTGATCTGCATTCTATGTTTAAAATACCTTGGACTTTTTTACTAATTTCAAACATTCTTAATCTAATATTCTCATTTGAGAGAAATTTGGATGAAAGTTTTACATCAAAGCTATGCACCAGTTTATGGGAGAAATCTTATAATTGAAAAGAAAGAAGTGAGAGCACTGAGGGAAGAACAGGATTTTATTAAGAGTATTTCAGAATAAGGAAAAAAACCCATAAAAATAATATAGACTATTACATTTTCATTCTTCATAGTAGGGATATACTGTATGTAGATAGTTAACAACAATTTGAAAATAGTTCAGTTATATAAACTTTTCAATCCTCTTAAGAGCAGCACAAAATGCTGAGATTGTATGCAATTGAAAAAAGTCTTTCCTTTTTACCTTTGGTATTTTCCATAATATATTTGGAGTGGAACATATTTACGGTGATTTATGACAGGGAGATCTTCCCTTATCTCTATCCTTCTCACTCTCAAAACAGGTCACCAATTATCCTGTAGCATCCAAAAGAATTCCTGAGATACATTTACTCTCTTTCTGGGAAAGCATGTTTTCATCCCATGCAAAATATTCAAAGAAGCTATTTTTCATTTATTCAAAGGAACACCAAAAACTATTTGTTTTAACCCTGACCTTATCATTAAATGCTATGACCCAAACTCTCAGCCTCTAGGCAATTAAAAAAAAAAAATCGTTTGAGTACCTCCAGCCAATGATTTTCAGTTTAAAATAAAAAGTCTAACTTGGAGCCATGTGGTCTCAATCAGGCAGTAAAAACTCTCTGTATTTTCTTAAATGCGCAACTGCAGTATGCCCATAACCTCTCTTTTAAATCATCTTAACCAGATCTGAATCACTCTCACCACAAATGATTCGGTGGCCCTGGAATGTGCTAGGGTAGACAGAGCTGCTCTGCAATGAACACTGAGATATTTCCCATTTTCCTAGTGTTAAGAGAATAGTCTGCAGGAAAAAAAAAAATCTAAAAGGTTAAAGCCAAGACAAAAAGTGACATCATAGTTCAATCATTCAAGAAAAAGAGAAAAAAATGCATCTACTGCCTAATAAATCAGTGTTGTGTGCCACAAAGCACACTGAGCCAACACAGCCTAAGAACAGCTTTTCTTGTTGAGGCAGGGATACCACAAGCAGCTGGCAGATGCATATGTAATTGTATTCACAGAAAGCCACTAAAGCCATTAAGCTAGCTGGAGTAGGAGAAGCTGACCAATTAAAAAAGCAGAATACACACCATTTCAGCAACAATCTGTGCAGCCTGCTATACCACATTACATAATTTCTTACCATAGGCCACCACAAGTTTTTGCAGTTTACATACATGGCACTTTCTTAAAAGCTTATAGGTAGATCACTTAGGATCAAAAATCGTTTTGAGGAATCTGCATTACCTCAGTGTATGCTGCTAACTTTCTTCACCAGTCTCCTTGAGCAAATAGAAAGGACAGGCACAAAACCACCTTAGCTTCCTCAGCACATCTCAGGAGTTCCAAAATATTACTTACATCTGAAGTTATAACAGAGGAAAGGGAATGTAGGTCCTTGGGGACTCCTAAAAGTCACATTTAAACAGCAAATGAGCAAGCTTTGCTTAAATAACTGTAAGATTCTTAAATGCCATTTCCTCTTTAAAACTGTGTCTGGAGCCTGAAAGATTTCTTTCAGTCTTAATCACCTCAAAAAACAATTTAAACATGTGGCCAAAGCGATTGCATTTAAAACAGGAATAGACCAGAGCCAAGACATTTGGATCCAGTTATTAACCTTCTTATACTTCATGGATGTAGGAATCCAGGGATTTTGGTATGGGCCCATCTCTGAACTCAACACTCATTGCCAAACCTCACAGTCAATAGAAAATATGCTTTAACATATCAAAGCAGGAAAAACAGCATAAAGATGTCAGATTTTTCCACCACATCAATGAGAAAAAATGTCATTATAGCACCCATGTAAATTGTGAAACTGAAAGCAGTTGCTGAGGCAACCTGACATGGAGCCATTGGCAGAGGGGGGTCCAACTGAGGAAAACAATATTCCATTTTTAGCTCTGAAAAAGAATCTTTGCTAGTTCTAGTATGTGATTCCTGTTCAGTGAATAACTTGCCATAAATAGAACTAGTAACTACTACAGCAAGAATTGCCTTAGTACCTGGCAAGCAAAGTACTAAACTCCCCAACATCCTAATTGCACATTGTGCTGCTGAGCACTGTTTCACAGTCAACCCATAGAAACATAATTTAGTAGATCATTTTTAACAATTACCACACCAAACTGAGTATTCTCCCAAAAGAAGGGTGAAAGTCAGAATGACAAACTTTTGGTTTTGAGTTTCTAGATTAGAAAAAACAAACACACAGGCCTCCAAGAAACAGACTGTGACTGCTACATTTTGCACAATCAGACATTTGCTCATTCAGCATATTTTTCATGTGACTAGATTCACCTTCGCAAATACTTGATCACCAGAAGTTAATAACTGGGTAGAGGGAACACTCACTTTGTCAACAAAAAATATTTGAATAAGTACTTGAAGTAACTGATGGAGCCAGAGTTAAGGCAAGGGAAAGGATTTTTTGCCCTTTTCAGGTCTATTGTCCCAGTAAGGTTTCCTTAGTCTTTTTGTTTTAAAAGTACATAAGTACATTCAATCACCTGGTCTTTTCCCCTTTGTCAAATTTATTATAGAGTTGACTTTCTGGATTTCAAGGGTTTCTTATTTATCACTTTACTAAGATAACCCACAGAGCAGACATAATAACACGCTGATAGCAGGGCTTATCAGTACTTTTAAAACAAATGGGTCCCTGCAGTGAACTTCCTTTGACAGCTAGATGGCATTTCTGAAAGCAGTGCATTTGGATTAACCTTCCTCTGTTCTGACCATTATAAAACTTTTCCTGAAGACAGTACTGAGAGACAAAAAAAAAAAAAAAGTCTTTGTAACAAAGCGAACAATTTTGCTAGTAAACTTAGAAAGCAGCAGTCTTAACACTGAAAAAGCGAGAAYAGCTAAATCATTTTGCATATTGAAACAAAGCAGTATCATTTGCGGGACTCCTGTCCTCTCTGACTAATTTCTTCAAGCCTACACTCTTTACACTGTACATTACCTTTCACTTGCATGCCCTAGAACAGTAGACTCTCAAAGCTTTTTGTTTTTAAAAAGAGATTCACTTTGCTCCTAATAGCGGGGAAAAGAAGGGGGAGGGAATTTGCTCTGAATGAATGCCAGTCATTTAAAACAAACTTATTTTGGGTGCCTATAAATTAGTCCTGGGATGCATATCGTCCCTTTACACTCCTCATCCTCCTGAACTTTAGTTCTACTCAAATCCTCTGTGATGGAACACCTTTACTTCTCAGGTACAGCTCTTGCAATTAAAAAAAATGAGTTGCTTTTCTAGTTAAAGTTACCCTGTACTACACACATGGTTCAAAACAAAATAGGTTTGCAGAAAACCTAACAATAAAGCCATTTTGGAAAACTTTCCAAAACTGTACAGACACCTAGGAATTTTGTTAAAAAGGATACATTCTTACAAAGGTTTTTGGAAAAGGAGAAATGAGGAACGTTTTACTGCTAGGCACTGTTCCAGGACCACTACAGCAGCACAGTGTATGATTCACTCACGTACTTTTCCCCCTCTCCTATTGTAGGAATCCAAAGCACCTTATAGTTTCCTGCACCTTTATACACATTTAATACTGGCACTTACCGTTGTGGCACAGAGGGACCCCACCCCCGCAAGGAGGCTGAGAGCTGATGGTCTCCCGGTCCTTGATTTCTTGACTAGCCCCGGCTCTTAGCTTTGCTGCTCTAAATTCAGCCTAGTCCGTAGAGGAGCACAGAAAAAATTTTAATAGCTGAGCTGCTAAATTCCAACCACCACGACCGGCAATGAAGACGTTCTCCCTCGTTCTGACTGAGTCCAAAGAACAAAGCCTGCTGGCAATGAGGAAGCGGAGTTTAAGTCCTTTGGCTGCAGTCCAAGCGCTGCTCTCGCTGTTGCTGCAGAGTACGTGAGAGTGTTTGCATGAACTTGTAACGCGTGCAAGAGATGGGGGCTGGGGGAAAAGAGGGTGTGTGTGTAAGGGGAGGAATGCTACTCATATCCAAAAATAACATGAAGGAAGTCAAGTAGTGATCCGTCTCCCCTCATTCTCTCTCTTATCGCGTGTACACGAGAGTGTCTCTACCCTAAGATTGTGATCTCAAGAGTAGGTAGAGAAAAAATTCCATTGTGACTTGCAGCTCATATGATTACGCTTTTAAATTGTAACTGGGGAGCTGTACACTTACAAGAACACGTCACAAAATGCAAGATTTAGTAGCAACTACTTGATGATACTGCAGCCAGCATGTATTTCACACTCTCTGCATTTGTTTGCAAACTGGAAAGAAAAAAAAAGAAACTACTAAAACTACTAACATAGTTTACTACACACCAGAAAAAAAAGTGTCATGTTTGCCTGTCCAGAAGTTCCTAAATTCCAGTCCTACGTATTTCCAGATATTGCTTAGTGTTGACTTTCCAAATAGCAAATGCTGCAAGTTTACAGAAACAAGGATATGAAACTCATTATATAGTTTAAATTTTCCCTGTTTTTAAATAATTTTTTAAAACAAATGCCACGTACAGAAGAGTATTGCACCAAAAAGAAAATCAATACCTATGACACAACACAAACAAAAAACCACTCACCTATAAAAAAAAAAAAAGCCTTCCTGAATAATCAGAAAGCTATAATGTAACTATCGTGAATTTTCTTATTCTGTTGAAACCCTTAGAATAATGATTTCAATAACTGTGGTCTTTCAAAAATCTTAAAAATAGTCATTAATAAATGAAGAACAAATTTAAGGAAAAATAACCCATTAATCACAGAACCTTCTGAGTTGAAAGAGCCATCAAGTCCAACTCTTAAGTGGCCCATAGAGGGAATGAACCCACAACCTTGGCATCATTAGCACCATGCTCTGATCAATGGAGCTCATCTCATGATAGCCCCAATATTATTTTTAGTATTTGTATTTAACCTGGTTTCTGTCAAATCAACTTGAGGACCTCTAAAACTCTTTATCAATTTAGGAACAGTCTCTATGATTAGTTAATATTTCTGAAGAATCTTTATCAATCTAGCAGGACTTCAGTCTCAAGTTATGAAATACTTCAAAATACTGTAAGATAACAACAAGTTGTACTTTTATTGTGATACTCCCTGTGAAGTGTTTAATTAAGTTTTAGTTTAAACATTACAATATACAGAAAGGTCAAAGCAATTTTGGGTTTAATTTAATCTCATGGAGATTAGTTTAGCCCATGATTCTGAGGTGTTTGATGTGGTGCTGGGTATTTAAGAAAAGCAAAACTGGTAGACTTCAATGATGAATGGTTTTGAAATACCAATTTTCACAACAGAAATAACAGTGGGAAAGAAGACAAAAACTAGTTAGAAAATAGAGTTCAGTGTGCTGGTTTCAACAATGATGGCATAAACCAGCCACCTGTTTACACAAGACTTTGTTCCTCAATATGAGAGACAGTGAAGCTCAGGCATAGTGATTTCTATATCCTGGCTCAGTACTTGTTTTATCCTTCAGCAAAAATAATGAAGCTTTGGATGGGAGCTTAGGTTTTATAGAAGAGATATAATACATCTTCCTTTATTCTCACTACGTTAAAGAAATTACAGTGCTTTTCCAAAGCTACTTGCAGAAAAATCTTGATGCTAAATTTTAAAACTACAAATACACTCAGAAACCTATAGAAACCATCTGGAATGTAAGGAAGTTATGACGATTTAAGTTTGCCTTCCTGCATATTCACTAGAGACTGAATTTCAATATATTAGAAGGCCATAAAAGTTACAGTAAATCCAAGTTCTGTGTGATGTACTTTTCTGTGGGTACTTGGTAGCATTACAAAGCTTGGCTTCCTTTGCTGTCTTGAAGTTTGCCAGCCAAAATTTAACCTGACAAATTTGACACATAAGGAAAGATCAAGAACAGATAAGACTACTTGAGGCTTTTAGTCTGCACCTCCTCCTATCTTGAACATCAGCTGCATTGAATTTGCTGAATTGGCTAATTACAGTTCTAACTTGAAAAACACTCTTCAAGTGGACAACAGTAAGCCCACATTTAGTTAGCTATGCAAACTAGTCTCCACACAAAAGATGTTAGTCCAAAACCCAGTTTTAGTCGAGACATTTGATTTTATTTTGCTATTACATTAAAGCACGTGCCTGAAAGAATAAGAATTCCGCAAAATTATACAACATAAAGACAAAAAAGCAAGCAAACAAAAGAACAATGGGAAGCTGACACCTCTTTTTCCTGTCTGTTGCCATAACCAGACACAAAGCTATATTCTGGAGAATCTGAATTCAGCCAACCCAAAACTCCAATGTTATATGATAAATTAAGGTTGTGTGTTTCAGTAGCTGATATGCCACAATGTATATCTAGCCAAAAAGCACACATACTACATTCTTGTTGTTCTTCAATGTCTACATAGAGACATGCAGCACATAAAAAAAGCCCCAAACGTTGGATTTATTTATTATTGGGTAATTAGTGAACTAGAAGATTGAATTTTTTGGGGGAGGCTAGTTACATAAACTATTAAAACACTAATATTGTTGTTATTTAACTCAAATATAAGGCAATCTTGTGACATTTAGGAAACTTGCAATAACTGTGTATTTCTAATTTGCAGCTGATCTTTGCCAAGATCTTATTTTCTGCCTACAAACAATTTAGCTGCAAGCTTCAAACTCTGATGAAGATCTATCAGAATTCAGCTTGTTCTCACACTGTTCTCATTTCTTGTTAAAGAAGGAAGGAAAAAGAAAAAAATATATTAAAAATTCTTTGATTGAAATGTCATTCCTGTAACATGCAGAAATGAGACACTTTGCCTTAGAAATGCTTTGACTGGTAGGATATAGCCATCACAAATTGATTGGTGCTCAGACTACATGGTTGTAGTACTTTTTGAAGCATTAAATGAATGCATTTAAATTATAATCAGCAAAAAATATCAGATTTTAAAGAGTCTTTAAGTGTGATCACCATGTTTTAAGTAAGGTATGAATTGACTGCTGGCAGTAGCTTTTAAAAAATCAAGATTTTCTCATATTACTGTGTGGGAAAGCCCATTTAGAAAGGTTATGGCAGACATACGTACTATATGCATCAAGTAGATGTCTTATTTTATTTTTTTGGTTCTCCCAAGAATAACAGTATAATAAAATAGTGCCCATGTATTTAAATGAAATAACACTTTTACTCTCTTCTTTTGAGCACTTACTAGACACGTACTCTGGTAAATAGGGCAATTTAACAACTTCAGTGTCATGTACTCTGTACACACCACTAAATGTGTTTCCAATACAGCCTACGCAAATTTGGCATTCAGCGGTAAAGGTCACACACTGTTTGGATATAGGGAGCACTTGCAAGACAAAGACTATAATCTAATAAAAGAGACTAAAGTGGTGAAAAATGCAAAAAAATGGAAGACTGAGGTCAGACAGTCTGTATTTGCCTAATTCAAACATTTTCCTTTTGGTATCTACATACCAAAATTGTTTAAATGATGACTCAGGCTGAACTTATCATTGATTATAAAACATTTAAAGGCTTTGCTTTTTCTATCCATACATCTTTTCATTGTCTCTGTGGCTACTGACCCAAAGCTTGCTTTTTCATCATCTCCACTCCTCCTAAAGGCTTGTGCTCTTTTAAAAACTGAAAGTGGTTTTGAAGATAGATTTTTGGAGGAACTTTTTCTCTGTAAAGATAACATATTAAGTATTTGCATGTTCTGAAATTATTTAATGTTGACATTTCATTCTCCAAAATTAAAAAGGCCTAAAGAGCATTTAGACTTTTTTGAAAGTTAGATTTATTGTATATTTTTAAAGTATTTTTTTTGCCCCAGAGGTGTAACTTACGTTAGTTTTTATTTCAGGTAAATATAACTTCCCTCCTTCCCCAATTTTTTTCAATAAACTTTTACAGAAAATACGATTTAAATCAGAGGAAAACAAAATTTTCATAATGTTTTCCTTGCATTAATATTTTCTTATTTTAAAGACAAAGGAATATACATAATTCTGTTATTGAGTTCTCCAGTGTTTTATTTATAAACATTGCTAATTCACTTATAAACAGTAGAGATGGAAAAGAAAAAGGCATTAGAAGCAACTGTATAAGCTATGTATAAGAAGCCATGGAGTCAGGTATCTCAGGGTAAGTTAAATAATGAGATTTCTTCCACACAATCCAAGGTCAGAATTAACACCACACCAAAATGGAAGTTTTAAAGAAATCACAAGATTTTCAAAGTCAGTAACTATTAAAACAAATGGTACCTAAAAGCAAAATGCTCTCCAACTTCGTACCTATATCACACTGACAGTATATGATCAGAAAAACTTGGTTTTCCAAATGATCTATAGTTGCATCATAACATAAAATGAGAGAAATTTGCTACAATTACCCAAATAAAAATATTCCTTATCTGTACTTAGGACTGAATGTCAGTAAAATAGCATGACTGATATTTCAGAGGAAAAGAAAACTGTAGGAATCTGTCATTTAAATGACAACAGGAATTCCCCAAAGATCAAAATGCCCACAAACAGTTTTATTATCCTTTAATGATTACTTACCAAACCAGAAGCTATATCTGATTTCAATGGAAATTAATTGACATTTAAGGGGGATATATGCAGGCATCCCAAGCCCAAAAAAGTCAAATGGCTGAAGTATTTGTTCCCAGAACCATCTACTTATTTTCCTTGTTTATGGAATCTATTGTAATCCCAGGATAAGTATATAATAATTAGCCCTGAAATAAATTAAATTTTAATTGCTTAGTGATTAAATAAAAGCACTATACAATGATGCATGGACTAGGATAATGGTAGGGTGGCAATGAGGGAACCAAACATTTCTAAAACTCAACTCATCTACTTGTTTAATTCATGCACTGTCCATATGATTTTTAGAATTCAGAAATTTTGCTTGAGATTATTGCTCTTTTACTTACTAGCTAGTTTGAGAATCTTATGCCTTCCCTGATGCTTCTATTTATATGCAGCTTTACTTCACCTTCATTTTCATGTTGAGAGAAAATGCAAACCTAGAGTCTGGAAACTGGTAATTATTCTCCATTATAATCTGTCAGAAAATACAAAACTGAACTACATCTTTCTGGAGAGGGCACATATTCTCAGAATTGAAGATTTTCATAAATAAGTGAATACTTTCAAAGATGTTAAAATTAAATTCCTCCTTTCATAAGAAATTATAAATCCAGAAAAAGGCATCAGCTTTGGTTGCAAAAAATAAGGAGCTACACCTAAAAATTGTTTCTAATCTAACAATATAATTTGCGTATGAATGCTCTCTAGTTCTGTCCCTATTCCATTCCTTTTTTTTTCTCCCTTAATTTTATTTTCTGTCATTATCTGCTACTATTTACTAATGAAAATCTATGAAGAATAATAGAAAAATATATTGATTGAGCAGAGTGTAGAAAATCTATGGTCACATTACTAAAGAAACTGGAACCTCAGACATTTCGTACTCTTTTTTTCCAGGCTAGCAAGCCAAATGGTTGGGACAACTGACCACACTCCAAGAAACATCAATGCAACTCATGTGTTCTGTGGAAGCTGTGCAACTGCTATCAGTTCTTGAAACAAGGCTTCAAACACTACCAGTACATCCTTCTCTATGCAAACTGATGTCAGCAGATAAAGCTGCTACCACCTGACCACTAAATCCATTTTAGCTAAGAAACAAGAAGTCAAATTAAGAAGAAGCTCATAAAAATTTTCTTTGAGTTTAAACTAAGAGAAACTACAGTAATTCCACGACTATAAGGTGCACCTTAAAGCCGAAAATTTTGGTCCGAACCCGGAAGTGCGCCTTATAATCCAGTGCACCTTATATATGGACAATGTTTGGAAATTTGCCAACTCGGAAGTGCAAGCAGTGAGCTGAGCTACGTGGGGCTGCGTGGCACTACCGGGGTGGGGCCGCGCGGCTCTACCGGGGTGGGGCCGCGCAGCTCGGCNGGGGAGGGGGGGAGTGCCACGCGGCTCGGTGGGGCCAGAGGGGTGCCACGTGTCTTGGCCAGAGCAGGGCCACGTAGCTCAGAGGGGCTGAGGTGGGCCACACGGCTCGGCGGAGCTTGCGTGATTCCATTTCTTATTGGTTACTTTGTTGTGCACGGATGCTCGCTGCAAAAAAAAAAGGTGTGCCGTATAATCTGGAAATATATAATATTGAAAAAGTTTGGAATTTTTTCCGGCACCTGGAAGTGTGCCTTATAGTCCGGTGCGTCTTATAGTCATGAAATTACTGTACTTTTCCGTAAAGTAACAAAATCATCACTAAATCCTCTACAATATACTCTTTTGCTCCTGTTCATTTGTAATTCTAAGAATCTTTGAAGAACAGAGTCTGTGAAGGAGAACTATTTATATTAGTTCTTAGCATAGTTTCTGTGTTTTTAAATGTGTTTTTTGTTTGTTTGTTTTTAATACGAGCAATGCCAAAATTATTATCTTACCGATCTAGTAACTGTCAGGATTTAAATAATAAAATGTAGCAATACAGCAAGAGGTATGTGGGGATCAAACCCTTCCATCCACCATTTTGAAGGTGGGATTTTTTGTTTGGTGGTTTATTTTAAAAATCACTTTTCTTTCCAGAAGTATAGGAATAATTTTATCAGTTTCTAGTTGGTCCTTCAAAGAATACATTTCTGCAGCCTCTATTAGTGAAAGAAACAGCAAATTAATAATCCAGCAACTGCTGCATTTCCATTTAAATAAAAGTATATTTAACTTTGAAACAACAAGCATTTTTAAAAAAATAGAATTAAACAAAGTGTAGCTGAAGCAGGAAAGCAAACCCCCTATTTTTTTCATGTCCTAAAGGCTGGTTTCTTGAACAGTGATCAAGGCTTTAACTGACAGAAAGGCATCAACCATCCCCTGAAAATCACATAACACCTATTAAAAAATAAGTTGCATTGTTTACCACAAACCCATGCAAAATTACAACCATCCTGCCCCTCTCACCATAAAATAATAAATCATTCAATTCTCAGCAAAAAGCATGTTGAAAACCAGCAACCAAAAAGCTTTTAAATGGGAAGAACAACCTCCTTTTAAAGAAATACAGTGATTAGCTTAAGCCAAGTGAAAAATGCTGCGTTTTTCAAGATGTGTTTACTAAGCAGTAGAAGCATTTAACAGATTTGATGGTTAGCCAGCATTTATAAATTGCCATACAGCAAGCAGACAAACTGAAGAAAAAAAACCTTTATTGGGTTCTGATGTTAATTTTAATCAAAATGAGGAGTTCATATAGCAAGAATGCCAAGCCTTAGATTTCAAAAAACCCAATGATTCTTGGGTTTACTTTTAACAGAAAACATAAATTGTTTTACAAATGCTCTTTTGTTAGACAAGAGTAGAATATAAGTAAGCCAAAAATCCATGTCCAACTGCTATGGCAAAAGCAGTATACATATCTGCTTATGTAAAAAGAGAACTATCACTACTGGTCTTCTAAAAGCAAGTTACAAAGTTGTCACAATTTTTCCTTCTCACATATTTGTGACATTATATTTTGAGACATATTATATTAAAATGTTATATTTTCCTTTAAGTTAGAATATTTTTTATGTCAAATAAACAAAAAACCAGAAATTACATTTGGCTATAGAGAATAAGAACTAGAAATAACTTAGGAATTAACATTTGGCATAAAGGAAGCATTGATATCAGCAGGAAATGAAATTAAAAGTAAATTTCAATAATACGTCAAAAGTATACCTAATTCATAAAAAAATTAAAAAATAAAAAATTCATTCTTTGCATATTCACTTTGGACTTGATGCATAATTTTTTAAAACAAACTATGTAATGTCTCAAAGGATGATTTCCAGAAAAGATATTTTGGCACAAACACTGAGGATTAGGTTGGGTGGGGGAAAAACCTCCCAATAGATCACCTAGCAGACACTGCTGATGGGATCATAAGGGGGTCCCAGTTCATGCATTGCCTGGAACAGACCTCATTTGAACATCAATCAATACTTTTTATATAGATTCAAGCTTGCTTTCCATGTCTGGATAGCTGTGGAGTGAAAGCTGAGTTTTACCAGGCTGCCTGCTTCACCTACTTCTGGTACAAATCCCCTTTCATGATTTGAAAAAATCTTAAAAATGCTATTCAGATGGATTAACCATGCAGCAGTAATTCTTCAAAAGTAATTTGAGGTAAACCACATATTTCTATTCCTAAGTTCAGAGGAAAATGAGTTCAGGAAATTAACTCAGAGATAAATTGAAAAATAAAATTAAACCCCCCTGAAAAACCATACTGAACACATGATGTTGTTCCCCTTCTAATGCATAGCTTAAACATCGAAGAAGAGGATTTTTGGTAAATGAATGCTGATACCTGGATTTGATAGTGTTTCTAGCCAGTAGTAGCCAAAGCTGTACTCAAGCTTTTTTTTGCTGTCGTTAATGGGATTTTAAAATTAAAGTTTTTTCTGTAGTCCTTCAGTATCGTATGAGCACCATTACCAGCATCCAGAAATAAAAGCAGAGACTGCATGCATGTTTCATGGTAGATCTTGGTCACATTTCACATCATTCTGCTATGCAAGTTCTGAGCTAATTGCACAGCAAATAGATTTATGGTGAAAAATGGATACTCTGTGCATACACTATCACAAATTTCTTTACCAGCAGATATCCTGCTGCTCTACAATTCAGTATCTGTGATCTTTGCATACCTTCAACAATAGCCTCACAAACTGGAGGGCAAACTGCCCAAGCAGTTCTGGAAACACATTCTTAGAGTTTCCCTCTTGCAGCATGGCCAGCTGTTCTATAGCAGCTGATGAACAAATGCAGAAAGCATCCACAAAGCATTCGAACACTCCCAAACACTCCTTACTCTCTCACAGCTTCACTGTGCACAAAAGGGTTAAGATAGGCTGAGAGGACTAATGAGTAATGCAGCTGGCAAGACTGTTCTCCTGCCCCTCTCACTGAAAAACTGGCTTTTGTTTCTGCCTTCAGTGAATGAACTCATGCAGCAATACCTATTGGCAAATCGAGGCTTGTTGTATTGTTAAGATACAGACAATGCTGCCAAGTCCTTGATGTCTTCACAGATCTTTGCTACACAGATTGCTGTGCCAGGGACTCATCAGATGATCAAGCCCACACAGTGCCAGAAGTAACATCCAATTGCCACATACCAGTCAGAGCTCTCAGGACACAGACAGATAATCTCTTCCGTATATTTACAGACTCCCCTCTAGATACCACTGAAAAGGTCAAATTCTCATTTTAAATGAAAACCATTATATTTTATGCATGTAGTGAATTAATGCAAAACTTCTAATTCCTTTTCCTTCTTTTCCCCCCTTACTATGCCAAACATAGATATCATTAATATTGATTTATCACTACTTGTTGCAGTAGGGCAATTAGAATAAATTTACACTTACTTGCTTATATATTTACACAATTACAAACACTGGGGCCCTTGACTTGGTGGAGGCAGAAGAATATTGCTATGCTCTAGCCTTACAAAGAAATTAAAGTTGTTAGGTAATAGTGGCCTGTTTTTTGTAGGCAGTTTACCTACTTTAAAAATAGCCAAGGAGCACATAAACCAAATTAAGTCTGTCTGTGCCATTGTGGTTCCATCAGAAGCTTTTCTATTCCCAGGGCAGCTGTCTGTAGGAGAACTCACCCAGTAAGTGCCTTTCAACAGAAGCTCTTTGGAAGGGGCATTTCTAAATCTGTCAAGTGTGTAGCATGCTGAACTGCATTCACCCTTCTAGTCTGGGGAAAAAGGAATGAACCTGGCTGGTTCTAGATGGTTCAGAGACAACCACTTCGTATTCCCTCTTATTTTACTGCTTTTTGGATAAGTAGCAAGAATGACAAGGAGAGTCAAATGAATGCTGCTCGAAATACAAGTTACTGGGAATATGAAATAATGTTCTAACATAAGTGGCAAGCAAGTCAATACACACAAATATAAACAATATTTTCATTTAAATTGTAGTACATATATGAAAGCATTTATATTAAAATGCATGCATTTCAAAATGCAACACAATAAAAATATGAGTAGTGACTTGTACAACTCACATACTGGACAAGATTATAAAGATTTTGAACTACCTAGACCTCATCATATGATTCATATGAAGCACCTCAAACTGCACAGTCTCAGTTTTGCCAGAATTATATTATCTCTGTACTAAAATATTGAAGATCTTCCCTGTAAATATACATTCAAAACCAAGAAACTTTTCTGGCTTCCTTTTCATGCTCATCATCAAATCTGAAAAGAGAAAAAAACCCCAGAAACAGATGCCAGCCAATGGGTAAGATAAATAGTCCACATCCATTGTTAAACTCATACCATGAAGTCAGAAGTTCAAGAACTTGCTTTTCTATAGCAAATTCCTGGTGGCAGCTCATAGTTAATGCTGCACTGCTTTTTAAAAGGAGGGCAAACTTTTCCTTTAGATGTATGTATATATTTTAAAATTGCACATACGATTGAATTATTTCTAAGAAATAAAAGTTATTTGCTTTTTGTTAAAATTGCTTATCAGAAAACAAAGCTTAAAGACTTTTTCTGCTGAGAATTTCAGTTTTTTTACTTTTGCAATCCCATCTTTTAATATCTGAAAAGAATAATTAGTTAGAACACAGAAATATATATTCTGAAGTGTTCACTAATAAAAAGGACAGGTTTAATTAGGATTTAGTTTACTTTTTTAACATCTATTTGTATTCTAGACAGAATTTGATTACATACATAAGAACCTGAGTGATTGACACAGACTGTGAGCACACAAAATTATCTCCATCAGAAGTGATAACTTTTCTTTAGATTTTTCACTCCTTGTGTAAAATGGATTCTCATGCAAATGCTCTGGATATCCCAGCTCAGTGTCACCACAAAGCATATCTAGGACTATTGGCACCATTCCCTAGTTAAAGAAATGCAAAGATAAGCTACCCAAAGGTCAGATCCTTTTTAAGCACCTAAGTATAGGGAACATTAACTCAAAGTTAAGCAGGGAAATATTGAAATCTTCTTCCAGGTGTCTCATTATGAAAAGGTGCATTAGATCCTTGAAAGCATCAGCACACAACTGAAAGCAGGCAATTTGAAGTTCCATTTGTTAACATAAAGTCACTAAAACGCCTTTTCAATAGACGGCAAATCTCAAAGAAGGAAGCAAAACATAGAATATTACGTTTTTAAAAAATGTTTGCTATTTGGTATCGAATACCAAGAGGGGAAGAAACAACTTTAGCCGTCCAACAGCCATTAGAATTTTGGTAGTACTGCGTGTTTGTATAGGATGGGGGAAATCTCCAGACGATACACTAGAGTGCAGTAGAGAGGTGTCTAAGGGAGCGTCTGTCCTGCTGCTGACAAGGACAGTGTGGAATGAAGATGTTATGCTTCGAGTACTTTAATCTGGCAAAATCGTATCAACAAGTCTCTGAAAGTCAAGTGAAACTAGAAAAGAGGATTAGGTATAAACAACAGTATGTCTACAGACACATTACACAGATCACAAAACCCAGGCTGTAAGGAGCATAAGCAAAGGGCAGACAATCTTTCTGCCAAAGACATTATTTTGTAAATTATCCAAGAAGAGACATCCTACAATTGACTAAAAGAATATAATCTGACATTTCCATTTTTGATTTAAAGTTTCGTCCACCACATTTACTGATGAATACAAACCAATACACAGGAGGATAAAACCAAGAATTGAACTACACTCAGTACATCTGCTTGTAGCTTTCCTCTCTAAAAATGTGTATTTTGTATAAAATTACCTAATGGCAGTGATGATGCTAGAGATTGGACTATCAGTTTTCAGTCATCACCAGAGAGAAGACAGGCTGATACCACACCAGCTACGACAGTCATATGACATAATTTTCCCCCCAATACAAGGTGGTGCAACCTATATCTATTAATTAGAATATTGCACAAGTTTCAGTCTAACATGTGGACTAAACACCAACAGTTTCCTCCAGTATCCTTGAAGTGCTTCTTAAAATGGGTGCTGTAATTGTTCAAGAAAGGGTAGACATCTGAGTCTTGCTAGTGTCAATATGTAGTCAACCAAAGATGTGACCATTGAGAAAGATTTGGCTAACAAATTATTTAGCTCTAAATTGGAATGGTACATGCATCTCCTGTTCTTACACCAAAAATGATAATTCTACAATGAGTTGATTTGTCCCTGATGCAAACACTCTTCATAAAATGAGACTCTGAGGTATCACCTTCAAGTATTTGGAACAGTCACCATTCTACAAATTGTATAGTACTTGCCCTCCCTGGCTGCAGTGGTGTGTAATATGGAGTTTGTGGTACAGTCAGATGTTTGAGTTTTTTCCTTTACTGCAAGACCATTCCTGCAGAAGAAAGTGCACCAAATTAACATTTTTTTTAGCTTTCTATTTTTCTTGAGATGAAATTTCCAGGTGATTTTCTCAGCTGTGCATACTTAAAATTAAACACTTCCCTCATAATTTTTAAGTAGACGTGTAGAAAACTTGTATAACAAATCTCTATGCAAAACCTTATAGAAGATAAAATAGCTTTTGCAGTGTCTCCAGGTAAAATGATTTCACCTACACAGTCATTGCCTTGTAGCTTTCATCCACTCTTGATAGAACATATACTCTCACACCTACGTATTTACAAGGAACAAAACATGTATTTAGTGGTCTGGCCAGGATCACTGTTATGCAATGTGGAAAACAAGGGATGCTGAATATCAAGTTCCTGTGTTTTCTTGAAGTTTCTTCCTGATCAGCAGCTTTTTTTTTTTTTTTTTTTTGTTATGGAAAATCTTTTGCTATAAGATTTCTTCCTTTTGGTCTAACAGAAAAAGCACATACTACAGTCTTGTTCACACCCTTCTGTTGTCAAAATGCAATCTTCCAATAACAAAATGCTAAAGAGTTATTGAACTTCTTTTGGGTTATGATAGAAGTAACACAACATTTCATATGATCAGCAAGGAATTATGTTCTTCACTACCATTTGAGGCCATTCTTTTAACACTTATGCTGTTTCTTCTGGTGCTTATATACACATTTTTATTCATAGCAATCTTAAAATTTGCTGAGAGTCTTTACAAAAGTTATTCCTGTACTGATAATGCCAAGTCCCTACCACCTCTGACCCCTTGAGAAGATCCCAGTGCTACATTGTATAGACTTTTGCCTAGTAGGATTGGTAAAACAAAAATAAAATTTGCTTTCAAAATCTTTTGGGTATGTTTACTACTGACTAATAAGTTTCCCAACCAGTCTGCGCAATATGTTTTGAAAATACTTCTAGCCTTCATTGCCAGGGCAGGATCAGGAATATAACAGATATCCCATCTGACAACTTAAAAGTACTTACCAGACCAAACTATACATATATCCATACAAAGGAGCACCCAGTTTACTATTAATACATAATGCAAAAGTAAGTAACTCCTGTCTAGTACTTGCTAACCAAATCAGCACTATGCCTTACTCCCTGTACTCCTAGAGAATGTACAGAATGTGACATGGCCTTTCCTCCTTGATGACTTCCTGAAGGCAGAGTTTTAAAAAGTCCTTCAGGCCCAGGACTTCCAATACTTTCTGGAAAAAAGAGGGATGTTTTTATGGAGTTGTTGGGGATTGGGGGGATTCTACTCTTCCTCCTCTGTGGAGAATTTTTCCCATTATTATGCTAAGAAAGTCTGCCAGGCTGCAACCCCAGCTTTTGATTGCTCAAGACAAAGGGATGGGTGGGGGCTGTCTCCCTCTCTCAGTCGCTGGCGAGGTTTGGGGGTCTGCAAGGCTGGTCTTTTTTTTGTCCTTGGGTCTCTCACTGGTCAGAATGCGGAGGAGCGAGGCTTTCTGTGGTCGGCTTTGCCCTGCACCCTGTTCTGCTACAGCCTCCTGCTGCTGAGAACAGCGCTGAGCACTGCGACCCAAATGGCAAGCGGGGAGCCTTTCCTTCACCCTTCTCCCACCTGGGACACGGCCCTGCCGCCTCTGCCTCCCTGCTCCTGCTGCTGTACCATGGCTGCGAGAGGCCTGCCCCGCTCTCCACCAGGACCGTGCGAAGGAGAAGAATGTCTGCAACTGGCAAAGGGACTGGAACTGAGTTATTTGTTCTGTTTGGTCACTGATTTTCATAGCTGATGTTGTTCTTGTTTGTCTTGGAGATATATCAGTAAAGAACTGTTATTCCTAAACCAATATCTTTGCCTGAGAGCCCCTTAATTTCCCAAATTATAATAAATTGGAGGGAGGAGATTTTCACTCTCCATTTCAGGAGGAGCTCCTGCCTTTTTCTTGGCAGTACCTGTCCTCCAAGCCGGGACAGGAGTGCACATTGATACTTTGGAAATGCTACATACAAAATAGATAATATTCAGTAGAGACTACTGATGTTGACTGCATCTCTTCTCAATTAATGTAGGCACTTCTAGGAATAAGACCATGGGAGCTCACTAGCACCTGTTATTACTCTAATTTAGAGGGGATATCCAGGAATAATTACAGCTATCTGCCAATTTGCTTTGAAGTTCAAAAACTGCTTCCCTTGCATTGGCAAGTATGTTCAAATTATCAAAATGCCCATAGCTCCAAAAGACAAGTTAAATTAAAGTATGCTGATCTTATTTACTGCAATTAGTTTGGCTGAATTAGCTTATAAAAATATAAAAATTTAGTCTGAGATGCTATTGCATACAATTCAAATAGCTGCAGTCAGAAGGTAAAAAAAAAAAAAAAACAAAAGCAACTAAAAACCAAAGACCTAATAGCTTACTGCAGAGTTTTCATTTTGTACATCTTTCCCAAGACTGAAATTGTTAGTAGTTCCTTCTGAGCCTAGGGTAGATGTTAATTTATAATAGATAACTACCTTTGTACAAGCTAAATCAATTCTTAATGATGCAGTTCTGCAAGCCCTATGGAGCTTATAAAAAAAAAAGATAATAAAAAGGAAATTCTTCAGGTGAAATATTTAGGTATGCAATCACACCTGCCGTTTTTAGTTTCAGTAGCATTTGAGCTTTCTGCAGCTATGAAGCTAAAATGGTCCACAAGAAGTAAAAAATCTAAGTTCCTAATACATCCAAATCCAGAGGTAAAAAATTAATAGCTTAAAAGAAATACCATGGAAGTTTGTTATTAAGATCTTTAATCTAGGAACATTCCATGATCAAATTCCTTTCTTCTTTTGTAACACTCAGGCTTAATAAAAACAGAAGTTTGTCTACCTTTTAATCTTATTTTATCACTCTGCTGGTATGCTAATCTGTCATCAAGATGTGGAAATCAGAGACTACAAATGTTAATTAAAATAACACAATTCAGTTTGGATCCAAAGGAAGCCATATAACTCAGGGCTTGAATTTCTCTAAGAGCTCTTTGGGAGGGTCAAGATCAAACATGTATGAATGCAATATATAATCACATCATTTTGGTGTTGCCATAGTGAAGAGGGGAAGAATTACTGCAGTGACACACATTTCATATGAAAGGAAGCTCTCATTATCTTGCTACCACACAGACTAAATCTATTTTGTCTCCTAATATGAGATATTTCAAACAAAATTTGGCTTACAGGGACCATATTTATGCAATTCTAGTACAAATAACCTGCAGCATGATGATCCTTATAGAGTTGAGTTCCTCCGGGAAAGAACATAAAACCAAAATGATTTATGACCAGTGCTTTTACTCTACCTGAAAGGAAGCTTACTGATTTCTTTTCTACATATTCTTAATTTTCATAGTCTTTAAACACACATATCACTCGTTTGTTGCTACAAAGTCAAGATCATAATGGGGAAACATGACAGAGAATTAATTCCATCTAACGATGGAATTGTCATAAATAGCAAGCATAAATGTTAGAACTTAAATACCATAAATTTTCTGCCAGTTTTGTTTTCTTATCCAAAAATGCTTCAATCTATGATCCCTCAAACAGAAGACATAATATTGCTGGCAAGCCTTGCAACAAAAGGTCTTATGGATAAGGTAAACATTAATTCACTCTAAATCAGGAGTACAGCCAATAGAGGCAGAAACCACAGTGTAATGGTAAAACTTCAGGGAAGTATTCAAGGCAAGAGATTCAAGTAAAATCAGTGTATTCCTATGCTTAGAAACATCTTCTACTGAAAAATCCGTTTAATATTCTTTTTCAGCAGTACAGCATGGACATTGGAATTTTAGACGTTTAGATCCCAACCAATTTTAAATGCAACTATGCAACTCGTGGTTAAGGACTGTGAGCAGAAACCATTTTATCACCGAGCTTTCTGGCCTTCAGATTAAGTTGACTGATCCTTTCAAGTGACCTACTGAAATCATTATGAAATCTGCAAAATCAGCAAGAATCAGAACAAGAACATACTCTATTCACAATGCATGAGTTTATGGCATAATAAATTATTTTGTATTAAAATTTTGCATAAACATGAATCTTTGTATAGACACTGCACATTCAAGCAACTGATCTTCCTGACTTCAAGAAAAAAATCTGATCGAACATACCTCCACAGTACTCATTGAAAGGGGTCCACAGCAGATAGCTTTTGAAAATATGATCATACTGATTTGGATCCATTTATGAAAAATGGCAAGTTTAATTTCATGAATTTGAAGTCAAACAGCTACACTGAATGCTAAAAGATTTAACTTCAAGTAACTCTTTAGATTCAAAATACCTCTTTTTAAAATTAGAATTTAGACATTGGAAGAAACACTACTTTTGTATTTTTGATATTTTTGGATATATTTTGGATATATTTATTTACTATTGGCAATACAATCTAATTTCACCTCTCTCCTCAAGTCTGTAACAGTATCTTTAAAACATGAAATAATCATATTTCTAAAAGAAAAATATAACTAAAAGTAATAGCAGCATTTTCCCTATTGGCCTCAAAGGACTTAAAATCTAGATTCCCCACCATATATGCAAAAAATGCAAGATATTATTCTTTATCCTATTCATTGATGTAACATATACCTATTAAAACTTCTATTCAAAAAGCTCATAAGATGGAAATGAAGATGGAAATCTCTATAATAAAAATTGTTTTTATATAGAAAACACCATTAAATGATAGACACCTGTAAAAAACACCCAGGTTAAATGTTCCAAATACTTCCTGACTTACATAGTTCATCTCTTTGGATACATTGAGTATTTCCTTTATAAAGATGCATATTCCATATTAAGAAAATATAAAAGGAAAAGCAGGTAATATAGTATTTCCCAGTTTATTCTTCTACCCAGAGTGAAGTAAGGGCATTTCAGCGACAAAATGAAGAATTTCAGAACAAAATGAAAGAGGCGTTACTAGGCGGCAGATGTTAGAACCTTATAAACAATAGTAGTGAAAGGATTTCTTTTTTTCCCAGTCACTGCCTGTTTATGAACAATAAAAAGCAGCTAAGTGCACTTCCACTAAGAGGCCCTAAGGACAATCAGGACTTGCAAACACTAAGTACTGCACACAGGAACTCTCACTGAAATTAGGAACAAGTTAGCATAATTATGTTTTTTGGTAAATATTTGCAAGTCATTAACAACAGAAAATTAAAATTGCTTCCTACCTAAATTCTTCATTAAACAAGCCTCAGCACTTTGTAATATTTTTCTGTAATTAAAGTGCCAAGTATTTCAGATTTTTAGATGAGATTAAACCCAAAAATGTTCACATCTGTGAAGTGGGGAGGGGGTTGTCAGGAGGAGGAATTGCAGCTCAGTGCTTATGGACATGAGTAAAGCTGCCCCAGAGTGCCCTGCCTCTCACTGGCTGCTCTGGACCACTGGAAAAATATTTGCTGGTTGCTATGTAGACAGAAGTCATTGCCAATTCATCCCATTAACAAGACTGAACCTGGTTCTGGTTGATAAGAACAGGTATTGTTTGAATAAAATGTGTTGATAAAATACTCCCTACAGGTAAAACTGGTCATTTTTATGTGCATGGAGAATGTTAAACTCATGCCTCACAACCATGCATTTAATAGAAACTTTTATTTCCATACCATTGTTGTTGGCCTTTCTTTTTAGCAGATTTGGAGGACTGATACCACATGTTTTTTCTAAAGACACACAGAATTAATAGTGTATTTTAATATTCTCAAACCACATGTTAAACAATCATTCTAAAATAATTTTTCAGTTTATTTTTTTTTAAAGTCAGCTGGAGCAGTTGTATATGTGACAAACTGACTGTGCATCTCATGAATAATGGCAGAGGGTTTTGAGCTTTCAGTATTATATTTGGAAAGAAAAGGCATTGCATACAAGCCTAGTGCATTAAAAAGCATTGCTAAGAGGTTAAGTACTCAGATGCTAGGAAATGTCAAATAGCAAACACATACTCTGGAGAGAACTAGCTGAGCAAATAGTGGTGTTTGGGAGAGGAAAGGATGGGACTGTTTGATACCGGGTTTTTTTCCAATTTATACTAATAGCACAGGAAGGGCAAGAATAAAGGTCTGAGAGACTGAAAAGAGCCTGTTCTCTCTCCATTTGTCCTTAACTTTTTATATCCATGCTTATTTCTGTTCCATCTCCTTCAGAACTTCGGTTTCATCAAACAACATTTGGATTTCTTTGCTATATAAGATTTACCTACTTTTAAAACTATTATTACTATTTGTTGTCTTTTTATTTCCCTCTACGTGAGCAATTCATAAGCAACTTCTTTTCAGAATTAACAATGAGATAAAAAGTGTTATAACTGCTTAGCAAAGGGGATTGCAAAATTCAATTTGAAATATTTAGGAGCTGCTTTATTCAGAGAGTAAATAGTGCTGTATGTATTTAGAGCAGAATTCCTATTAATTTCAGTTGCAGCTGAAAACACTGACCTCATTACCTGGAATATTGTGCAATTTTCAATATTCATTCAATAATAACTATACATATTCATTCAATAACTAGTTTTCCAGCTCCAGCAACAAAAAAAAGGCTAAGAATCCCATAAAATTCCTTTATTGATTTTACCTCTCTCTACTGTTTCTGATGAATAAGATCATATGGTGGGGTGGGGGGGGGTGGGGGGCACAAATGTGATTATGTAACTACATAATGTAGTGTACTGTTCGAGTGAAACTTGGTTTTCTACATTTTGAGTCATTACCTTTTAACTTCAATAGTTATTTAGAACTGAAGGCATTTTTATGCTTCTTGGAACAAGCCAACAAGGTAAGTTCTGTTATACAACATTACAAAAGGCATGGAATCAGAATGTTTTAATCTACCATGACAAATTCTCACTAAACAGCAAGTGAGGGTTGAATACTTTTGTCCCCACCCATCCTGGTCTCATCCTTTATATGTCTGCATCTTTTTGCACAGGCAGCCCTAAACCATGTACTTCACATTTCCTAGCACAGCCTCCTGACCTCTCATTCACTTTACTCTGTTTTCTATCTCCTTCCATTTACCCTTCCTGGACTACAATTTCAGCATTCCTATCCAGGTACTTTATCCTTCCCTCCTGCCCTGGTTTTTAAGAGCTTTTATCTGGTCAGTTCCCAGCTTGTTAACAGCTCCTGACAGTGGCCTCTTATACCATCCAGTACTGATCCTAAGTGCACCCTACACTCTTGGCCGAAGCTTCTCTTCAAACAGACCCACCAGCCTGTAAAGGCATTAAGCTACTTGGATTGGGTTCTGAGATGAACATAGAAAGTACAATACATAATCTTTGCTTTAGGGCAAAATTCCCTATTCATGGAACAACATATAAATCCAGAAAGAAGTGCAGGTTGCGACTTGGCCAGCTCTGAGTGGATTTTCATAGGAGTGGCAAAAGGCAAATCTCTAGCACAAAGGTTGCCCTGTATCAAATTTCAAAATATGCCCTAAAGAACTGGCAGGGTAATATATGTGTTACTGGGCATCATTTTTTTTTTTCATTCAGGCAAACTAAACACCTAATTTTCTGCTCATTCCTCTCTTAAAAAGGAAAAAAACTCTAAAAATCCCACACCCTTAGCAGTCACAAAATCCTTCCCAGAACCTTTTAATTGGTTAGGACTTTTGAAGTTAAGGGATAATGAAGCTGTAATCAGTAGTCTTCAAAGGATAGAAACAATTAAGGGAGGTGTGGATGCCCCCAAAGAAATAATTTATGATCTGATGTCATTAAAGTATCTGACATTATGAGCCAGAATGCATGCAGCACTAACAGGACTGATGCTGATTCTCCCATGCCATCCACGGTAGAACTCCTGCACAAGACTGATAAAGAAGCAGGAATCCCAAATTCTCTCCAAAACACTTTCTGTTGCAACATCCATCCTACTTGAGCAAGATAAGAGATCAGGCTACCTTGATGGAATAGAATGTTTGTCTCTAAGTCTTAACTCCCTGTACTCCACCAGGTCCTACTCATGCTTTTTTAAGTTATATGAATATTGTGATTTTTTAGTTATTCACTGAGACAAGAAATAATCACTATCACAATTCATATAGCAAATATAATACAGGAAGTGACATTTCAAAAGCAATATAAACTGATGTACTTTCTGAAAACATCACTTTTGTAGTATATAATAACATATTGTGGTAGTTTTGTCTCCATAAGTAGAATAATAGTCAACAATTTGTGACTGCCTTGAGCAAAACACTAGTTCACTGTTCAAATTTTAGCAGCATGCAGTTTTCTGTACAATAAATAACGGTTCTTTTAAAGGTTCAATCAGTAACCAAAATTCTTTCAAGATTGAGTTGAAATCCCTCCAACCATCTACAGTGTTTCCCTTTGTCCCCTGCTCCTTCTCCTGTTTTAGTTCTGTATAGATTCACTCATACAATGGTCTTGCTATAAAGACTTTCAAAAAAAGTGAACAAACTCACTTAGAACAACAAACAGAAGAAGCAGAATATAATTGCAGGACCCATCTCTGCACTTTTCAGGATTTATTGCTGACACTGACTGTGCCAAGAGTCAGTTCTGTTAAGTGAAATGCTCAAAATACAGTATTTTGGTGTTTGAATTTATGGTGACACATTTGTACTACAGTCATGAACAATACATACTGCTCTCTAGTATATCTCCCAGTTTACTACTATTCACTAGTAATAAACAAAAACAATGGTATTCTGTAGTTTTCCCCCTCTTCCCTATCCAATTAAAGCATATTTTAAATATAGATAGAAAAAGAGTTAGACTGCAGTTGACTTTTCAAACAAGAAGTCTGTTCTTTAAGGTGACAATCTAATTCTGGAAAGCAGTGTGAAATGAAGTTAGTGTCTTTAAAAATATATTACTTTTCAAGTTACTCGATACCTTCACTCTCCCAGAGAAAATTTCCTGCTCTGGCTGATGGCCAAAGAGATTATATAGTAAGAGGCCATATCCTTTTGCCTTTCATTATTTAGGCAATATTTCATACTACTACAATGTAATCAAAACACTTCCTTTCTAGCCAATATTTGGCCCTAACACAGAACAACATTTTTTCTGCTGGTACTTTTTAGTAGCTGCTCTGAAGAAAAACACCATTAAATCACAGCATTTCTTCATTTTGCCTTCATGCTGTGATAAATATCAAAAGTATTCTGTTAGATCTATGATGACTACTCTGAAAGGGTTCTCAGGCTATAAGGTTTCATGAAACATAAAATTAGAAATTGAAAGGGACTAAAATATTAAATGAAAGGATAGTTTTATTTCTCTAAATCCAAAATCTAGAAGAGGCACTTATAAAAATAATAAAACCACATGCAAATAAGAAAAAACGTTCAGCTGCATTTAAAAACTTGCAACAATTGTCACTGTTTTTTCTCACATCAAGCTCCTTTCCTGATTCCTGCAGAAAAGCAAGAAAAAAAGCAGTTTTGTTTTCAAACCAAGACAAGTGAATCTCTACAGAACTTGCTGTGTTTGCTGAAATTACACAGAGCATCTCTAATTCGTCCTGGAAGAAACTGAGTGTTTAATCATCAAGTAACCAATACAGAGGTTTGCATGAGAGACACAGTGTATTTTGAAAGCATGGTAGACTATCATCTTTTCATGACAATGTCTGTTTGTATATATGGAACAGACTTCAGCAGGTAAAGGCAGATTTGCTAATAAGGAATAGAATAAAGGGGTCAACAGTTCTAAACTCTAATGATAGGTCTGGAATGGGACATGATACTCTGATTACAACCACTGCAGTTTTGTCATAGTAATTCCCTGCAACAGAGTGGCTTCATGAAATTTTATATCCCAAATGAGAGGTGGTTAAAGTTAGGGTGCATTAGAGCTACAAAAATGCAGCAAAACTCAAGCCCAGTGAAGACTGCAACACTCTCACAAGATTAGGAGAAGAAATAATAATAATAAAAATACTAAAAAAATAAATAAATTTTAAAAAAGTAATAATAATATTGCAAACCCCAAGCTCCATCCAACTAGCTATGCCTCATGCTTACAGGCCCGAGTGATACTTGACTTTCTTGCATCGTGTGATATCTTTGTGGTCCATGAGGACAGTAAATAACTAAGGGACCATTAGGGCTGTTGTTCTTCAGATTCCTTTAGTTCTGTAAGCTCCTTACATCAGATAGAAAGTGAAGTTCTTTTCTGTTCACTAGCTTGCCCTGCCATATAGTTATCTCTCACTGGTGCCCATGTTTCATTACAAGAGTTTAAGACTTGAGAAATATGTGGAAAGTACATTAATCTGTAAGATTCTTGAAATCAGTCTCCTAGCTTTTTGTTTACAGCAAAATGTGTTTATGATAAAGGGTGTTTTGAAATTGGAACTAATTGTTCAACATGCTTGCTTTGTTGAAGATTTAAAGTATGAAAGATTGCTAGAATACTGTAACAAGTCAGGAGCCTTCCTGTCTCTTGCTTGCTCTCTTTAAACACTGATGGGGTTCAAAACCAACCTACTGTGCAACTGCCTCTTGCTTTACTTAACTACCAAGTAAGAACTGCACACACAAGCCATTGCAAAATATTACTGCAGACTTATCACCAGCCTGAAACAAGTCCCTTTGTGATGGAGTCCTTTTCTACATATTGTGCTTTTCTATTTATTCAGGACCTTGGGTTTAAGAGAACTGTTTAGTACGAGAGCTTGCATTAAAGGCACTACTAAAATAGTGATCTTTCCTCCCCTCCCTGCCAAACTATGAATAACTAGCAATATCAGGAATAATTTAAAACTTTCCCAGAGCTATAATATAGAAGGACTGCATCTGTCAGAAATTAATCTCCCTCCAGCCTAATTGGTCAATCTCAGAGGTTTTGTCATTCCATTCTTCAGCAAGCCAAGAAAAGGCCCAGTTTTATTCTATAAGATTCACTAAATAAACCTAGCAGAACATCTGATATAATTGATCTTATAGCTGAAATTATCCTGCTTCAGTTTATGCAAGAAAGATTAATTTTAGAATACCAGCTGCCTGCAGAATTGTAGAAGCCTCAGAAATTCTCCTCCTTCTTTTCCCTTTGGCCCACAATACAAGATTTTCTTGGAAGTCAAGATGATATGTGCCAGATTGAATATTTGATACTGTGTGCTAAATATGCTTTTAAAAAAACCCCAAAAATAAATCAAAACAATCCGGTAGTTCTTTAAACTGTCTCATGGGACTTCAAATAGATGACAATCTCATTTGCACTCATTTTGTTTTGCAGGCATAAAGTTCAAATAATGTTGACGATACACTAAGCACAATATGAAACCTACATTCACTGCAATAAACATGGAAGATGACTACAGTAATTTCACGACTGCAAGGCACACCGGACTATAAGGTGCACTTTATTTTGCAGAGAGGATCCGCCACCGGCTCCCCCTGTGTGGTTGCTGGCCAAGGCCCCGCCTCCACCCAGCAACTGCGGCACTGTGGGTCCCCCTGCACCCGGCAGCCACAGCACTGCGGGCCCCTGGGCTCGTCTGTACCCGGCAGCCGTGGCGCCGCAGGCCCCCAGGCTCACCTGCACCTGGAAGCCATGGGACCCCGGGCCCACCTTTACCCAGCAGCTGCGGCGCTGCAGGACCCCGGACTTGCTTGCACCTGGCAGCCACGGCCCTGCCTCCGCCCAGCTGCTGCGGGCCCCCAGGCTCACCTCCACCCAGCAGCTGCGGCCCTGCCAGCTTCCCCTGCGGCACGCAGCTCACACTTCCAGGCTGGCAAATTTCCGAACTTTGTCCATATATAAGATGCACCGGACTATAAGCCGCACTTCTGGGTTTGGGCCAAAATTTTAGTCAAAAGGGTGCGCCTTATAGTCATGAAATTACTGTAATTAAAATCTTCACAGAAACATGCAGTCTTAACACTGAATAAATAGCATCTTCTTAAAATAGATTAGAAATATGGTCATGTATGTCAACAACTACTCCTTTATTTTAATTTTCAGTGTGTTTGTTTCAGTAATCTTCAATATGCCATGCAATTTCATTCTTGCTGGGTTTTGTTGTTGGTTTTTTGTTGGTTTTGGGGGTGAGGGTGGGGTGAGTGTCGTTGTTTGTTGGGGTTTTTTTGGTTGTTTTTTGGTTGGTTGGGTTTTTTTGTGTGTTGTTGTTTTAATTTTCATTAAAGTAAGGAAAAACAAAGCACAGTTTTTTATAAAATAAGTGAATTTCCCTGAGATTGACAGTCACGTGTCTTCCTCCTGAGAAGATTATGTAAGGCCTTGAAACACTGCAGAGCAAAGAACCAACATAGAAACACCACATTTTAAATAACTACTACCAACTCTAAATAAAGGTGAAAATTATTTTATAGCAAAGATTACATGTATGTAAAGTCACCACTGAAATCTACTTCAGATAGGTGTTAAGAATTATCATTACAGTTTTCAAGACTTGAATGAAAGGTTAAATGCCATGTTTACATCTGATATAATATACATGCAATGGGTAATAGAAGAGTGTTTAAAAAACCCCACTAGCTCCTATACTCCAGTATCTTTGAGCTTTTGATGCTTCCATTCTTAATGTCCACACTGATCTTTTAATCTTTACTGATTTTTAAGTCAGCTGTGGATTTAGTCTGTTTTTAAATGACCAGTGAGGGAAAAAAGCATTTCTGTTCAAAGACTATTATTAGATGCCTCCTATATAACTAACTATTTTGAGGGAGCTTATATAACTAACAAGATGGTTTCCATTTTGAGTACAGGGAAAGGTGCTGCTCACTAGGAGTAAATGAGCAAACAAGAAAATAGAACCAGTATAATGTGGAAGGCAAAAATAAAACACTGTGAAGTTATGCCCTGTGCACTACTCACCAAACAGCAATCAAGAAAGAATTCAAAGGTTGAAAACTTACTAAGAAACTAAAAGAAACAGAGTTTTTCTAAAGAACAACAGAACAGCATTTTGATGAAAGTCTTAACACATTTCACATATCAAGAACTTCATATTGAGGGCGGACTTGTTCTATTTGTGGGAAGACAAGAAAAATCAGCATCACTCTATGGAAATGGAGAACAGCCTACGTTAGGTGTAACTAAATGTACTAGCTCAGCTGAGGCAGTTAAAAAGAAAAAAAATAACAGCAAGAGGCTAAAGTAGAGGTACAACTACTTAAAAGTCTTAATTGTATTCTAGTGGAAGTAGAATAAGCATCTTAGTAAAACACCTTGCAATGCATGATGGAGCTTCCTTGTTCTAACCAACACACCTGCAGCTGAGTTTCCATAGCTTCCTTCAATCGCCAAATTATACTTGAAAACCAGACATAATCTGAGGAAGAAATATCCCTAGATTTAGATTCTGGATCCTAAGCATGAGTGGAACTATTCTATACTGAAAGAGAAAATCTTCTGAATACGTAAATGAAAAAATAGGGAGAGATGAAGACTCTTGGCAGACAGACATAAAGGGTTAAGAAGGCACTTTATTTCTCAGAGGTAATTGCCTTTCTGAGAAAAGAAATTGCTGTTACTTGCAATACAGCTTTTAGGAAAAAAAAAAAGGTTGGGCAGATAGTAACATTAAATGCTCTTCTACTTTTTTTTTTTTTTGTATATTATTAAAATAAATTTCTAAAGCAGAATACTCCATTAGTAATATAGACAAAAAGTATACAACAGAACATTAGGAACTTCATCTGTGTTGTTCTATTTTATGCTTATGTATCTTCTTTATAATGTTCTACTTGCAGTTTAATTAGTAGAAATAAGTAAAGGATATTTCTATTGAAAGAAAACGTGATTGGCAAAAGAGGAGTCAGATTGTGGTGTTCTTTCTCAATCTGCTTCCAGTAACCTCAGCTTCATCACTTATGAGCAGGAGTAAGATTTTTGATGACAGCAATGGGAGTCCTAAAAGAGATGTCAAAACCAGATTGTACTAGCAAAGAAAAAGTTCCAGTAAAGGCTGTACCTTAGGCCTCTCTCTAGCATTCCTAAGTAGTGGCTGTTTCTTCAGTTCTTTCTTTTCATTTGCATGCAGTGTAGTTTTCTTGAACTGCCAATTCACAGAATGCTTTAGTCATATATGGGAAGAGCCACGCATAAGGTCAGTGGTTCCTCATATCTCCCACTGTCAGACATTTGCATTCCAAGAATCTTCGTTAGCTGTGTGGAGAGTCTTTCTAAGGAATCAGGAGTTGCTTATTTCATCTTTGACATGCCTTATCTAATAAAGCTATTGCATGGATAAGCACAGATAGCTGCCAAAAGTGCAGCTACAGTGTTGCCAGCCACCATAATGCAAATTTCAGTAAATATTAAGAGCAGACATTTCACTTTGAATTGCAGTAAGACGGATAAATAGTTCTAATCTACATACATTGGTATTAGCCCTACAATTCTTGAGGCAGCAAAGGGCAATCTATTTACAGAACAAGGGCTTTGCCTTCAGCTTGTTTCTCAAAAGTCCTGTGGACTGGAAAAGCAAACTTAAGAAGTAAACTGGGTATAAACAGAACTTTCACTTAAGTGAGGACTTCTGTTTCTAGAGTACTACACTTTTGTTTGTCCCATGCCTCTTGCAGCTACTACAACACTGAGTCAGGCTTCAGGTTGCAATAATCCCTACTGCAAATGTTAAGATTAGTAAGATTAATATTTTAATTAAAAAAAAAAAAGAAACAAAAAGAAAAAAAAAGAAAAAAAAGGAAAATAAAAGAAACATACTTAGGTCTACTGAGATTACTGCAATTGCTAGTTTCATTGATGGTGGAGGGTAGAGGGATCTGGCAAGGCTCTATACAAAACAGAGTCAAGAACAGATTTATCAGGAAATGTGTTTCAGTTGGAAAACTGAATTCAAGTTCATAGGAGATTCATAACATGTACTATAAAAATTGCCTGAACATGGGCCTTTCCCAAAAAATAGAAGTGAGTTTAGTTTTCACAAAGATTAAGCTAAATTCTCTTAGTCTCACTTGAAAATGGGGTCTAGATTGAATAGTCCAGTAGTCTAGATTGAATAATTTGCTCTAAGAGCAATGTGCTCACATTTTCTGTGATATTAAAAAGAGTTCATAGTTAGCAATAGGTGCCCGTCAGTTGTACTGTAAATGAGAGATGGTTTCTATTAGTCTAAACATTTTCCCTTGGCCACCTGAAAAGCACTTTACCAAATAAGAGGAGATAAAGAAACGTTGTTCATATATTATACAAACTGCTTATAAAGCACTGAAATGCTCACGTGAAAGGCTGCATAACTGTGAAGTAAGCTATTTTTTTAATGTTAATATATGCATGAATTGCAAGCACATAATATTAATAACATGAAACAATGAATCACTTTGATTTGAAGCAGCATGTTAGCATTAGACTAAAAGAAACGTAACAGATAAGTCTTCATAACAAATTTATTGCAGAAAAAATTTAGTCTCCTAAAATTTATCCTGGTTCTAATCCTAAATCTCCTAGTCTCTGTTTTGACCTGCAAAAAAAGAACCCCAGCACTTTATGAGTTATCCTACCTGTTAATTACCTCCAATCCCCAGGCATTTTAACTTATTTCCCTTTCCCACAGGAAGTCATATCTATTCAAGTTCACACTACTCTCAGTCTTAAGCTTTGTACTCATCTATGCTGAGTAGTATCACACCAACTGCTAGCACACTACTTGAAGGTAATAAGGTTCTTGGAGACAGGTCAATAACAAACACTTGGAACATGCAGTAATTCAGTACATCAGATGAGATACTTCTGTACAGGTGTTTGGCCCTTCTGCAACTTTACCTTTGTAAATACAGGTGAAATTTTCCATTTGAATTATTCCCCTTGATTTATTTAATAAAATGGCGTGTCTTCTCCACCCAGATTACTTACTTATTTAAGAAGTATTCTAATTTCCTGATTTATAGAAAGATATCATATGGATATTCATTCAAGTTTTCAATCCTTAAACAAGTCCCTCGCTGTTTCAGTTGTTTGTAATTTTTTCTGATGAGTTCCCCTTTTTTAAGTCACTTCAGATAAGGCAACTTATAGAGGCAAAGAAATAGAAATTAAGTAAATTTCTTAAATTAATAAATGTGAAAAATTTTCTTGAAGACAAAAGCTAAGAAACACTTAAATCTCCAAGAGGATAGTATCTTAGTAAAGATTTATTCTGCACAAAGCTAAGCTTTGTCCCTGAAGTTTGTTCATTCTGATATCTTAAAGGAAATTCTATCTTCTCATTACATAACTACATAATTTTTTAATATCCCAAAGTAAAAAACCCCCAAATAATCTTTTAATTTTCACCTTTTTTCTAAAGCATGTGGAATGTGAAAACTCATGACAACATAAAATGCCTACTTGATGCCCTTCTCCCAACACACAGCTCAAAATGTGACCAAATTGTACAAGGTATAAAACCCTCCACAGCTAACTCCTTAAGATTCCTGCCTTCTTTATATATTTGTGCTCAGGGAAGGAAATATGGATACTATGAGAAGGACTTAAACTTGGATGATTGTCATAGGCCCCTTCCAACTCAGGATATTCTATGATTCTATGACTTGTTTATTTTCCTATATTACAGGGAATAGAAGGGCAAGGGAATTTCTTTTACTCCTTCCTTTACATTGCATGGATTGGAAAGGCAAGTTCATTTACTAGTAGAGAAGTCCTCTTTGTTCAATTTCATTATCCATATCTTTAAAGGTAGCTTTTACATTGCCAAGAATGCCTTTATGGAGCTTATTTCAGGCATGACAGTTTTTTATTAGAAAGAATTTTTAAAGCATCAAGTTTCAGAGTTATACTTGTATTTACTTAATTTATATTTATAAAGCAATATATTGTGTTTCAAAAAGATATGTCCTGTTTAAGTAACATTAATAAACTGCTATAATTGCCCTTAAGAAGCTTAACCCAAGATGTGGTACTGCCTTTAGGCAAATGAGCAAACAAGTCAAAGTGTATTAAGTATGATATTTTAAATGGGATTTGGAATAGCATTTCATACCTGTTGAACATTGATAAGTAATGATGCCAAAATTACTTAGTCCAAACACTTTTCTGTGAAAAGCCTCACTACTCTTTTCTTCTCTTCCAGTACAAGTAAAGTAGGCCTAAATCATTCCTGCCTCTTTTCTATTTAGCCTCTACATTTAGTTTTAATTTTCACAGATCACTTTTAATTAGTCCGTGACAAGAAGATTGCTGATGTATTTCCTCACTGTCACACTTCTTGGCTGTTGATGCTTTTGCACAATACTGGAAAGGCCAAGAGACTCCATATATAAGATTTATACAAATAAATTCTGAAACATGAAGTAAAAGCAGCCTCTTGGAATTCTGCCTCTGGCACTGTTTCAGCACCACTTTTGTGGGAAATATGTATTTTAAAACTACTTCAATTAAACTTTGTTTTTAAACTAAAAATGTTTAAACATGGACAAAGCTTGTGTAGTGAAAGAGCTTTCTGAAGACATGTGGTGTCACATTATTTCAAAGTTCATCCAAGTCTCATCCAATTCCTACATAAATACAAGGCAAAAGTCCTTCATGTGTTTTTCACTATGTAGATAGCAGCATAATTTTTATTACTTTACTTTTAAGCTTTTCGTGTTAGCCATCAAGTATTTTGATAACATTTTCATCTAATCTTTGTGTCCTTTTATAAATACTAGTCTGTATGTTATTTATTTTGGGATCATTAGGAAGGAACTTTAGATCTGCATTGCTTTACTGAGAGGCAGAAAAAGAAGAGTAAAAGAATAAAGAAGTGAACTGAGATTCTTTTAAGTTTCAGTAATGCAATCAGAAAAGCTAAAGCAGAGACACTGGCATTCATAAATAGGGAAAAATAAAGTACCTGAGCTGGATTTCTCTTCCTAATTTCAATTTAAGGGAGCAACTTTAGTTCCAATAACTATCCCTTTGTTTTTACAACTGCCTCTTGCAGCGCTCGTCTTCATGCACCTAGCAGGCTTTATTCTTTCAATTTTTAGGATTAAAAAAACCACACACAAACCCCCCAAAAAAGTATGAAACTTTCAAACCCTAAAATTTGCAAGAGTTATTTCCACATTCATGAAAAATGACAGCTCCAAAGAAAGAGAGCTTTGTGATGCACAGGGCCTATATAACAAAGATGAGGAAATGCTTACATCATGTAGTCAAAACTATTCTAGAGAAACAATAAATAAATAAAACATAAAAACAATCCCAATGTCCAGAATCTACAGATCCTCCTTGGGGCTTTTACAAAACCCATCAAATAAAGGTAGTCCATAGGCCACCTTTCCCCATAGGTCACCTTCCCAACCACATCCACGCATTCTTTTAGATCCTTGAATATTCACTTTGTAACATCAGTGGATTGCTCTACTTGTTTTCTAGCAATTTGTTTATTTTATAGGACCTATATAAATTAACCTGTTATCACAATCTGAACTTTATAAAGATCATTTCACATAGGAAAGAGCCATGCTTTTCAGGTACCTCTTTTAAATACTGTACTCTATGGTGTTAGACAGACAAGCAAGGAAAAAAAACCCTAACTTTTCAAACAAAACATTTGGTTGTCATTACTGTGAGTTAACTCCAGGAGGAATTTAAACCCCAGATAAGCCACTCCCCTTTCCCCTGCCCCTTCTGGTTAGGGAGGGACAAAAGCAGAGCCAATGGGTTGAGATAATAATTTAGTGAAAGATGTTTTTCTTAATATTTAAAGAGAATCCAAAATTCTCAAAATCTTTTATAGCAGACCTGAAGGAGGAGAATGGGGTAGAAGGCTGGGGAGAATCCTCGTCTTCTGTTCCTTCAATAGGCTGGGTATGATTGTTAATGAATACCCAGAGGTATCAGAGAAGACCAGGCCATGTGAACAACACTGAATATACATCCCTAATGACGCTCATTGCCCTTGACATTACTATTTCATAAACCAATATCATGCAGAACATCAACAAAGCAATCCTAATCCCTCTTCCTGCTTTGAAAAACATCTTCACCAACAGTGCATATGGGTACATACACTGGTTTAGGTACCACACTCCCATGAAGAGACTGAGAAAGGTGGTAACCAGTCATTCCTGCAGAATAATAACCTGGCTGCACTCACACAGCACCAAGCTCTGCCCCTTCTGCAGCCAGACAATCCTTTACGACAGGAGTCTCCCAAATGCTGTTCATAAGGAACATCATGTCAAATCTTTCCAAGTGGTTCTAAGGTAAAAGAACTATTACTTACAAGATAAGAAGACCGACACCCTACTAGTATTGCTCAGACAGCTCACACTGTTTTTTAAAGCAGGTGAGTACGTGACATAGACAGGCCTTAACTCCACTGTATGTTTTTCCTAAATGCAGAAAATCCTGAGGGTGTGGACTCTTATTGCCACAAAATGAATGGAGAATGGAAAAGGAAATATCTGCAAGGTGCACACTATGTACCTAATACTTTCAGGCCACAAATCCCTACAGTAGCTTTACCATTTGTGCTGGACTATAACCCCTCGATTCCCCAACAAACCCCACTAGTCTAGAGCATTGTCCTAAGAAAAGCAAAATTAAGGAGCAGTTTCACAAGTCACTGAGGTAACCTTCAACACTACATTCCAAATCTGCTCCGAAAGAAAATTCAAATTCCAGGGATGCCTGGAGATGGGCAGGCCTTACCTGAAAATCAGCAAAAGCAAACAAACAAAAGACACAAGAATGGCATGGAATGGTCCAATAAAAAAAGAGTAAATGAGAAGAAAAGAAAGACAAAAAGAATAATGAGGTCAACTGCAAATAGCTATTATTTTGACTTGTAAATGAAGAAAAAAGCCCAACAAAAGTAAAGAAGACACTATTGATAAAGAGAAAGAAAAAAAATATTATTATGACAGAAAAATATTGAGAATGCTGACATATAATTTTCATATTGATACATACTTCATGTTCATTTGAGTGTAAATAAAATACTAAATGACAACGTATTACTGCTGAGCAGATTTCTTAAATTAGTGTACTGCCAGATTAAAATGGCTAACAACAATTTCCTATTTAATCTCAGCAATAAGCACGCTGTTAACACTTTCAGATGGTTGTCAGTGCTCCCTCCATACACAGAGACATCCAGATCTGCAAACAGAACATTTTTGACCCAAGGAACTCCTTAGGTACAAGAATATTCTTCCATGCTTAACAAGCACTCTATTTGCAAAAGGCTAGTAAAAGAAGACAGATTAGCAGGATTCTACCCTGAAAAGATTATTAGATGACTATGGGAGATTTCTACATAAAAGTATGTTTATTGGGAAAACATTTTAACAGAAAAAAACTGTGGGTAGAATATAAGAAAAAAATGTTTATATTTGTGAACAGTTTGACAACTAACTTGATGAATTGCCACCCTTAGGAAATAAATGCAAGATATTCTGGAGACATTATTTACAAGAGGTTGCATAATAAGAAAACCACTCTTTCTTGTTGCACTCCTCTAAATATTGATAAATAATTATAACAACACTGAAATAATGGAGAAGAAGCACTTGCATACATTATGGAAGTATTTTAGATAAATTCTTACTGCAAAATATCACATTTTGGGAATCAGGTAACAATAACCGCAAAGCTCAATACGTCTTAATTTTTTATTACATAAGGATAATATATATAGCTGTTACTGACTTTCAAGTCACAAGAGCCATCTCCTCCCACACAGAATGCATCCTAATTTTTTCTATCTTTTATGAATTATTTCTGAAATAACTGTAGCTAACACAATGCTTGTAAATCTACTAAATTCTGTTTTTAAGACACATTAGACATTTCATTGTTTAGAAGAAAATTTTGGTCTTGGACAAGCAAACAAGAATGGAATTAGCAAATACAGTAATTTCACAATTATAAGATGCACCAAGTATAAGCTGCAATTCCGGGTGTTGGCAACTTTTTCATTCTTTGTCCATATATAAGCCTCACCTGATTATAAGCCGCATGTTACAATACAGAGTGTGATAAAAGGTATCTATTCTATCACCATCTATTGAGGGTGGGGGCAGTGATCCTTATCTCCAAGGGAGATATTCTGCTGATGGGCCATCCATTAAAACCAGGCAGGGCATTGTTCTTTATCTTTTCACAACCCAGCCTTCCTCCAGAGAGTAATTTTCTGCTAATGGCCCATTGAGTCCTATTGTGTGACTGATAAAATTACTGCATCCCATTGGAAGTTGCTCAGCCAGGGGGAAGAGCCCAACATTTCTTACCAAGATGAAAACAGAGGTTCTGGGACACTAAGGTAGCCCCTTTCTCTACTGGACTCCAGAGGATTTCTCCACATGACCACTGGACCTTTAGAGGAAAACTGCACCTTATACAGGAGCACTGCTTCAACTGAAACACATCTGTCACTGCAGGAGGATGCAGCCACCATGGAATGGGACTGCTACCAACACCCTGCCTGACGGGCTGTCAGGTTGTACTCTGACTTTGTCAGGGCTTGGAGTTTGTTTCTTTGTAGTACTGTATTTCTATT
>PYHW01009837.1:4174296-4225700 GCA_013186435.1 Turdus rufiventris | reverse complement strand
TTTCAAAGAGAAGCTCCTGCCTTTCTTAGCAGACACCTGTCCTCCTAAAACAGCAACTTTTCATTCTTTGTCCATATATAAGCCGCACTTGATTATAAGCTGCACTTCGGGTTCAGACCAAAATTTTAGTCAAAATGGTGCAGCTTGTAATCGTGAAATTACTGTACTTTAAACAAGTTAATCATAAAATATCTTCACTAAAGTTTCCATCTTGAATAGCACAAGTATGTATATAAGCTGATGAAAATATTTGAAAAGCAGGACCTACACCATCTAATTCTAAAATAGTTAAGATTCTACAAATAAAAACGTAACACAAGAATTTTGAAGATGACTATTAAAGAGTTTCTACAAGAAAGCAAGGAACACACTCATGAAACAGGTTTTGTTTTTACCAAAGAACACCTAGATTGGTCAAGTATGTCCCATTATCACACATACATAACTAACTATTCATATTTGATAAAAATAAGTAGTACTCAAGCCTTGCCATTATAGAATTAGTAGAACATATCTATTTCCTACCAAAGCACTGGTGTTTCACTACAATTACAAAATTTATCTCATAAGAGACTTCAATAAACAAAACTAAATTCTATCTCTAAACCACAGATTTTCCTACCTCAAATCAAGTCCAGCAAAGAAGCAGAAACTACATCTCTGACACCTCTTATATTTCCAAGACAAAACTACCAACTGCTGTGCAGGTAGTTTAACAGGACTGTTGTCCTGTACACCTGGATTTTTGCACAGCTGTGTAGGTTTGTGTTAAGCATGATTTAATCTGATGTTCAGTTTTCTTTGTGCCTGATAGGAGGACTACGGTGGTGACATAGTTTATTGCATGTTTTTAGTCTTCGCAATTGTTAAAGATTGTAACTGGGTAAGATTTGGAAGCTGTAGAAGTCAGCATAATTTGATTTTATTATAAATTTAAGTATTGTACTTTGCACTTGTTTCTGTATTTTCTAAGAACAGTTCTGGGTTACATGCAAGTAATGTTTCTAGGAGGGATTTTGGGTATTTGTTGCAGTCAAACCTAGACAAACAGCACTTATGAGAAGAAAAGGATTATAATGAGAGCAAATTTTTTCCTTAAAGAAAAGAAACCCTGTTCTTGTCATGTAGTATTTGGAAAGTGCCTTGTTTTTAATGTTGATTTGGATTTTTTTTGGTGTCAATTTGTTGTGGAAAAAGGAGAAGAATATATTTTACATAAAAAATTCAATACCTCTTATGCTACAGAAGCTGGGTGAATATCTGCAAATATTTTAATCACAGCTTCCAGCTCAGGGTAGACCTCAGAAAATACTTTAATCACGGCTTACAGCTCCAGGCAGACCTCAGAAGCAATTAAATATTCAGGTGATGAGGCAAATGCTGAAGAGGTCACACCCAGCTGGGATTTGCTTTAGCTAGCTTAAGGCTAATATGGGTATTTTAAACACTGCATTGCTGATGCACTTTGAAGGACAGTTACTGACTGATAAAATGGTTTTGAGAGTAACAGAAATTTTGTTTCAACTTATGTTTGACATGTTTTAGACCTTCTTTAGAGGGCAGATATCCTAGAACTTTTCAAATCATTCTGTCCTTCCTAGGTCTTAGGCTGGAATCTGGATTTATCAGAAATGTAAGAAGTCTTCTGATCAGTGACAAATTATTCATTGTAAAAAATCTGATTTTCTGCTAGGAGAACTAGTAAGTTAGACATTGAACTTTTAAAATAAATTTAATGATTCTTGAAATGTAACTGATTATTTTGCTTTGGATTTCAACACTAAGATTCTAGTTGTAAGTTTTTCAGTCAAAATAGGCTTTTTTCCTATTTGTAGAACAAAGCTACTTTGGTCCATTTTTGTCACTCAAACTATAACACTTACTGTTTTACTTTCAGCTGTGTATGGCTATGAACATCTAAGGAACTTAAATTTTAAGAGGCTTTCCTAGACAAATAACCTTAAAATATACACCTTGTCCTTACAGTACATCTGATGAATTCTTTAATTATTCTAAGATTCTGCAACATTGTCATTTATCCTAATAAAAGTAGCAGATAAAGAAGGATTCTAGCTCAACTTTGCATAGGCTGAAGACTTTGAAAGTTTAGCTGTGAAAAGGGAAGAAAGCCAGTTATAAAGATTACAGTAATTTCACGATTATAAGCCACACAATTTTGACTAAAGTTTTGGTCTGTACCTGGAAATGCGGCTTGTACTCCTGAGTGGCTTATGTGTGAACAATGTTCAGAAATTTTCCAACCTGGAAGTGAGAGCCTGCAGCAGCCCTGAGCCGAGATGGAGCCCGTGCGGCCCTGGAGGCGGGGAGGCACCGCCAATCCGAGCCTGTGACAGTTCTCTGTATTTTTTTGTTGTTTTCAGTCTTGTGCAGCTGTGCGGATCCCCGCCTGCCCGCCTGCCCACCTACCCGACCGCCCGCACGGCCTGGCTTCTCGTACGCCTGGCTCCCTGCCTGCCCATGTGGCTGCCTGGCTCTCCAGCTGCCCGGCACCCTGCCCACCCGCGTGGCTGCCCGGCTCCCCACCTTCCTGGCTCCTCACCCACCCATGCGGCTGCCTGGCTCCCTGCCCTCCTTGGCTCTCTGGTTGCCCAGCTCCCCGCCTGCCCATGCAGCTGACCAGCTTCTCGTCCACCCGGCTCCCTGCCCGCCCATGTGGCTGCCCAGCTCCCCGCCTGCCTGGCTCCCCGTCTGCCCGTCTGTGCAGCTGTGTGGCTGCCCAGCTGAGTGGCTATTTAAAGGCAATGTGGATTCATCTGAAATGCTTGTAAAATGACCACACTATTGTTTGTATCTTTTTCCGCTTGTTAATGTAACTTGCAGGGTACACTGCCACAGCTATTGTCTGCATCTTTTTTCACTTGGAAATGATGTTTCCAAGGTCGGCACCTGCCAGTAAACCCCACGATCCTGCGATTCTGCTACTAATTGGCAACTCTGTGAAAGTTTCTTGTGAACGAAAGTGCGGCTTATAATCAGGTGCGGCTTATGTATTGACGAAGACCTAAACGTTGCTGACACCCGGACATGCGGTTTATAATCAGGTGCGGCTTATAATCGTGAAATTACTGTACTTGGATCCAGAATAAAATGTGAGGGAGGCATAGAAAAGCAGTAACATGCTAAAAGATCAGAAAAGCCTGTGTAGATTCTTTTGAAGGCCTTTTGCACTGATGTCAATTGGATGTCTTCATAGTTACCAGTGCTTGATTCTGCTTAAATATCAGCTATATTCAATATTATGCTGGACAACTTTTTGAGTGCCTGGCAAAATAAGAAATTCATGAATTTCTTGTCACCATTAAACTATTGCTACTTCCTTAAGACTTTAGGAAATGTGGCTTCTACTTTTCTTCCTAGCTGAGGCATAGAAAAACCAAACAAAAAATCCCCACAAAAATCCTAATGGCTTTCTACTTTAATCACTCTTATCACACAGAGTTCCAAAACCAGCCTTTTCAGTGCCTATGTTATTGAAACTGGGTTTTCTGGTAAAAATCAGAAGAGCTGAACCTTAGTTTCTACAGATTTTATTGCAATATGCAAATGTACAGACTATGGCAACCCTGGCTCATGCCCTTGTCTGCATCTCCTGTTCAGCAGATTTTCATGTGTCAAATGGCTTGCTCTTACACTTCTCACACCAGGTAACTGTTCAGCTTGTTCCATTGCCCTCTTTTGGCAACGCAATACAATACTTTCCTAATATCCATTTCTACCTTCTACCTATTCAAAAATCTTCACAAAAAGTTTAGTATCTTTAGCACTGTCTTTTTTTTTCTGGCCAGTTTCTTCAGAAAACTGTAAATATTTTGAATTCATATGATTATGGTCTAAAGATTGTTTTCCTCATATGTTACAAACCAGAAATCCAGTCTAAAGAAATAATTGTCTAAGTAAAGTGCCTTAGAAAATGGGATTATTTTCATTACCAAGAATGGTAAACTATTATTGTATCATTGATGTTTTGCTTTATTTTTAAACCATATAAAACTCAGATTTACAGAAAATATTTCTGAAAGTAGCACAGACATTCTTCATTTGCTCTGCAATATGTGGGTGGTTTTAAACAGGCTTGGCTTTTTCCACTGCAGCAAATCAACTGGATATATATCTAGGATATACCATAGAACTCCTTTTCTTATCCAGAAAGAAGGACAGTGATTTGCCTAGATGATACTATTAAACTGTTTAGAAGCTCCCAGTAATTCTACTATAGATAAAAATCCACTACTATATTTTTCAGCACGCTTTCTCGTCTGGAAAGAAACTCCTCCTTTCCTCAAGGCTCAAACTTTGGAGTCTCATTAAAATATCACTCAAATGTTTGCTGCCTCTTAACCCCTGAGTGAGCCTTTTTGCTCTCTTGGCTCCACAGCCACACTCACTTGAGTGCTCTGTGCTGCCCGTGCTGTGTGTGAGTGACCTCTTCAGCCAAGTCAGTGTCACTACAGAAAGGACATGCAAAAAAAGAAGTGCATCGATTTATGAAATGAGTAATTTTTGAGGTGCAGCTGTCATATTTTTCCTCTCTTGAAAATCCATAATGAAATAGAGACGAAGGGGGATTTTTTTTTTTCATGGAAACTTAAAAAATTAATTTTTATTAGTAACTGATATGTCTTCTTTCAGTTGCCAGGTGGTGAATTATTAATAATTATTAAATAAAACCAATTAGAGAATGGAGCATGAAAGTGTATTAATTTGACTGTCAGGGAGCTTTGCAAGAGCCTGAAAAGTTTGCATTAATCATATTTGCCACAATTCAGTAATGGCTGTATCTACAGACTGCTAGCATAGCACAATTACGTGTGTCAAAAGGGAAATAAGACAGAAGTTACAAATTAATTTATACTGATGTGATTACTTAAAAGTATACTTGATTTTATGATAATCTACTATTATGTTAGCAAGGTTTCTCATTACTAATTTTGTCCAGTCATTAAGAGCTTCTTCTTTTATGATTCTGCATGAGTTAAGATTCAGAAAAGCAGTTTACGTGGATCTTGGAGACATTCTAATTAATCACCAGTAAAAAACTGTATCATCTTCTTGAGATATGCTCTTTATGGGCAGGTTGTCTCTTCTTTTACCTGGATTAATGAAGTAACAATCACACAGAATGTTACTAGAGCCAATTCTGTTTCTAATTTTGCCATGTTGCTCTTATATCAAGCAGAATTTAATTTCCCAAGCAAATAGAGTGAAATATTCTAGTGAAATAAAGACGTTAGAATGTTTTATTCTCTGTGCTTTGAAAACCTTCATGATTGTGTGACTGCCTCTAAGCAGGTCACTGTTACTGTCATACCTGTCCTTAGGTATCTTCCACAATCGGGTGATATCTGGTGACTTGGCACTTACCTGACATCAGGGACTGGGTTGCCAGCGACTCTGCACTCCAGCAATACTTTGTTTCCTTCAGCAACTTCCTGGCTCCGGAGCTTCTGAGTGAACAGAGGTGGTGAAAGTTCATGCTCTTCCATGTTGATGAAGGGACGGCACAGGACCATTTTGCTCTCCATGATGCTCCCCCTTCCAGAATAGTGTTCTCCATTCAGATGAACTCCAGGTAATTTTTCTTCAGGTTCAGTCTCTTGATGTGGTTTGTCAAACTCCTGGTTCACTAAGGTACTTAAAGCTGGTTGTTTCTTATTAGGAGACAGGTATCCACTGTCTGGAGAAGAAGAGTCCCCATCAGGACTACGGCCTCTTGTCTTTGCTGCCTGTCTAAATATAGATGATAACTCCTCTATGAATGTGGCAGCTTTGTCACACAGCTTGTTCCTGAAAGGAGCTTCTCCCTGGGATGGTGATTCAGAGTTTGGGCTTGTCCTAGGCATAAATGGATCACCTTTCTCTGAAAATTTCAGGCTTCTGACAAAGCTGGGACTAGCAGGTAGAAAAGGTGAGGTGCTTGCTTGTCTCCTAGAAACTGTGACAAAACTATCTTCTGTCTCAGGTGCAGTGGATTGCTCATTCTGATTCCTTGGGAGAACATGACCTGCAGCAGATGAAGTCCAACTGCTTGCTTGAGGTGTCTGTAAAGCATCTTGCTCATGTAGGCTGGTGTCCCTGAAAGAAGGGTCTTCTGAATGGTTAGGAAGAGAGGTATTGAGATAATGAGTAAAGTCTGGTGCTGTGTTCTCATCTTCCTCCACGGAATTGGCAATGGCTTCTCGAGCTATGTCAAGGCTCTTACTTATCTCCTCCTGGGTAAGGAAGGCAGAAAGTTCATTTGAAAATTCACCATTCTGTGTGTCTGACAGGGAATCACAGAAAAAGTCAGGGTAAGATGAAGTTTCTGACATATTTTCAGGATATCCCTTACTGCTTCCTCTCTCTGGAGAGTAAGTCTCCTTCAGCATTAAAGAAAGAGGCAATGCCTTCCCACAGCTTCTGTCTTGCATCCTGGAAGACACAAGAAAATTCCTTAATGAGAAAAGTTATATCCCAGTTCCCACAAGCTAGACACAAAGGTGGAAAATAAACAGAACCTAATGGTGCATGACATAGCATAAACCTTGGTTCTTATTAGAATGAGCCAGGACTGCAAATTGTCTAGGTGGAAATGGGAGCACTTAGACGAAATTTTTCTAATGACTCTTTTCTCAGAAATATGAAGACATCCTTTGTCTGTATAGCACAATCTCAATTCCACTGGATCAATAGGGAAATATGCTGTTATTTCACATCTGATTAGTTATTTCACATCAATTCTATTATGCTTCATTTTTTTCTGGTTTTAACCTTATGAAGATTTGGGAATATATTTGCTTTTCCCCATAACATTGCCTTCCAGACACTAAACCATCAAATTCTGAGAGAAGTGTTTAAGTTGAAACCATTATAAGGATACACACAAGGATATTTGAATTAGAAATACTAAGTTATCCTTTCTGTTTAATGTTGATAATGTGTTTAATATTATTTTATTTATTGTGCTAGCGTTTTCAACTTGTTACCAATTTAGTAGCACTTTCCTCAACACTGAAAAATGAAATATCAAACTACCATATGCTAAAAGTAAAGCACTGAAGAAATAGATTTCACAACCTATATATCATCCTGTACAATGGAAATGTATATTTTGTACCAGTTTCACGAAGCAGAGAAGCATTTATACCTCTCCAGGTTCCCAGACACTTCAGAATTAGGATGCGCTTTCTCTTTAAAGTCAGCAAGAAACAAGACATGAGGAAAATCACACTTTTCCCAAGTAAAGGATTGGCCTGAAAATCTCCTTGTTGAAATGTATTTGTCTACCTGGTCACTAGAATGTAGCAGATGTGATCTGAAACATAATTATTTCTGCAGAAAATTTAATTAAGCTGAACATCAGTGGTTTTAATTACCTTGGAAAATTATCTTCTAATTTCTACATGAAAAAAAATTATATAAGATTAAAAAAAATTCCTTTAATTCTGTACTGATAGTAGAGAAATGGCTTGACAATCATGCGATGCACTCGGATGCATTTTACATCAGCTTGTGCAGGCTCCAATTACCTTTAGTCACTAGACCAGGGCTTACCCAGCATGTAGTCATTAAATGACTGATAGATAATTGAAATTCTTGGCTTAGCATATGCATCTCTTGATATGCCTGTTTGCCTTGCCAAGAGATCACAACTCAGCGCATAAAAGAGAAGTATAAGAAACCAAAGCATTTAGGATTTGATATGTGTTTTTATAGAATTCAGTGATAAGTTTATTATTTTCTGCGATTACGTCTTCCTTTCCTGTTATCTGTGTTTACAGAGCAATAAATTTAGCAACCATGCCAATCTCTTGTCAACAAAATCTAAAAAAGTATATACAGTATAACTGACTACCACATAGCAGTTTTAAAGAAAGAATCTGAGAAGCCCAGCAAACAGTTGGTCTAGAGGCTCAGCTGTTCAGGCATAAACTGGATGAATGCCAGGGAAACAAGGGTTAAACCTGCAGAGTTTCTGCTTCCTTAATCTTAGTTATTTTAAAAACTTTTTATTCAAATGAACAAAGGTGCTATTTAGACAGCATGTAAATATCCATGCTTCAAATGATATCTTTATTTAAATCTGACACACACTGGTTCCTAGCTTGTTCACATCTCAAAGTGACACATTACATACTCAGATAAACTTCCCTGACTTCCAACACCAGGCTGCTCTAGTGTTTCAATGGGTTGTTTAATGGGTAGGACAATTTTACTTATTGTTAGCCACCCAACATGATGATTAAAATGAGTGTATTATGAATTAACGTATTTCTTTCCAATACTCAGCTTTGCCATTAGAAAAATACAATGGTAATTTTTAAAGCCTGGTGTCTAAATTTAGGTTAATCAATCTATGCCTGGATATTTAGATAAAGTTGATGGATTTAAACATGCTGGTTAACTGGCAATTTCGAATGCTGTTAAGCCTTCTTGGTGAGAAAGTGCCTGAAAATGCATTCTTACGTCTAGCTTTAGGGAGCTGAATGGAAGCTTCCAGGAGAAAGACTTTTCAGTCATACTGTACTACATAAACTCGCTATTCTTTTAGTGTAACTTGTAACCACAGTGAACTGGATGTGAAGTAAAACTAACCCTATCAGGTAGCTTATAAGATCATAATTAGAAATTTTGAATGCTATTTCTAGCTTCTCCAAGTTAGCCTACAATGTATTTATAACAGATTTCATCATCATTACTAATTAGGTAACCTGCAAAGCCATATACTGTATCATTTAAAGACACAAACATAAAACACAAAGTTGCATGCACATCAGTGTTTACCTGTACTTTCAACATTATCACATATGGACTATGGGGTCCTACTTGTATATATTTAAAAATTGCGCTCAAGTAAAACCACATTTTTTATCATGCAGTTTAAATACTTACACAAAACCCAATACAATTTTCTCTAAAGAAAAAATATGGTAAATATTACATTTGAAATGTACTGGATTACAGTAATTTCAGAAAAAAATTGAGCAACTCATCAAATTAAGGTTTTGAAGAGATATATAGTAAAAGATGGAAAAACATAGAAAATTAAAGGACTCATTTCAAGCAAAATATAAACAACCTGAATTTGCAGAACCTGCCACGTAAGAAATTTTTACTTAACATGACCCAAAGCCTATCTCTTCAATAGAATAGTATGAAGGATGAAACATATCTAGTAAGATTTTTTAAAACAAAAAGGGCGCATAGATTTTCTCTGAATTTTGAAATCCTGCAAAATTACTCCACAAATACAACAATTACGTTTAGCAGAAAATATAAAACAGATCTTACAATGAGCAGGGCAATATGAAGAATTCAAGTATAATTAATAAAGTTGTTTTTCTCCTTCTCTATCTGAATTGGCTTAAAGTTGCTCCAGTTCTTCACTAAAGCTTGCTTGGTCCTTAGTCGAGAAGACTGTGGCCTGTGCACTACATCCGTCCTCTGTGACTATGAAATTCGTACCCCACTCATCTATATTTGGTAACTGAACTCATGTTTCAGCAGACTGCCACTATCTGGAATTCCAGCAGAAGCAACGTTAGGCCTGGAAGTGGCACAAAGTTCTGTGTGCTCGCTACTCAGAAATTCAGAGAACTTCACCATTCCCTTTCTGTACCAATTCATGGTAATAATAGATTTTTAATTTTTTTAAACAACATTCTTTTAATGATAAAAATAAAATAATTGCCTTTTTCTACTAAGAGCAGTTTAAAATCAATAGCTTCCCTGTGTACCTTAAAATCTTGTAGAAGAGAAAAAATTAGAATTGCTTAGGTTATAAAAGACCCTTAACATTTTTTGGAGTTATGAGTAGAAATACAGCAACATTTTGTAATACTTGATCGTTATTAATCTGTAACCATATATTACACTGTATAAATAAATTAACCTACTGAATTTTCATATCTCAAGTGATATGATTCTATAATCCAAAAAGAAGTATTTCTCTCAGGAAAGATACAAAAAATCCCTGGAAAATATATATGTTTTAAAAATACCCCACAGCTCTGACATGTATTAACACTGAAACAATCAAAATACATTTTAGTTTTCTATAGAGTTGCAGAGCATAATGTGTAACAGAGTAAATTCTCCCTTATTATCTCTGCTAAGGAAGTACTTTCACTTCTTTGAAGCTCCTGTGAGAGTTTAGTCCCAGGGAAAAAATAAATCTGCCCAAAATCACTTTTTCAAGCACAAAATTTCTGTTAAAACTCAGTGAAAGGAAGAAGTAAACATGAAGGCTGTTCGTTTAATCTACAGATTTTATCACATAGTTTCCAGAAATAAAAGCAATGTGTGGGCAACGTGGTTTCTGCCAGATTGCAACCTATTGGGAGTCACATGCTTCAGAGGGGATAGAAGAAATTATAGCTCCAAAGAGATGTTACAGACCTCCCTTCTGCCAGCATCCATTATATCAACTCTTGGATTTGAAATCATTTTGTACACTGGCATTTGCTTTTAGCTCAAGGTCTTTAGATACTGCCTTGCATTTTTTTACTAAAATTTGTTCCTTGGCAACAATAGAAGTGCAGTAGGTGTACTGTTGTGGGAGAAGTGCACAAGAGACTCAGAGCTCCCTACAGGATCCAGACCTTCTGTATGTACAGTAATTTCACGATTACAAGCCGCACCATTTTGACTAAAATTTTGCTCCCACCCCAGAAATGTGGCTTACACTCAGGGGCGGCYAATATGTGAATAATTTTCTGACATTTCCAACCCTGGAAGTGCCAGCCAGGGTGCTGAGCCCAGCACCTGCCWGTAAAACCCGGGTTTATGCGATTGTTACAAATTGGTTACTCTGTTTCGTGGCGGGTGGAGCCGGGCTCTGTGCAGGCAGCGCAGGGTGGGGGAAGGCGGGGGACACCCTCCTTCAGGCAGCGCAGCCTGGGGGAGAGATGGGGGGCTCCATGCTGCCATCCCCGCAGCCCGGGGGAAGTTGGGGGGCTCCCGTCCCTGCCTGCCATGGGAGCAGGGGGGCTCCTTCCCCTCCTGCCGCTGCTGCCGTGGGTGCCGGCAGGCTCCGTGCCCCCCTGCCACCACGGGGCAGAGTCGAGCTGGGCCACCCGGCCCCGTCGGCAGCCCCGAGTGGGCTGAGCCCTCATGGCCGAAGCCGAACCAGTAAACACCCCGATCCCGCGATTCTGTTACTAATTGGCAGCTTTGTTGCACGCGGGTCCTTGCTGCGAACGACAGAGCGGCTTTTAATCAGGTGAGGCTTGTGTATGAACAAAGAGCGAAATGTTGCTGACACCCGGAGATGCGGTTTATAGTCAGTGTGGCTTGTAATCGTGAAATTGCTGTACTAAGAAGTGCCAGTACCACACATAGTATTCCAGTGGTTGATAGAGCATCTTGGCATCCTCATACAGACAATTACTAACCCCTAATCACAGCTTGAACATATTTGCTGCTGGACTGGGAATACTTTACAATGTATACAAATGCATTTTGAGATCCTTACCATGTTGTAATGAAATTAGTTAAAAGGATTTTATTTCAGGTCATTTTATAGTGATTTCATTGTGTAAAATAAGAACAGAACCATGATTCTAAAAATTTCAAGCTGAAAACTCTGCACAAAGAAGAAGCTGGTTATCCAAGAGTTAATCACTGTACGCCTAATTTTTAAGCAGTCACCCCACAAAGTAAAATCAAGGTCCTTTTTCAGGCACTCAACATCTCCACTAAATGCATAAGACTTTGCCACCTTTGAATGGTAGGCAAAAATAGCCTGCATATAAACAGCAACAAGCTGCCTTGGGCTATCTTCAGCATTTTCTACAGAGAGTGGGTGGATGAAATCCTGGTTCTTGCAATTGTGTGTTTAAATTTTCACTTCTGGGAAGAAAATACATCTGCCTGTAGATACCTGTAGAGATATTTTAAAAGAAATTTAGCTTTTTGAATACAAATAAAGTATTGTTTTGTGTAAGTCAAGTATGCCCAATACTTTTTATACAACATGACAGAAACATTTGCCCAGAAAATGAAAGATTTGTATTCAATTAATTCCTCTTCAACTGTTAATTAAATACCCTTCATAACTCGAAAGGTTTTATACAGCTTTATTAAGCCATGAATAAATTTTCCCAACATTGTTCTTCTATGATTTAGAAAATACTTGTATCCTTTGATCTGTACTGAATATTTTGGAATCAAGACCTTCCATTTTCATTGCAAAAATAATGTGCATTCTCCTTTATAAAAATTGTAAAGGCAGTAAATCACTATAAACAAATGGCAAAAAGACTAAGACTTTGAAACTGTCACACATTTTGCAAGATAAACACGCTTTAATATGCAATGATGTAACAATTTAACACTTGCATATAATATCTTATTATTAATTTTAACATCAAACAAGATTAGAGATATACAGCTAATATGCTCACTTCATTCCTATTGCAGTATTATGGAAAATTCAGCTAATGAACAGAACTCCACGGAGATAACAGTTTCCACTACCAATAGATTTGATGGAACACAGCTGCAGTTTTCCTGAAACCTTAACAACAATTTTTAATACTAGTCAGCTCAAATCATTCCAAATCTCATGCCAAAAACCATAAAACTATTCTGGTTGCACAAATTTTCCATTCTGTCTGATGAAGATGTTACATAATGCAAAAGATTTTCATCGCTAATTGTAAAACCAAAATACAGTGATAAGCTCTTTAATGATTAATGTACTTACCTGAGAAAGCAGAACACCTCTGTTATGGTCCTTGTTATTTTGTATCTTACTCTAAATAGCAATAGGATAAAATACAAGTAGATAAGCAATCTCTTTTCCAAGACCTGAAGTCAAACACCAGTATGCAAACTTCAAACTGAAATCTCTACGAACTGCTTCTACTTTAAGCAACAGAGAGAGATACAACCTCCTTTACCAGTTGCCACAGAAACCTCCAGTTATTTTGAGTTACTAACAGACATGTTTTTCCACCTCTGAGAGAGCAAAAAAATAATCTGGTTGCTGTGCTAAACAGACTGGGTCAATGTCTTGCTGTAGTTTGATGCCATTCATAGTTTTGTTCTTCCATTTTCCCTCAGCATGCAAAAAACATTTAATTTTGCTTGCAAATGCATAGTAAATGGATTTTTTTTACATAGCTAGAACTAATCTCTGTTTTCATAGAGTGCGTTGGAAATACCTACCTGTCATGTATGTATGTATGAAAGTGTCAGATGTAGCAAGCAGTGTCAACGATATTCAAATACAAATTTTCCAAGTTTCTCTGACAATTTTCTTATGAGTGCAGTGGGAAAGCTTATACACCTTCAGCTTTTGCTAGCAGTTGTATCAGTAATTGGTATCTTAAGATTAGTAGAACACTTGTAATCATCATTCTGTCTCAAGACACCATCTCCTTTAACTTTTCTTAGCTGGATAGGTAATCATGGAACACATATACAAACGGTTACTTGACTGCCGAGTGCCCCCAGCATCCCTTAAAATTTCAAAGGAATTTTGTTAGGAGTTTGCACTCCTGTGCACTGTGATTAATACACTTCCGCACCTGCGGCTGTGAAGCATATCGTGCTCTCATGGATTTATAACAAAGATATCACATAGGGCAAAATTATTTGATCTTTGCCAATAAACGCTGTTCCCAGGGTAGAGATGTCTGTCCCCGTTACCCGAGAGCAGGCAGTGCCCTGGGAAAAAAGGTGTTGTCCGAGCCTGCCTCTTGCCAGGCCCTGTTCATCAGACTCACTTCAGGGCCATGTCACCAGGACACGCTGGTTTCTGAGCCTGCCTCACTCCCTGGTCACACTCTCCACCCACAGCCCTGCGCACACTCTGGTGAGGGAGGCGCAGACGGGGTCAGAGTTTGGAGAAGAAAGTGGGCGCTGGTGAATGGCGACGGTGCTGGAGGCGAAGAGGTGCTGGCCACACCTGGCGAGAGCATGTGCTCAGCCGGGGCAGGCAGGGTGAGGCTCATCAGGGAGGAGCAGGGACAGTGGGGCCTGCAGGTCTGTGCGGCTGTGGCGGCAGCGGGTGCCCACGGGCTGAGCACGGCCTGCGGGATTTGTTGCTGTACAAGGAGCTGCGGCCACGCCGCACTCGCTGGGCCCACAGCTGTGCCATGGAGCTGCGGCCACGTTGCATTGGCGGAGCTCACTGCTGTGGCATGGAGCTGTGGCCACATTGCACCAGTGGAGCTCACTGCTGTGCCATGGAGCTGTGGCCACATTGCACCAGTGGAGCTCACTGCTGTGCTATGGAGCTGCGGCCACATTGCACCAGTGGAGCTCACTGCTGTGCCATGGAGCTGCGGCCACGTTGCACCAGTGGAGCTGACTGCTGTGCCATTTTAGCAAGCCTGTGTTACAGCTGATTTTAGTACAAAAACCTAAGAAATCAGTTTCATGTTGAATTAAGAAGCAAGAGGGAAATGAGTGAAAGTTGAAGAAGGCAGGACTGATGCAATCTTGTAAAGGTAGAGAAAGCAAGGATAGAATTTGTCAGTGTAGCACATGGCACTATAATCGTGATTGTATAGTCTAGCATGTAAAGATTTCAATTTTTATGAATAGTTTGAGAAATATAAGCTGTATCAGTTCAGTGTAGTCTTAAATAATTTTCTAAAGAAGGGAAATAAATTAGAGTTGAAACACTCTAGTGGAAAATCTGTATCACAAAAGTCACGCTCTAACTTAAGCTGTTTGAAAGAAGTAAAACAACCCATTTAAGTTAGATAGCGAATTTTTGTCTCTGCAAAGCAGATTTAACACTAGTCTCGTTCTTAAAACTAAATTTTCTTTTAAGAAGTCCATATACAAGAACTTAGCTCTAATTTTGTCCAGTTTTGTTTAACTTAAATGCTTCAAGTCTTACTCTTCTCTCAGTTGATTTTGTCCTGTATGCTGTACATGTTAGTCATATTCATTATGGCTTTACCAATTCTTTTATTTTAAAATTAATTACACTTGTTAACTGCCTGTACTCTATCTACCTGCCTGCAAAGTATGTATGCCCTGTGAAGTATGGAGCTGCTTAATTCTAAGTCCTGGAGTCCTATTCACATTAGATATTACCTGTAACTCTGTAAGGATTATATTTCAAACAGAGCTGATTTTTTTAAAATATAAAAACTACTTGCACTTATGCATATCATAAAATTCCCATAGTTAGACAGTGAGAAAAATGCTTTATAGCATCACATGTCATCCTTTAATGTTATATGTGCTAAGATTTAGAATTTCCTCTTCATGAGGAAAATGATCTGTATTAGATCAATTTTAACTGCAAGCCTGTTGTGCATATTTTACATGTTTATATTTACAGCAAGTCATGTATTTGTATTCCTTCTTAGCATGTGAAATGTATTTGATCTGAGCAGGTACAGACAGCGCTGAAGTTCAGTACTAGATAAAAGCTTCTTTCTTTACCAGGGGATTAACTTTGAAAATGGAATGTTCTTCTTTCAACAAAATGTGAGATGCTGATCTGTAGGAAAATAAATATTTACTTCTCTTTCTCCTTTTATCATAATACAGCTTTACATTGTTTTACCTTTGTAACAGCTATTGCACACTGTCTTTTGCTTATGCCGAATGTATTCCTGTGGCCCCTGCCACAGACTCCACCTGCCACCTAAAAACATGTCTGATGCAAGATAGGGGATAGACAGTTGTGTATTGCTGCCAGAAGTCAGAGCACTAACAAAGACAAATGTGCAAGAATGTGACATCCATACTTCTGGAAAGAGGAGTGAATGCTGAAGGAAGAACATGGAACAGCTGATTACTTCTGCCATTAGCTTCAGTAGAACTAAATTTAAAAAAAAAAAAAAGTTAAAACACAACTGGCTATTTAGAATGAACTGCTGAGAGATTTGTCAGTCAGTAGCTCCTATTAGGGAGATACTTAGCTTGGGGATATTTTTGGAAAGAGTTTCCCTGGGGTTGGAGAGACTTCAGGCCTTTTGCTTTTTTCTGATTGGCCAACAGACAGGTGCTGGAAAAGGTGGTGGCAGAAATATTGCAGACATGGTGAATATCACAGACAACCAGCAGCAACTTACTTCTTGTTTTCTGATAGGCTATACCATGTAAAAATATAACAGAATTTTTCCTTTCTCTCTTTCTGTTGGGAAATGAAAAGAGATCAGTTAAATGACAGATTCACATTGGTAGAAAATACAACTGCCTGAGTTTGGGAATGGTGTGTTATTCCATAGCAAATGTTTAATGCCTTAAAACTAAAACCATGTGGGTTTTTTCCCAGGGTGAAATGCTCTATGTACTTCTGTTTTACAAATAAATAAGTTGTGTTTAAAGAGTCTATGTCCTTCAAACAGAAACATACTATTATATTATCTATTAATAATTTCCTTTTTGAGAGAAATCATGTATCACACAAACTATTTTTAAAAATAGGTGCTTTTAGGAATGGCACAAAGTAAGTTTCCAAGCTTGTGAGATAAGAAGGAGCCGTTCAGAGGTGATGGCAACTTGTGTGGCAGCACTGAGAATGCTTGTACTTCTTTATTTTGGAGTCAATTTCTAGAGCTTGGACCTTGGTTCTGTCAAAAGCAAGAATCAGAATTTTGACAGAGTGCTGATCGTGTACTGGTAAGTCCATCTCTCTCTCTAGGCATTATAGCTTCAAAGCCAATGACTAAACATTGATGGGGTACAATTCTGGTACTTTGGCATTGATGGATTGGAAAAATTGACAGTCAGAATATTTTAAAGTTAAACAAGCTGTTAAATATGGTCTCTATTTAGACAGGATCCAGCTTTTTCTTTTTCCTAAAGATAAATTATTTCTGGAAAAAAAAATTGCAGACGAAAATTGAGTACATTTAGAAGGCAATGATGAGAAATCGTTTAAAAATACATATTTCAGACAAAACATGATAGGTTTCTACTCACCATCAAACATGAAAAGTGCATTATAAGATGTCCTTTCTGTCCTGTTTGATATCTTGATTAGAATCAAGATGAAGAGGCAAAGTATGCAGTTATTCAAAGATGTGCATGAGCTGTGGACCTTGTATTGGTTTTTCTGTGTCAAAGAAGGAGCAATTCATTGCAAATTCATGTATTTCATAGTTGTTCAATGAAATGTCATTTGAGTTTCAGTGGTTCTTTATACAGGAATTTTCTGGTCCTTACATGAGCCTGGTGGTATTAATCTAGAAAAGGGAGTCAGGCTGATTGATCTGTGAACTAATGTATTATCTTTAAAAAGTGGAATGTCACTGATAATCATACAAAATATTCAATGAGACGGAGAAAGAATGCAGATCTGGGAGGAAGCAGCCTAGAGAGCCAAGACAACGACCCTTTAATGATGATGCAAGTATGCATTTGAGAGTTAAAAGCACGAGTGAGACAGCCAAGAGAGCCACTGAAACAATGATTCATCTAAATGGATTACTGAAAACACCCCTCTCAGACTGTTTGGAATACAATTTCTGGCTTTGCCATCAAAACCTGACTAAATCCAAAGAACCTGGCAGATGAAAGAGGAGGTTTTTGTAATACTATCACAAAAGACTCTAAAGTACTAAGATGCTATATGAGCAATCTAATACATATATTATTTGCTTTGAAATTTGGGCAATGGTAAAACCTGGCTATTACCCAGAGAATTTAGGTAATAAATCTGTTACTGAAAAACTTTTTGCAAAAGCATTAACTGTACTGTTGCACATGTGGTACAGATAGAAATAGAGGCATATTTGGTGTGCAAGATCAGGATCCAACAGAACCAACTAATCTAAGTTTTTCTTTGCATAACAAGACAGAGGAAGAGTGGTCTTGCCAAAACAAACCAAACAAGCTGTTTAATTGCCTTTGTTGCCACTCTCAGATGAAAACAGTCCAGAGAGTTAAAGTTAGTGTTGATATAAGCAAGTTCAGAAGAGATTTTAGATATATTTTATATGGAATTGGAATAATAATTTTACATAACACATGCATTAAATATATAATAATTATATATTAAATATAATTGAAAAATATAAGCACGTATATAGCAACAATATGTAAATACATAGTATTCAGGAATTAGCAAATACAAAAATTTTATTATTTTGTCATAATTGTGTTTACTTATGAGAATATGTTGCACATTTTTGTGATCAGTTGATATATCACATCTATATAAACAAAGCAATACATCATTCTTATCTCTACTTTTCGTAGCATTTTTCCTGGAGTACTCATTTTAAATCCTAAATTGAAACCAGTCTTGTGAGTGAGTCTCAGGAATCATAAACATCTAAAGTTTTACCTTGGGAAATGCTGTCTGTAAGTTTTTAAACAAGAGACAATTACCTCAAAAGTCCATAGAAGTTAGCTCTTTTTCTTTGAAAACATTTACCTATGTTTGACCAAGATCTCTTTCCTTGCCTTTGTTCTAGTAATTGAATGGATGGTGTAATATTCCCACAAGCAGTGAAGGGGTTCCAGCCCCAAGGGTTTTCTGCATAGCCTGTTTTGGTCCTCTTCGTTTTCCTGTGCACTTGTGCCAGTGTGAGTTTGCAGTTTTGGGAATTGCACAGAAGAGATGTTAGAGACTATGCTTAGGGTCATTGCTGTCAATTGACTTCAAATCCTTATGAAATAAATTAGTAAATATAATGTAACAAAACTTTTAAAAATAGTTACCTGCCCTCTTTCAAAGTTAATTGATTAGTGTATGAAGTTATCTACCTAATAAAGCTCACAATTTTTTTTTTCTTTACATATATACAGAAAATGTAATATGTGTAGATAAATCACCCCTTCTAAAAATACTATATGAACTGAGAGGTGGCAGTGATGGCATCTACGATTTTTTTTCAAAATGGAAATGATAAGGACAATCTCCCAGTTTAAAGTTGTAAGAAAAATTAGTATCTTTTGAGGATCAAGGTGAAGATAAAAGTGCAGAGAATTTTCTAATGCATTTTCTTTGTGAGGAAATAGAGCAGCTGTTGACAGTCAGTGAGTTTCACAAAAAAAGCCCAAATAATCATAAATCCAGGGAGGAAGCTAATTCTCTTTTGGCTGTGTTAAACTTTCATGTGGTTTGAGGAAGGTCCTTTAATCTAAAGTCTTCTTTTGGTTAATGTTTATTATAGAGCTTTTATTCTAAGTATTTCACTATTATTAGAACAGACGTCATTGCTTTGATACTTTGCCCTCATTCTACATGGATGGGTAACTTTGGAAATGTTTTTAACCAAATACATTAAATTTTGGTCAGTTGTAAGTCATGTAGAAGCAAATGCCTTTCTAGTACATGCTTTAGTCCTTTCACAAGTCTTTCAAGTTCCTAAATGTAACAGCTTTGAAAGCAGACTGCGCATTGTTCAGACTCATAATTGTTTTGAGACTGGACATCTGCCTCAGTGCTAAGGTCTCCTAGAGGCTGCATAGGGTTGACATGACAAAGCCTTTCATTTCACCATTATTTGATTTCTGAATGATTTTACAGCCTTCATATTATTCCTGTACCTCTCATGAATAAAGATGGAATAAAGAGATACTTGGACATGATTATATAATCCTTATATAATATAGTTATATAATCCTGTTATAGCTTGTGAAGAGTTTCAGAAATTTAACTTTTAGAATTGCACAGATGCATTTTCCATGGACTAGTGTTTCATCATATGATCTCTGTGTGTAAGTTTAATTTGGTTTTTAGGTTTTGCCTCATACACTGGCATCTGAATGACACACATTTTCTCAAAAGTACAGCTCAAAATGTTAACAAGCCTTCATCAAGAATCTCTTCCATCTGGTATTTGTTTGGTGATGCATGGTGATAACAAAGGGTCAGTGTCAGCCCTTTACTGAGGTTGCAGCCTTCACATCTTTTCAGAGCGTTTCTTATAGACACTTAAAAGTGGGGTCATTCACACTATTATATGGATAGAACAATTACTTTGCTTCTTAGATAATACTCAGAAAATGGGACAGGACAGAGAAACAGCAAATATGAGGGAATTAGTGCTTTAGGTAGTATTTTTAATATTATTATTATATTTAATTTGCAAATTAGTGGTTAATATTTTTCTTTTAAAATGGCTGCTAATTCTAAATGTGGTATTTTATTATAGTAGCTGATATAGAGTCAAAACATATAAACTTGTTTCTAAAACTTTGAATAACACAATGGAAAAAGTAATTTAGACTGAATATGTGAAGCAATCAGAATATCACTGCTGCTTTGTGTGGGTTTTTATTAACCCAGTCGTATGGTAAAGTATATTTGTGTCCTTTTACTCAGAACAAAAATCAAAGAGTTCTCAAAGCCTTAATATCATTTTATCCTTGGACATGTTTTCTTCATGGTGTATGGATATGTTTCATTACCACTGGGTTACTACTGGTGCTATATGCACTACGATATTTTGGTAAATATTTTATATAAGAGAAAATGGAAAACATAAATTAGGTTTATAAAGCAATGAACTTGGAATTTATTGATGACATTTAGCATTTCTTAGCTAAAATTGGATAAATACTTAATACATAATTTGACCAATCAATAGAATTCAAAAGCAAAATCACTGAACAAAAGCAGAAAAGGATAAAAGATGAATAAGAAAAAAAAAATGGAAACAACTGAAAAAGCTTTGCATTGACAACTTAATTAAACACAATTTTAGGCCTGGAATAAATAAGGTAAAACTTTTCCTGGAAACATGCCAAAGTAATTCTGTGAAACTTACTACAGAAATGTCTGTTTTCAGCTGTGGAAAGAACAATCCCTATATAAAGGTAAATGTACAAGTTTTTGTGGTTTCTTTGGAGGGGATGGCAGGAATTAACTGTGAAGATTAGAGAAGAACATGCTAATAAACCTTGCCTACTGTAATGATAGTGTTTTCATACTAAGAGTTTTATGTTCAGCTCAGATGACTTCAAGGAAATTAGTTTGTGAAAGAGGCATATTCTGTATCTGAGGAGTTTTCTAGGCATAACAGCAATTCATCAGCTTGGCATTAGCTGAGATTTGTAAGAACTTATTTTCACAATAGGTATATAGTAGATAGGTATATTGTAGATTATGTTGGGCCAGCTGAGTAGCGTGCATCTACTGGGTGTGATGGCCTCTCTTCTGCTTAGTAATCCCCCTCAGCAGGCAGCCAAGGAGTGTAGGACCTGGTGCAGGTGGTGCATTGCTATTTTGTGATTGCCCAGACCCCCAGGCCATTCAGTTAGAGGCTGTTCAAGCCGCTCCATTTCATCAATTTTGATGAACCTACTGATATACTGTCTAGGAATGAAAGGGAATTATAAACAAGTTGCAGGAGCCTTTGATTTGACCTTTTCATACCAATAATTTCCGCTTTTCTGCATTATAGTTTCTTGCAGTTTTTCTTTCCCAAGCTCTATCATCTAATGGATAAAGTTTAGCATATCATCAGTTAGTACAGAATAACTGGGACAGTTATACCTACTCACTACCTACAGTTAGTTACACCTGGAGAAATTACTGACTTTAGGGTGGGCTGGCATTTAACTATTCACCCAGTTCAGCAAGTGCCTAAGGTTTATAGGACTGGAAGCCTAAAATATGTGGGAGATCATAGTAAAATGCATGCTGCACTTCTGCAGAGGGAACATGCATGCATTTTCATTTTCAAGTACACCTATAACTTAAGCTGATTTCTGTACACATTGTAAGATCTGTGAGAATCACAGATTTTTGAGAGTTTCTTCCATTAGAGGAATGTTAAAAGTAAAATTAATGAATGCGACAATCATGGCTGTTGGTTTTTGTTTGTCCTTTTTCCCCCAAAGCAGAAGAACAAAAGATCTAAGAATAACTATTGCAGCATGAGAAGAATCCATTCCCTACTGGATAAATAGTATGATTTACTGGAGACAGTAGATAGCCAGAGGATTGCCAAATGCTTTAGATATTTCGGATTTGAGAATTTGACAAACAGTCTGGATTAGTCACAAATTGTAATAATATAATAATCACATTTTTCCTACATGTATTTGTTGCTGCATAGTTGGAATTGTTTTCTCAAATTCTGAAGGCAACATTTGAAAACCTTGATAGAGACATACTTACATTGCAAAATCAAGAACTGTAAAGTTCATAGATCCACTGTTTATAATTGCCTGCCGTTCTGATGTATAAAGATTTTTTCCTTTTATATATCTGTAGCTTAATAGATTTTAATGTACAGCTGTATAGTTTCTAGCACTTTGTCACATTGGCATAGTAGTTGCACTTTCTCAGGTATAGTCTTGCTTTTTAGTTTAGCAAAGACGCTTTGTTTTACGTCGTACATCATAGACATAATAAAAAGTAGAGCTAAAAGATTAGGGTGGGGGGCCTCCAAAGAGGCAGAACCCAGGGGAAAATTACCTGACCAACTGCTCTTCTAATGGGACAATATTTGTTAGATATACTAATTAATAAACCTTATAAAAATCTGTAGAAATACTGTATCACATGCGCATATAGTCATATTGTGCACCAAAAGCTTTCAATTAAGGACTTGCTTTATATTATTCTGTGACATTCCTGCCTTTTGCAGATGTTTTTAAATGCCTAGCACAGCAGGGATGAGGGCATTATCAGATAGTGGTGCTCAAGAAGCACTTTGCTTATGAAATGTGTGAACTTTTTTCAGTGTCCTCCAGCAGCTTATTCAGAATTAAATGACTCTCCAACAATCCCATTCACTTCAAAATTATGATGCCAATAATATTCTCTCTAAATTATGCTTCTTTTTCTTTTCAGAAAAGCATACACTGCTTAGGAGACCAACTGTGATTTTCTTTATTCTATTGCCTAATTAAATCTCCTTCACACATGGGATTATTATATGCCACCTAGTACTGCATTGTTATTGAGATGGAATACCCTGGTAATCAGCTATTTGGGGTCAGTTTTGAGGTGATAGGTCATCTAATCTTATCATTAGAGGTTCCCATTCAAGAGGGAAGTGTGTCTAGTCCCTTTTAGCATACAAGGATGTAAATTTTAATGTACAGTAATTTCACGACTATAAGGCGAACCCTTTTGACTAAAATTTTGGTCTGCACCCAGAAGTGCGCCGTATAGTCCGGTGCACCTTATATAATGTACAAAGCTGTGAAATTTGCCGACCCAGAAGTGGGAGGTGCGGCCACCCCGAGCTGCAGCAGCACCGGCGAACTCCCACTTCTGGGTTGGCTCAGGGTGGCCACGGCTCCTGGGGCACAGGGCTCCTGTGGTGCCGGGGGGGCTACAACACGGGGCTCCCGGAGCATGGGGGCGGCACAAGGCTCCCAGAGCGTGGGGGTGGCATGGGGCCCCCGGAGTGCGGGCATGGCATGGGGCTCCCGGAGCGTGGGCATGGCATGGGGCTCCCGGAGCGTGGGCATGGCATGGGGCTCCCGGAGCGCTGGGGTGGCACGGGCTGATGGAATCATGACGTGGCTCACGCTTACAGCATCGCTGCATGACTTGGGCTGATGGCATTGCAGCGCAGCTCAGTGCCAGGGCGGCACGGGCTGGTGGGATCGCGGCACGGCTCGCACTTACGGCATCACTGCACGACTTGGGCTGGGCTTGTGGGATTGCGGTGCAACTCACGCTTATGGCATCGCTGCATGACCTGGGCTGATCGCATCACAGTGCAGCTCAGAGCGCCGGGGAGGCCTGGCTGGTGGGATCGTGGCATGGCTTGTGCTTACGGCATCGCGGCACAGCCCAGGCACAGGGGGAAGGAGCCGGCGGCGGTGGCAGCCCAGGTACTGGGGGGAAGCTGGCGCCAGCCGCAGTGGCCAAGCTGCAGCCAGCACCGGGTGGGAGTGCCTGGGCACGCGGCAGCCGTGGCCATCGGGCAGGGGAAGCCGGGACCCATGGCCGCGTGGTGGGAGCGAGGAGCCGCAAACCGTGCCAGCCAGTGCTGGGGGGGAGTGCCCGGGCTTGTGGCACAGGTAGGGCGCCTGGGACTGCATTTAAAGGCTATGCCAATCTGTGAAAAATGTTTGCAAATTGAGCACCTGCCAGTAATTCGTTACTTTGTTGCGCGTAGTGCAGCTTCTCGCTGCAAAAAAAGTGCGCCTTATAATCCAGTGCGCCTTATAGTTGTGAAATTACTGTAAATTTGTCTGTAAATATATTTCAGCTCCCCTAATGGCTTTTTGAGTTGAAGGCCAGTTTGAAGTTGCAAAAACTGTACTCCTTTTGAATGACTTTGTGTTTTGTTTGTCTACCTCCCTAAAGAATACAGGGCACTGTATCCATATTTGGGAAAAGCACAAAGCTTGTATGCTGAAATTCTTAACTGAATATCAGATACAGTAATTTAATGACTATAAGGTGCACCCTTTTGACTAAAATTTTGGTCCTAACTCAGAAGTGCACCTTTTAGTCCAGTGCGCCTTATATATGGACAAAGTTCGGAAATTTGCCAACCCAGAAGTGCGAGCTCTCAACAGCCCCAAGCTGAGCAGAGCCCGCCCAGTGGCGGCATTGGAGCAGCGCCGGGCCGGGGCAAGCCCGGCGGCATCAGGGCAGTGCCGGTGCGGGGCAAGCTCGCTGGCATTGGGGCTGCACCAGCACTGGGGAAAAGCCTGGTGGGGCACGGGGCTCCCAGGGCGGCATGTGGCTCCTGGAGCGCCTGGGGGGTATGGGGCTCCCGGAGTGCCGGGGTGGCACAGGGCTGCTGGAGCGGCACGTGGTTCCCAGTGCTCCAGGAGGGTGCGGGGCTCCTGGAGCTGCACAGGGCTGCCGGAGTGCTGGGGCAGCATGGGGAGGGAGGGAGCGGGCTGCTGCAGAAGCCGTGAGCCGCGGCCACCCTGAGCCAAACCAGAAGTGCAAGCTGCAGCCACGCCACAGCAGCCTCAAACTGCCGTGAGCTGCAGCAGCCCCAAGCTGCCCCAAACTGCGGCAGCCCCAAGCCACGCCTCACCAGCTGACACCAGGGGCGGGCAGGAGTGCTGGGGCCCGCGCATGGGGAGTGCACTTGGGGCTGTGTTTAAAGGCTATGCCAATCTGTGAAAAATGTTTGCAAATTAAGCACCTGCCAGTAAACCCCGCAATTGCGCGATTCCGTTTGTAATTTGTTACTTTGTTGCATGCGGCACGGATCCTCACTGCAAAAAAAGGTGCGCCTTATAGTCCGGTGCGCCTTATATTTGGGAAAAGATTGAAATTTTGCCGACTCCCGGAGGTGCGCCTTATAATCTGATGTGCTTTATAGTCATGAAATTACTGTAATTTCTGAATATTGGTACGTGTTTTATGTTGTTGCCACATCTTGTTCTTTTATCCATTCAGTTTGTGCAGCTGTTTTAAAAAAAACTTTTCTTAACTTTTCTTACATGGATATCTGAATAATTTGTATGGCATTTCTCCAAATAAGCTGTGAGTTTTCTTATGCTGGGATGTACTTGGCTTGGACAGAACCCAGAACACATTCAAACAAATGTCCACATTTTCTTTCGTAGGAGTAGCTTGATTTCTTCTGAAGCACAAAGCCATTTCCCATTTTGCAAAGAAAGGATAACAGAGATCTCAGTGTTCAAAATTTCTACTCAGATACATGGCAGGTAATACCATATACTGTAAATTTTATTTAATGTATTTATGTTTGTGAGTGTGCACATGAGGTTGTTGGCATTACAAGAAATAAATGAACTTCAAAGATAATCTTGAGTCTGGGGTAAGTCTGGGAGTGAGGATTATATCAAGATGTACAGAGGGATTCCTGAACCCAGGGACACATGCACAGCAGCCCCAAGCCCCATCCAGACCTGGAAGCCCTCGGCAGCCAGTCAGGCACAAAGAGGGCATTGGCAGAAGCTACTCAGGAGATTTAAACCTCTCTAAACACCCTGGATATATGCATAGACTGAGGAATAACAGTCTGGAGAGCAGCACTGTGGAAAGTAACCTGGGGGTCCTGGTCGATGATAAGTTGAACCTGAGTCATTGCACCCTGGCAGCCAGGGGGGCCAGCCGGGGTGCATCAGGCACAGCATGGCCAGCCGGGCAAGGGAGGGGATTGTCCTGCATTGGACACCCTCACCTTGAGCATTGTGTGCAGTTTTGGGTGCCTGCCACAATATAAAAAAAAGACATTAAGCCATTAGAGAGAGTGAGGAGGAGGGCAACAAAGATGGTGAAGGGTCTGGAGGGGAAGCCATACGAGTAGCTTATGTCATTTGGTCTGTTCAGCCTGGAGGAGATTGAGGGAAACCTTATTGCAGCTTCCTTGTTCAGGGGTGGGCACTGATTTATTTTCTGTCGTGACCAGTGACAGGACTCAAGGAAACACCACAAACCTGAGTCAGGACATGTTTAGGTTGGCTATCAGGAAAAGGTTCCACACCTAGAAGTGGTTGGGCACTGGAACAGGCTTCTCAGTGAAGGGGTCACAGCACCAAGCCTTGTCTGGACAATGCCCTCAGGCACATGGTGTGATTTATGGAGTGCCCTGCACAGGGCAAGGAGTTGGACACAAACCCCTGTGTCCATAGCAGGCCATTTATATGCTGTTAATCTTCTGCTGCCCAATGGCTGTTAGACAAATGGAAGTAAAAGTTGTGTTTCTTAGTGGCATAACATCACCCTTTGACCTGTGGATTCTGCACTAGTTCTTCTTGCCATTTTGAATAGGTTTCCAAGTTTATATAGCTATATTAAATCTAGAAAATGAATACAATGTATTGTATTCTAATTTTTTTTAATCCTTACTACGGTAAAGAGATAGTGGCAACATGCTGAGATGAAAGAAGAAGCAATCTCCAATTTGCTGTCAGATTCCAAAGAAACAAAGGAACAAAGAGAAAATACCAACAAAGTAGATAATACTGATGATATTAGACTGAGTAGGGAAAACTAAACAGCTTCAATTAAAATATTAGTATATTTTGAAATTATAATAAATGTACAGTTGTTTCAAAATATTGCCATCTAAGTTTAGGCACTTGATTCTGTATTTGAAATTTCAGGTCCTGTTTGTCTGCATCCTCAGTCCCTGCAGTTACCATTGCTATGAATGGGAAAGTAAGCATCTTTGCAAATATTTTTTTTCTGAAGATTTATGAAGAGTACCGTCAGAGACTCTGAGCCAAGACATTGTAACAGTTTGCTGGAGCAAGAAAGGGTGACCCTAGGTTTGTTTCTCTCCTCCATTCTCTTTCTTCTGTACCAGCTGTGTGAGCTGCCCCATCTCATGCTGGCTACGGTACTTACCTGGCTCCACAGTGAGTGAATTTATGAAGACATTGCAGGAGACAACTAACCCAGGAAAGATATAAATAATTTTCTACCATCTTAGTGAGTTGAATCAGCAAATGAGTGACAGAAACAAAACTAAAAAAGGGATGATGCTGTTCAGTTGAGAGTGAGAAACATGGAAAGGGAGTGAAAGAAAAGAGCTGAAGTAGAGGTATTCTAAAAATGAAATATTCCCAGCAGCTGCAATGAACTGTCATCAGCTCACATGTAACTTGTACTTCACTATCAAATGCATTGTGTGCAGTGGGGAAGATAGATTGCAGCTCTTCCTCCCTCTGCTGCCCATCAGCTGCAAGTGTAAATGTAGTTGTACTGGTGCTTCTATCGGTACAGAAGTATAGGGATGCAACACTGGCATGATCCAGGCTGAAAATAATCCTATCCTTTTGGCTGCTTATATTTAATTCTGTATTGCTCAGTGACCCCACTCAGAGCAAAGACCAAGACGTTGTCGCATTTTTTTCTTTGGAACGGTAGTTTGAAAATATGACTTCCATTCACACCTAGTTTTATCACCACAAGAAATTCTTATTACACAATGGTAGAAGTCAGGAAAAAATGGCCAAGGGACCACATAAGTAGACATTGCTATTATTGCTACAGCTGCTGATTTCTTTGTTCTGGAAAGACATTCCCCAGCAGAGACTGTGCAGGAAGGCCAGACATGCTGCCCACAAGGGCTGTTGGGGTAAAGCACAGGCTGCGTGTGCTCCTCTCTGGTCAGCACTCCTGGAACTGGGCAAAGGCATGGGAAATCCCCAAGAACCAACTAACTGCTGGTTCTGGAGGTGGTGGGAGTGGCCAGGGAAGCAATGCTAAGCTGAGGGATTTGGAGGTCTCTTCTGAACTGGAAGAACCCAGGGATTGCATTGAGCCAGGTGCAGCACTTGGCACCCAGTATCATGAGGTTCTCATCCCACTTCTCAAGCTTGTCCAGGTGCCTCTGGATGATGCCATTATTTCACAGTGCCCCTGCCCCATTCAGCTTCCTGTCCCCTGCACATGGGGGTGCTTGGTGCCCCTGGGTGTCTTTAAGGCACTGATGAGCTGCAGTCACAAGGCAGAGCCCTGAGAGACACTCCTTGTCCTGGCACAGAGAAAGATGTCCATGCCCACAGCAGGTGAGCTGAGACTATAAAATTCTATAATGACCTGGTTTTAAAGGAACCTTGAAGATTATCTTTTTTCAACCCCCCTGCCATAAGCAGGGACACCTCCCACTAGCCCCATCCAACCTAGCCTTGAAGACTTTCAGGGAGTGGGCATCCTCCACTTCTCTGGACACCCTATTCCAGTGCTCACCACCCTCATGCATTTCTCTCTAGCCAAAATCTACTATTGCAGTTTGAAGCCGTTGCCACTTGTCCATGACTACATTTCCTGACAGTGTCCCTGTAGGCTTCCTTCAGACACTGGAAGTTTGCTACAGGGTGTCCATGCGACTTTATCACTCTCCAGGCTGAACAAACCCAACTTTCTCAGCCTGTCTTTATAGGGGAGGTGATCCATTCCACTTAACAACTTCACGGCCCTTCTTTGGATTTGCTCTAACAGTTCCATGTCCTTCTACTGGGGACACCAGACCTGGATGCTCTACTGTAGATGGGGTCTCCCGGGAGCAGAGTTGAAGAGGAGAATCAGGTCCCTCGACCTGCTGGCCACACTTCTCTTGATCCAGCCCAGGATTCCCTTAGCTTTCTGGGCTGTGAGTGCACGTTGCTGCTTTTGTTTAGTTTTTCCATCAACCATCACCCGCCCCGCCCCCCTTCCCCACCACGTGCTTCTCTGCATCTGCAGGGCTCAATCCATTTTCTGCTCAGCCTGGATTTTATGCCTGAGACTGCAACAACCCAGGAGACTGACTGGATGGCCCTTAAGGTCCTTTCAAACCCAAAAGCTTCTATAATTCCAGTATTTCAACAGAAAAAAAACCCCAAAACAAAAAAACCAAAACCAAAAACAAACAAACAAACAAAAAAAACCAAAAACCAAAACAAAACAAACAAAAAAACCCCAAAACAAAAAAACAACCAAAAAAACCAAAACAGGTGCTATTCTTGATTACTAGGACCTGAGTTTATTAAGTTCCATTTCAGTAATCAGTGGTCCTTTTTGCAAAAAGGGTCTTCATCATTGATAGCGCTCACACAATCTCCTGCTCAATTTAGCCAGCAGATTTGTCTTCAGTGTTCCAGTTTATCTTGCAACAGGTTATTTAAACAGTTGTTTATGTTCTCAATATAATATTAATGAATTATCTTTTCTAATACTACTCATGAGTCTTATATGCTCAATATAATTATAAAAACATGACCATCTGCAGCATTAGTAGTTTAAGCTTATAGCTGTTCTGCAGTGATCCCAGGGAACTAATGTATCAGTAATTAAAGTCATGCCAAATGCTTTCTGCATCCTTACCTCACGTACACAATAGGGTTTATTAACAACAAAACAGTTCCAGTGCATATCTATTTGCTTTTTTCTTCCTTCAGGCTAAATAAAGATGCTTACTATGCACTCAAGGATTTTTCACTCCTTATTAAATCAATTTCGTGTGATAAATTAGTGCATTTTAGAATAAAATATGTACTTAATTTTTAAAGCAACTTAAAAGGGAACAATGATCCCTTTTTTTTTTTTTTTTATTAAACCAGAACAAGTCTGAATGAACTGCGATGATCCAAATAATGTTCTACTGTCATTTAAACAGCTAGAAGAAAACTACAAAGAGAAACTGAAGTATGTTACCTGAAGAATAAAAACCAACCAAAGCAACAGTACTTAACACCCTTACCACACAGATCAGCAGTCTTTGAGTTAGAAAGTCACTAGATCTGAGTTATCAAATACAATTTCAGAATAAAGTTTTAGTTAATAACTCATAATACAACAGTAAAACAAAACCACAAAATAATGCAAAGTTTGCTTTATTAAGTTAACCTTTACAAATTGACATTTGAGCAGCTCTAATGTCAACTAATTTTTTTTTTAAAAATAAATTGCAATTTTTTTTAATAGCTACAAAACTGAATAATTGTACTTTATCTTTCAGTTGCACTTTTTCTCCAGGCAGTGACATGTATTTTAATATAGCTTTCAGGTATACATTAAACAAACATCACAGTTCTGACAGCTGGAGAGATTAGCCTCTCAGTAGAAACTTTCAGCCCTAGAAACTTTTAGCTCCTTTGTCAAGTATGTTCAACAAGTACAAACACAATAAAATAAATTGTTTTGGCTGTTTTCCTAGGTTTCTATTAAATCATGAAGTAGTATCTTCAGGAAGCACTATAAAAGCTTTCAAACTGGCCTGCAAATTTAGTTTACAAAATCTGAAATATATAGAGGACTTTATACAACAAAGTTTGAATAAAATTTTCCAGCCATACGTAGAATTGCTTCATTTTTTACCTCTTGTACCTTAAGGAATCAGAAAGTACAGAACTGCATAAAATAAATTACTGAATTTAGTAAAGTATACTATTTCCTTGTGTTTTTTTTTTTTTTCTGTTTTTTTGTTTTTGTTTTCTTTTTTGTCTTGATTTTTGTTTGCAGTTTTTTTTTGGGGGGAAGGGTAAAGTTTTCAGCAGTATTTTCAGACAAGTGCTTCACTTTAACACTGCCTTTCTGTTTACCTGTAATCTGAAAAAATATACACCTGTACCTAAGTTTAGATAACCTAGGAAAGTGAGGCTTTTGACATCAGTCCTCACCACCACACAGAATTTTATGATGACGACCAAGATAGTGATGTAAGTTATTGTCTATGGATAATAAGCAAAATACACATTAAGGACAACTCTGAATCCCATTTCTTTGAATTAGCTCTGGTGTTCATTCAAGATCGCTGACTCTCCTGCTTCCAGCCAGGACAGGGTTAATTTTTACAGTAGTCAGGAGGAGGCATGCCTAAAACCCAGAGATTATTCTGTACCTCACATCATTTTCAGAGAAGAGGGGAAGGGCTCCCTTCTGGGTCAACATAGTATGGCCAAGGGAGTGGTCAAGTGTCTTGTTGTTGGGGACTTCTGTATGAATCTTACCTGCCCTGTAAAACCTGAATGCTGACCCACAAGGCACTTGGACAACACTTAAAAAGCAGCCCTAGGACAGTAGCAAACCCCCACATCCACAACTTCTATTTTCAAAGCAGCATAGTTGTCTATTTGCTTTATAAGTCTATGATGGTGTCTTTTCACTAAGGTAAAAGTATTTGCATGGAATTTTAACTTTATCGAATTCTCGTGAAATAACAGAACTTAACAGAAGACAGGTTGAAAAGATGTAAGCTTCAGAAACTTTTTAGTTTCTGATTAACCCTAGCTCATTAAGAATATTATTGTCACTGTGGAAGAAAACAAACATTTTCTGCAACTTTCTGGCAATGAATTTTACAGGTGCCTCATCTGACTCTAAAATTGTTCAATTTCTCTCACTTTTATTAGTGAGACCAACCTCCACCTGTGACAGTCTCTACCATTATCATCTCCTCAGCCTTTGTCTTCCAGTGATTTAAATTAACATTTCTCTCCTACACATGCAGAACATGACAAGAATGTCTAGAGATAACAGCAGCAATTTTCTCCTAAAATCTTAGGAGAAAATCGAAATACAGTAAGATTTAAGAGATGAAGATAAAGAACTAAAAGACTAACCATAAAGAGGATTTTCACCACCTTCCTTACTATAATGCAGACAAAAAAAGTTGTATTATTAATTGTTATAAATACTAGAATCTATTTTTTCAGCACATTTAATAAAGGAATGCACTGGCACAGAAAAACTGAGATCAAGAACTTATCGTAAATCAAATTAGGTCAATGTTTCCTGAAACAAGAATAGTTTCTCTAAGTATTATGTCATAGAAAGTATATTAGTAAGCACTGCAGAGACTTTAAGTAATATTTTTTTACAGAGTAACAGAGCTAAGTTGCAGATTACTGATTTTTCCAGGAGCCAGTGAAAACTTCTGAAGGAACTTAAGTACTCTGCACTTTGATTTAATACTTGCCAGTTGACATATCTGTCTAATACAGAATTAATTTCTTTAAAGCCTAGCACCAGCTTTTGCTGAAGTATGAACAGTAAAAAAATAGCTTTATTCTGAAATAGTACTACTGTCTGTGTATTCCTATAACTAAAGCACAGTTATCTCTCAGATCCAACAAAATGGCCAGTAAAGTAGAAAAGACGGTCTTTTTATCCTTTGTATCGATTTTCAGACTAAAAATTCCATGAGTTTTAAATCATTAATACATTTAGTGAGATGTGCTGTTTTCCTTCTTTCTTGTCATTGCAAACAGATTTTAAATGAAATTTATTGTTTTAAAAGCTAGGTTCACCAAAAGCTTTCAATAAAACAGCAAGTTCACCTGTGCAAGTATTCCCAAGCTATTACCAAAAAGCTGAAATTTAATTGTGAAATTTAATTTAATTTATCTGTTTCCTGAAGGCAGCACTTCAGAAGTGTAGCTGACACCCTTCTGCAGTACACCAATATGATCCTTCATTTCAAAAACGCAAGAGAAATTATTGAAATTACACTCAAAACTTACACCTTCAACATACGTTAAACACATCACAGAAAAGGAAACAGCCAGGGAGATAAGCAAACAACAACAGGGAGATAAGCAAAACAATTTTTAGTAACGCCTTCAATATCCTTTATTTTTGCTGTGGCTCTCCTCCCTCTCTGCCTGTGAGGTGAATGCTCTTGGCTGTTCTTACCCATTTAAGTACAAATGCTGCTGTACCCAGACAGCAATTTACTGCCTTCTGCCACTAAAGCTTCCCCCAACCTGCTTTCTGGGACAACTCAGATCCCCATCCCCCAAATATACCCCAGAAGGCTCACATTCTTGAAGATGCAGCATCTATGGCTATGCTTTGGTCTTGAGCAGGACATGACCTTTTTGGTTGTTTTTCGAGTTTGTGACCATAAAATAAAAATCACTTCATTGCATTTGACTGCTCATAAGCAGTTAAGTTCCCAACACAGAGATACCTTGACTGGCACAAAGTGGGGAGAACAGCTGTAGAATCTCAAGTATCCCCACCTTTTAATGTATTAAGTAGAATTTATTTAATTCCAGCTTATTTTCTTTTTCAGTCTCTCTTCACATCTGATTGTCTTCTACCAGACATTTTGTGTTCAGCAACAGAAAAATATTCTGGTGAATGGGTGGTAGCAGTAGAGACAGATGTTTGACTTAGCTCTTAAGTGTCAGAAGTGCTGTCTCTTAGCATTCCTCCTGTCTCATTTACTGCAAGCACAAAATCTTCTAAAGATGGATTGTTGCATGTGCCAGGAGTGTTCTGAAACTGTACAGGCTCAGGTTCATCCTCCCTTCTAGCGCACACACAGTTGTTTTCAGCAACAGTTTCTTCATCTTTTACCTTTTTTTGTTGTTGTGTTGCTGTGGCGAGTTGAGTGGAAGATGCATTCTCATATTCAACAGGAAGGAGTCCTGAACATAAAGGTTGACAAGGAGCGTTATCATCACCAAGCCTTTCTGCATTTTCAGTGTTTTTAGATGAGCTCATCAGCAAGGATGAACCTTCGCATTTTGGATGGCTTTGAAGAGAAGCAGGATCTGCACACTCTGGAGACACAGTTTTCCCTAGATTTAGAAGTGTTTTGTCAGGAGATTTCATCTTCTCCTTATCCATTTTTTCTGTTCTGTTTCCAGAAAAAAACATGGAAGAAGTCAGCAAATCAGAGGTATTTCGGACTATGCCTCCAAATGAAAATACTGGTGAAGGCAAATTACTTTTGAAAGAAAATGCACAACTATTGGTGGTAAGGGGAGTCTTGGAGACACCACTCACCCCATCTCCAGTGTTGGTTTCTGAAGTACCAGCAGCTCCAGTTGTGCTGGATTCTGAGGTGTGAGGGTTTTGTTCCCCTAAGACACATGGTTTCTGTGTACCGTATCCTGCAAGTTCCTCTGCACAAGGTGTTTTTTCCCTCATGTGAGATATTGTTTCTTTGTCAGATGGCTTCTCAGATCGGCTAAAAAATGAGGATGATGGTAGCACCTTACATGAATTGCTAACTTCAGGCCCTGCAAACCAATTTCTTTCTGAATCGCCAAAGGGAAACAAAATGTGCTGTTTCGCACTTTCTGCTGAGTCTAAATTAGGACTTGTTGAAGCACCACAAACTGTGTTTTTTGTTTCAGGATCATATTTATCCTGGTTATTGGTTTTATCCACCTTATCACATTTCCCTAAATAAAACTGAGGGAAAGCACATCTCTTGTCTTGCTTTTTAAATGAAAATGTACCTCTGTCTTTACTAAATCTTGGTAATGAATTGTTAGATGCACTGAAAGTAAATGGTACACCTGAAGGTCTCTCTGCTGTAGCATCTACAGATTCTGAATTTGAAACAGAAACAGTCACTCTTTCTACTGGCTTTAAGTTGAATGAAGTGCTAGAATCTGAGCTCATTTCATTGGAAACAGTACCTGCTGGTGCCTGTCTTGACCATTTTTCTTTAATTAACAAGTCTGGACAGGTTTCTGGCAAGGCTGGAGTGGATACTTCCTGGCCACTTCCCTCATTAAATAATTTCAAGTCACCATTTGTTTCAGAAAAGATTGCATTTGTGGATGGGAGGCTATGAGCGCTGCTTCCAGAAACGTTTCTTTTGTCTAAGCCACCTCCTCTTCGCAGGGTTCCCATTTTTATTTTATCTGTGTTATTTGATTTGGTAGGTGAAGACATAAAAGAAGTTCCCGAGGATTTATCCTTGGAGGCTTCAGCAGTTACAAATTTATACTTTTTGTTTGCAGGGAAATTTTGAGTCTTAAATACATTGGTGAACTTCTGAAATTCCATATAGTATTTGTAACGTAACTCCTGTAATTACAGCAAGAAAAAAAATTATGTTATCTAACATGGCATTTGTGAATTTAGAGGTTATGAAACTCACATACTAAGACTAAAGAAAAGTTTTCCAATAGAGAGAAGTTCTAGAGAATTTATAATGTATTTTTCCATTGCTACTGGAAGGCAACAGGACACAAGTCATTACAGAAAAAGGTGCTTTAAAGAAAATTGAACAAGATACACATAGAACTTTAATGACAAAGTAGGTTTTGAAAGAGAAGACAGAAGAAAACTGCATTTAAAGTCACTATCAAAATAAAAAATAAATAAAAACACTAACTTAGATATTAAGCAACAAAGTCTCAAATCAAATTCTCATGAAAAATAGCCTTAACTGAAATTAAATTAGATTAGGGGTTTTTTGTTCTTTTTTGTTATTATATATAACCGCATTTTTAATGGCAATAAGAAATAGGTATTTTCCAAAATAACACAGGAAAAAGATAATTCTATATTTAAAGGACCTAAGCACCTTTTGAATTCAATCATCTGCCACAGTATTCTGAGAACATGCATAATGTGGTTCACTGCCAGCCACGCTTCACTAACTGTACCTGGAATCACTCTGTACAGAACAATACTCAGCCACCCACATGAAGCTGCTCATAAGTAAAAAAAGAAAAAAAAAAAGAAAAAAAAAAAATCTAAAATCTAGTTGTATAACTACATCATTTGAAATGTAATAAAAAGGACTGAATTCAGTTTCATGTCAAATTATTATTTGGTCTTACAAGATTGAACTCTATTCTTCAGGAAACAGAACACAGGCAGATGTTTTCCTCTTCAAATGTACACTAGGGAAGTTTATTCAGATTAGAAAGCTACAGATGTGACTCAAAAAGCCACACCAAACATAAAAGTAAGCATTTGAAGTCAGTAGTAAGATTAAGTTTCAGCTTTCTAAAGAAAAAAAAAAAAGTAAAATTCTGAAAGCTTTAATACCTAGTCAGATTTCATTCTAGAATTTGAAAGGTTACTTAGGAAACTGAAAAACATTTTAAAAACTTATTTTAAAAGTTGCATCACAACAAATAGTAACTTAGCCATACTTACAACTGATGTTCAATCATACCTCATGGCTCATATTCTGAAATGCTGACATTTCTGATATTGACATAAAGCGAGTAGGGACCCTGCGGCCATCTACTTCATCCAGTCCTGGTACAGGCTGAAAAGTAAAGTATTTTGCAGCACACATTATATTTCATTTTGATAAGCCAAAACAGACAATACCATGCTGAAGACCACATAGCCAAAAACTTACAAGAAATATGTTGGGTGTATTCTGCTTTAACATATCTTTAAGTAGAGTTGAGCTCTCATTTCCTTCATAAGGTAGCTCTATAAGAAAGAACACAGGGATAGTGGTGGACAATACATTAAATATACAAAATACTGCATGGTTCCTGTGGAACTAAACAGATTCCATTTAAGAACAAAAATATAGTGTCCTAAGTGAGACCCTAGCCCTTGTTGAATTTTATGTGATATAAACCAAGAAGCCTACATAATACATTTTTTAAAATGCTGGATATGCCTGGCCTCCTTCTGTGAGGTAAAAGCACTTAATGTGAGCATAGCCAACATTTGCATGACACTACAGCAAAGGCCTATCTAATTCAGCAACACACTTCTGACAGTGGTGCTATCGGTTGGCTATGAAAAGTATGGATCTGCAGATTCCAGAAATACAGCCTAAGAACTTCCTAGAGAACGTAGATTTGTAAAACACATTTAAAAACCCCTCATGATTTTATCATTCATTTAATTTGTTCAGATGCTTTCTTGCATGTGGTTGCTACGAAGATTGCTTATTAGCAATTGCTTCCACAAATTCCAGGTTTCTAGACTTCCCAAATCTTAAGTCCTTCTTCCCTACCTTGAATAATGCCTGCATCAACAGGCGTTAACTCCAATGCTAAGATTTCATTAACCACAGACTTGATATCCATCTTCTTTGGCATATACGCTGGTGGTTTTTCCAAGTTGGATGCTATATTCATTACATCAAGCTGAGTTTTCATTCTGGAAAAGGAAAAAAAAAAACAAACAAAAATAAACCAACTTAAGGATTTTTTCTTCATGCTTATATGCTAGCTAAATTATACCTGCCTAATATAAAAAAATCTTTTATAAAGAAATCACTAGAAAGGAGAAGAAATCAGAAAAATTATGTCAATAATAAAATTTCAAGTTCTCTAGATTTGTTTTTCTTAGAACTTGTTCACTTGAATTGGGTTTCATAATCAATGAAAACTGCAAGAAGTAGTGCTGGTAGGTCAGGAAAAAGCTGCCCACCCACTATCCTTAGTGTACATTGCCCAAATCTAAATTATACTCTTTCTTCAGCAGGCATTGTTAATGTTAGTCTGAAGCACAATGTATTTTAAAGAACTCAATTTCCAATATTCTTTCTTAAATACAGGTTAAAAGGTTCTAAGAAATGTACAGTAATTTCACGAGTATAAAGTGCATACAACAAAGTAATGAATTAGTAATGGAATCGCGTGATCGTGGGGTTTACTGGTTCAGGTCAGGGCTGGGTGGGCTCAGACCCGCTTGGGGTTGTCGCAGGGAGTGGCTCTGGCCCCACTTCTGGGTTGGCAAATTTCCAAATTTTGTCCATATATAAGGTGCTCTGGGGTATAAGGCGCACTCCTGGGTTTGGACCAAAATTTTAGTCAAAAGGGTGTGCCTTATATGCTTGAAATTACTGCAATTAAAAACCCTTAGAAGACATTACAGGGTATGTGCAGTACCAGTACAAAAACAATACTGCAAAACCTCCACACATTCTCTTACACTGAAATATTTCTGTAAAAGCTTCAAGCATGCTTCAGTGTTCCTGAGTTTAAATAAGATATCAGAAAATATGCAATCACCAAGTATTAATGAATTTCTATATTTGCTTTCTATTAAGGAGACAATTCAAAAGCTTGATTATCTCTAATCCCAGATACTACATAACTCAAACTTTTGACACATTTCCTAAAATTTGGAATATTGGGCATCCAAAAATCTGAAAGTATTATAGTCTCTTAATTGCTCAATAATATTTTCTTCTCAAATTGCTTATGATATTCAATGTAGCTATTTTTTGGTTTTAATATTAAAAATCTAAAAGAAATCTAGAGAACTAACAAAACATGAAAAAAATATACCTTGCATTCAAGCCACAGGCGACCTATAAATAAAATAAGAATTTGTGAGATATGAGCATTTCTCCAACTATCAGGAAGTTATTGCTTTATCAAAATATTTGAGAGACTAAAGTCCCTGTCTTCATTTCACAGAACTACAGAAAATAAAGCTGTTAATGTTAAAAACCCAACCAAATAAACAAAAAACCCCAACCTAAACTAGTATGTATGTGACAATAATTTATCTTGTAATATTTTGTGATAAATACAAAAAGAACTCCTTCAGATCTAAATGAAGGCATTCAAAGCATGGTCCATATGGTTACCTGACCACTTTCAGAAGTTCAAATACTTGTAAACATTCAAATGAAGGACTATCTTGTATTTCTTGGAGAGGAAAGCCTCTGCCATGGGCTCTCAATATGCTACTCTACTATTAAAAAAGCTGTCTTTTAGTTTTAAATCAGGCAGATAATGGTGGTAAGAAGTAAAGAACACTGCACTGCGGTCACATGAGACTTCCCAAAGAACACATAACGGAAAATAAAAAGCCTGATTGGATAAGAGCTGCTTCCCTACAAAAACCAGGTGATCTCAATGTACTGGATCTTTGCACAACAAAACCAATGTACTGTTATGGAGGGCAGGCAGGGAGATACTCAGTTAAAGAGAAAGAAAACAAATAGCAGAAAGAGGAAGTAGATGAACTGGAGGAATGGGAGGAAAAAGATGAAGTTAAGAAGGAACCAATGACAAAAGTGGAAGACCAGACGGAATGGGCAGACTATGAACCAAACCAGGAGACACAGGAGGAAGATGATGAAAACAGGATGGGGAATGACAAGAAAAGAGGGGAATATCAAAAACAAAAGGCCATCACCTCTAGAAAACACTGAGGATCACACTCATGGACAAGCTTTTCACAATCCTTCAAAAAATTCTCAATGGTCTTCTTGTGAGTTTCTTTCATTTTCTTCCAAATCTGAAATTCTTTCTCTTTTTTGCCTCTTTGGTTTTCAACATCTTCTAGTAATTGCTGTTTTTTCATTTTGAGAGTTTTGAAAATTTCTCCAAATTTCAGCTCAATTGTCTCCACATCATTTTTCAGCATCATCTAGAAGCACAAGAACAGAGGTAAATGCAATAGCAATACCCACACAGAGTCACTTCTCTAAGTAAGCTCAGAGCACATCTATGCTTCAAGGAGTATACTTCAGTTAGTGAATAAACCATCATGACAAGAGAAACAAAGACACACATGCACATAGACTATCCAGCATTTGTAACTCACATCTGCATCATTTGGTCGTTTTGAAATCTCATTCACCAGCTTCTCATTTATTATCCTCATTTGTTTCAGAGTGCTAAAGAAGGTTAACTGCAAGACAATTGAAACCCTTATTACAACTTTATCCAATCCATAAAATAAATACATTTCAGTGCTTATCTAGAATCAGATCAAAATAAACAAGGAGATACTGGAGAGAGTCCAGTGGATGACTACAAAGACGATCAGGGGTCTGGAGCATCTCTTGTAAGAGGAGAGACTGCAAGAGCTGAGCCTGTTTAGTCTGGAGAAGACTGAAAGGAGATCTCATTGATGTATATAAATATCTCAAAGTCAGATGCCAAAAGGAGGGTGACAGACTTTTTTCAATGGTGCACACTGAAGAGACAGGACAAGGAGCAGTGTCCATAAACTAAACCACAAGAACTTTCAACTCAACATGAGGAAGAACTTCTTTACATTGAGGGTGGAAGAGCACTGCAACAGGCTGCCTAAGGAGGTTGTGGAGTCTTCCTCTCTGCAGACATTCAAACCCCACCTGGTGACAATTTTGTGTCACATGCTGCAGGTGACCCTGCCTTGGCAGGGGTTTGGACTGGATGATCTCCAGGGGTTCCTTCCAACCCTATCAATTCTGTGATATTCTGAACAATATAGCAAAAAAAACTTGTGATTCAAAGCATCACTTAATAACATTTAATGCTTTCCTGCATCAGTACACAAACTTTCTTCTGCTGTTTCTCAAAGTAATGTTCTCAGGCTTATTGTTTTCCTCATGTATTTTTAACCCCTCCCCTCACACAAATCTATCACAATGTAAGTTTTAATGGTATTACTCCAGTTTGGCAAAAAAACTGTGATACTCACCTTTTCTTTTTATGCCTCACATTGGTAAAACAGAAAGCTGTTCATAATCAAGATACTTCTGTTGGCGCTTAAACTGATATTATTGCTGGGTCTTCCTCCTTTATTTCTCTACAGTATCACTACATTATGTAGTAGTTCATCTAGTACAAAGGCCATCCTGCATTCAATTTGCACAGGGTATGAAAAGCTCATTCTACTCAAATAGTCCCTATTTTGTTAAAAATCACTTCTTAATAACTTCTACAACCACCGAATCGACCATTATGACAACCAGTTACCTTCTTGTGCAGGCTGTAAAGCATCTTGTTTATACATTTATTATTACTCACCCAAACTATCTATCCCTAAATGTGTAATTACCTGTGACCCAAATTACCTATCACAGCTAGAGAGCCTAGAAACAAAACATCTGTGGGTGGGTTTTTGGAGTTGTTAGATCTTCCTGAACTTGGGATAAACAAAACCAAACAGCAACACCCTCCGCCCGAATCAAACAAAAAACACCGACACCATCCCTAAATCAACTCTCCAAGTCCTTCGGTAAGCTGCGTTTAGATCTGTTGTTACTGAAATCCCACCTGGGCCCCTGCGTGCATTGAGTGCAGTCTGACGGCAGCCCGGAAAGGCACAACCTGGCCGCCCACAAACAACTCCTTACTGCCCCAAAGCAGCACAAGCCTACTGCCTCTCTCCTGTTCGCCACGCCACGGTTTTTCCTGTAATTGTAAGCAAAAACAACCCGTGCCCAGTGGGATCTCCAGTGCACAGCCCGACCTCTCAGCCAGGGCCCTAGAGCGGAGGGGGAGGGCTGAACTTACTTTCTCTTCCTGGTACACGGTGTCTATGAGGTTGACAGAGTGGAAGATGCCCTGATGCTCCTCGGAGACGCACTGCCCACATCCCGCCTGCCGGCACATGCGGCAGTACAGCTGCACCGGCCGGCTCGGGTGCTTCTGGCAGCTCCCCCCGAACGCCTGCGGGGAGAGCAGCTCGGACCCCGGCTTCGGCCCCAGCGCCGCCTCCCCGCCCGTGGCGGCACCCGCCGCGCCGGACCGGTAGAGCTTGACCACTTCGGCCAGGGTGGTGTTGACAGGCAGGGCGGCGACGCCGCCGCGGGGTAGCAGGCACAGCTTCCTGCACAGCGGACAAGGCACCCGGGCGCAGGACGGGCCCGGGCCCGGCGCCCCGCGGCCGAGACGGGCCTGCCCCGGGCTCCGCTGTAGCTGCTGCAGGCGGGCGGCCTCGGCCGAGGCCAGACACTCCAGCACACAGCTCCGGCAGAAGTTATGCGAGCACAGCGGCAACGTCACCGGCTCCTCCAACAGCGACAGGCACACAGCGCACGTCAGGCTCGCCTCCATGGGCGGCGGCGAGGGGTCGAGCGGCGGCCGCCGCTTCTGCTGATGCTCTGGGCCCCGCTCGTCCCGCTGCCCCACCACTTCCAGCCCGACAGCACCGGGGCGTTGCGGCCGAACAGCCACAGGATCCGAGAGCGCGGCGCTCCGAACGCCACTTCCGGCCGTCAACTTCCCAAGAAGTGGCGCCCGGCTACGGGAGGCGGGGCAAGCAGTGGAGCGTTGGCGATAGGTGGAGGATCGAGATTGACATCGCGCTTCTCCAATAAAAGTAGGGGAGGGCAAGAGGGCGGGGCAGAGGATTTTGGGACCTGCCTCCTGCCCGGCGCGTGAGCGCCTGCGCGCCGTGGCGCCTGCGGGGTCCTAGTGCCGCTGCCATTTTGCGACGAGCTCTGGGCGGAGCTCGAGCCTCACGTGCTGGGAGGTCGGCGCGTCGTTCCTTTCTGCAAACCTGCAGAGTTCAAACGAAGTGACTCCGCAGTGCCCAGGTATAGCTGTTGGGAGCAACCTCCAGCTACAGTTCCAAAATCAGAACATAATTTCGTTTTAGTGCATTGTTAGTGATGAGAAATGGGGACAGTGGTCTGCTCATTTCTCCTCCTTCCCCTTCTTCCCCAACCCGCCCCACCCCCCTTTTTTTTTTTTATTTTTACTCCCAGAGCTGTTCCTCCCAAAGTTCTGGCTTAACAATTTTATTATCCGCCCGAAGTGTTTGGAAATGACTCGAGAGATTCGAAAGAGATTTTAAAGTTGTTATAAATCAATATATTTGTAACACGATGCCAGCATTTGCGGAGAAGCCAGATGCACTGTAATTAGTGCTGTTTCCAGAGGCTGAGGGGGGCGACAGGTGCGAACGGCACGAAAACAACCGCGTCTTTGTGCCTTTGTTCTCAGATTGTTCGCAGAGAGCGCCGCATCCTTCAGCCTCGCTCGGAGGTGCAGTGTTACCCACTAGGAGTCAATCAGTGCCAGGATCCTAGGGCATCCTGGACATACCTCCATGTTCTGAAGGTCAATATTCAATTATTTGTTAAAATGAGACGGGTAAAAATGGAATTCAGAGTTTAATCCTCTGGAACTTCTCTGCTTAAAGCTAAGTGGTGCTTAGTCTTCCAGGTTTCCCAGCGCATGGTACTGGAATGGATGGAGTACTCGATTCTAATTTTTACTTTTGTTTTAAGCAGAATAGGGGAAAGGCCGTTAAGTATCTGAGCTAAGTAAAAGAGAATACAAAAGCATTCTGGTGAGTGACTGATAATAGATGGGGGAGATGCTTAGTCTGATAGTAACTAAAACAATGATGTTCAAGAGCATAAAACATGAGGTGTAAGAAGTAGGAAACAGAGGGGAAAAATTCTTTAAAGGAAGAAATCCTCTTGCTAAAAGTAAATAAAGCAAAATATTTTTTTCTCTCCAGTGTGGAAATGAACAAATTCTTCCAGAGCATATTGATAAATGTTTGCGATATTGTGACACTAAATGATAAACAAGTGCTTACATGGAGTAATTTTATCACTTGCTCCATTAATTTACATTAATCATAAAACCAGAAATATTAATTAGAACTTGGGATAAAATCATGTTCCTGCCAACATTTTTTTCCTGTCTCAAGAAATATTTATCATTAGCAAATATACAGTACAAATTTTGCTGTTCTGTTATGTAAAATAGGGATCTCTTACAGTTAGTGCATTGCATATTGCTTCAATTTCTATTTCAAATAGGTTTGCACAGCTTTCAGAGTTCATCTTCTTAATAATCTTCTGTATCACCAGCACAGATAGCAAGTAAAGCACTCTCATAATGCCCTGAAGCAAAATGCTGCGAGGAAAAAAAAAACAAAACAACATTTTTGTGACTATAAGTTTTCTGAATTTTTCTTTTCTTGGTGTGTGACAAGGACTAGACTGTTGTAAGGTTTTGTAAAACATTACACTGTTTTCATAAGGATTCTAGGCTGAGATTTTTAAAATTTCACTTGCTGTGGCCTTTGGTTGCTTGAGCATCTAGAAACAATCTACCTTTGAATGGCTGGATCAAATCCATCTATTAATTCTCAAGTTCAATACTCAAAATTCATGAGTGAGTTCGTAAAGTTGCTGCACATTTTGCAGTTGGATTATAGTGACATAAAAAAGGTAGTGTCTTAGCAAGAGACATTTTTTTTTGTGCAATTAAACAGGGTCAAAGTTTTGTTTTAAGAAACAGACCAAGACCACAAGAGGAACAAGGTTTGTGAAGGTACTGCCGAAGCACAAGGATAAAACCAGATATTTACTTCAATTTTGCACAGAAATGGTACCAGCCTAGACTTACAGATCAGCATGAGAAGTTATCAATTAGTGTAGAAACCATTTACACAAACTCTTATTCAGCACGCACTGTCATGACCTGTTCATATACACATCTTGCATTGGGGAGGGATAAAATCACTGAGAGTGAGTTGATAATTAATTGCTCACTTACTCAAATCAAACTGAGGCACAATGTGCTATTGTTTTTATGCCTTGCTGTTTCGTTTGTTTTGTTTTAAAGCAAATTGATAAACAGTGGTACAGCCTGTGTGATACCAGTGCTGAATATATGCAGAAGTTTGTAAAAACTTACTTTAATGTCATGGAAGAGTGATTTCCCATATCTCTCTTTGTATCGCTGGCGTATGTTCATCAAGTCTATCTCGCTTCTGGCAATGAGAATCCTAATAACTGTTTTATTGTGAAATCCAAAGTCCTAAAATGAAAAAAAAAAAGAAAATGAGAGGAAACTTGATAGTTGGACAATATATGTTTGCCCATCTGTGTATGCTCATACAAATGTTTAACAGATGAAGATATACCCATATAGGATATGTAAGTACATAACACATAAAAGGTATACCCATAAAGGTATCCTAGCTGTTAAAGGCGTCTAAGGGTATTATCCTACAGAGTTTTTCTGTACTCAAATCATAGAATTCATGTAACTGAATAACAGGGGATCCTCATATGCCAGTGATTTATCTATACGCTGAAACTTTTAAAAAAGGAAAATGTGACAAGCTTTTGTCAGTATTCTTGGGAATTCAGTTTGTGAGTAGCAGTTGTGACTGTTGTTGTGGAGTCTGTACAAACTATAATGAGGCCAGTAATCTATTTCACAAAAACTGCTGCCTTGTGATTTCTGTGAGATTTTTAACCATAGCTTTAGAATTTACATAGCTTGTGTTGAGATGTGTTTTAACTGTTTCTAAATAAATTTTCATAATGCAGTTGTGTGAAGAATGGGGACATCTAGTGGCACTAAAAAGTCAAAAGAAGTTAGCACTTAAAGGATCAAAGAATCTTCATGAAATTCTACAAAGGAGCGTGACCATTTGTCTTTATGTAACATTAATTTATTATATAAGTTTTAGCCATACTTATTAAACCTTTAAAGACAAAAAGTTACATAGTAATAATAATGCACATTGAGTTCTGGGCAGTAGGGGGAGTTGCCATGTATAGAAAAAAAGATCTTAAATTAAAAAAATTTTGACAGTTACCAGACAGATAATTTTTTAAGGTACCTAAATACTTAAACTTTTCTTCTACTGCTTAGGCACTTTTACTGCTTAGTTGCTTAGACATTACTGCTTTGAAATTTATGTAGGTAGCAACAGTTTTAAAACACACAATCATATCTTAAAGATTGAAAAGACTGATTTGTAAGTACTTGTTTAAGAAAAATGAAACAAACAAACAAACAAAAAAAATAGGGAAACTTCTTTTTATGACGTGAAGTAGAATGACTACTTACATGAATTGCATTATAAAGCCTGTAAGCAAAGTAGGAAGGTTTGTCACGAATGCAGAGGACTAGGAGGGAAGAGTTGCAACAGGTTAACAGAAGATTATTATAAAATAATTTCTTTAGGCTTTTGGCTCCTTGAAATATAAAGCTGAGCAGTGCTGTAGACTCCTCAGGTTAAAATTAAGCTACCAATATTCACTAAGACAACTATATTTATAATTTTGAAAGTTTGGTGGAGGTTCTCATTGCTGTTGCATCAAAGGGGCTATTAAATATCAGTGAGTACACTCACATGTCTTATATGTAGAAATCTTTTTGTCCTTACTCTATAAATAAAAGATAAATGTACATAAAGCTTGAAACTTATTTATATACCACCAAAGTTGTGAAAACATGGCTGGTTAATTAATGTGGAAATGCGTTATCATTGAGCACACAAAATTTGTTATCAAATAAAGTAGATACTGGTTTTGCTCAGTCAGAAGCTAGTGTTGCATGCATACATTTTTTGATTTATAAACATGGGAAAGTAGTTAAAATATTCTTTTCTAATTATCTCTGAAAATTTAATTACACAATATAGAGGTTAAAGTGGATAAAATATCAAAAAATAATATTCTTGATGCACAAGCGATAATATACTAGAATTTATTAAGAGTCTGCTTGCTAGTAAAATAATATCTTTACATTACCTATTGCAACCAGTAATTCTTGAAAGTATCCATCGTAACATTCATTAATGGCATCTACTATGTCTTGTCCAGAGACACTTTGGAACTCCTGGAAAACTTGGGGAGGGGTGAAAAAAAAAATCTTGTTTTATTCTTGTTCATTAATAATTATAATTTTTTTCCCCTTTGTCTCTCCCTAGTGCTATTACTATTGACTTTATTTTTTACTGTTATTATTCTCAGTGTTTCATTATGTTTATATTGCCCAGGTCTGGCAGACTAAAATGAGTAGCCTGAAACCTGTCTTCTAGGACATTCACCCCCTGATTCTTCAGCCTACAGTCTAAAATGAATGTGTGGCACATATCTAGCAACATCCGTTTATGACACTTGTAAGAATGTCCTGCTAGTAAGACAACTTCTTTGTTTGACTTAGCTAAAACTGGCAAGATTCATGTATTGTGGCAAGGAGCCAGGACTTGCATGACGTGCACGCTTACTGCAAGATGCAGATATGCAGACACGCAAATATCCAGGGTGTGCTTTCTCTGTTAGGGAAAGAAGAAAATTCTTCTTCTTCTGACTACAAAACTTATGGAGGCCTACAGTACAGGCAGGGCCCTCAGATCTCAGAAAGAGAGCGGAACACGGAGCAGGTGTGTTAATCCTTTCATCATCAGCTGAATGAATTTGTTGATTCATGATAGCAAAGGAGTTCTAAGCTACTGTTGGAAGCTGACGTAAGAAATGCAGCTGTCTGCACAGTGATAAAGTTGTCAGCAGACAGGCTGTTTTTCTGCTGCAGAGCAGAAACTTAAACTTGCCACTAGATAAAATAGTTTTATTTTCTACAATGAGAGATTTGGATAACTCACATAAATTTAGCTCACGTAAATTTCCTGCAATCTGTAGCTACGTCTGATTTTCTGTTTTAAATAAAAATGGCTCTTATGTTTCTGTGTTTATGTTCATTAGAGGAGAGCAGATGTGAACACTGAAGTGTGCCCAACAAAAACTTCTGTGAAACTTCTGGGGAAAAGCTTTAACACAGCAGTGTGTTTACACGTGCAAACATTTGTTGAAAATAATCCATCCAGCTCTGCCAAGCTGTTTTCCCTCATAAGGGCTGCTTAGGAAAAATGAAGAGTTAAGAAAAGTCTCCCTCATCCTGTTGTGTCATCTGTAGACTCAGTGTAGCTGTAACATTTGCCTTTCTTTGATCACGCATTCTTCTCTGAGTTATTAGGCATCCTCATGCCTGTCCTGTCTACAGCTGTCCATAGTCATCGGGCAAAGTTCAGTTTTGCATTACTTCCAAATTCCCACTAACATCAGTGGGAGTCTGAGATCTCCAACAGTTCATACTTGGTTTCAGGCTAATGTCCTGCTGCACACTAACTGTCTTGGTATGCAAAGCATGGCTTTCTTAGCGAGTCACATTTTTCCTTTCCACTCTGTATTCAAACAGCTGAACTGCCGGATTACCCATCCACAACTGCTGGTGACTCCTGTTGCAGAGAATCATTTGCAGCATGTTTTTGTGTTCGCCTGTCTTCTGCTGACATGCCTCCCATAGAATCTAATATATCAGAAAAAGAGGGGCAAAGAAAGTATTTTAAGTAAGTCCCAAATCACTTTTCAACATTTGTTTTCTGGTTTTTTTTAAGTGTTTGAGAACTTCACATCTGAGCATATTTACCATTGCATCCTGAGAGGCTGTAGAAGGGTCTGCATATCCTTCCATCCTTGTTCCCTGAGGGAAAGAAAGAGATACGTATTCTTCAAAAGTTAAATCCTGAACCAATGTAGGAATATAAAGCTCTCTGCATATGAAGCTGTGTTGGATTTCTTGAAATATCATATATATAAGCTTTTAGGTGGGATCAGTATATTGCATGGTTGAATTTGTAAATGTGGACAATATCTTCAAGTTGTCACATTAGATCTTAGTTTTCTTTAATGAGAGGAATTTTGGAATGACAATCTTGTGAGAAGACAGTGTGAGGGAAGTGGAAAAACCTATCCCATTTTTAGTTCTATTTTAAATAAGCTTTTACCTGACTACCACAATCTCATCACCATTTTCAGAATTATGGATGTTATATTGTTTATTCTAATATGCAGTTCTGCGGGGAAAACAAGGATAGGAGTAACGTTTGCCATTCACTGATTAGTTCTTATCAATATGCATATTACCAGAAGAATAATTTCTTAAGGTATTTTTCTTCCTGCACAACCGTAGGAACAAGCTCATCAAATAATGGGGATTTTGCTTATAATCATTGTCTAAAATTAAGATCCAAGACTAGGAAATGATTTGACAAACTTTGATACACAGACCCCAAAAGAATACTTCTAATTTTCCTATGCATTTAATAGCTTTTCAGTTACGCAAACCAAGCTAAATTCTTTAGTAAACACATTATGATATGAATTATATAGTCAGAAAAAGAGAAGAGCACACTACTTTTGGAATTGCTTTTATAGTCATAGTCATTTTGTAAGGATACAAATCAGCCTTGTTTGTAGAACTCTTAAGAATCTGAAGCTCATGTAATTATTACCTTGAAGTAATTTACTTTAAAATTTGCAGTCAGGTTACCTTATATGTGAAGGAGAGGATTAAAATTAGGTATTGGCTGTCAGCTTGTAGAATGACTTATTTGTAGTTCTTTTTTGTTAAAAATGTTAATTTACATGTTAGTTAAATGGTGAGAATTTCACACAGTGAAATTTCTAGCAGTAAGATAAATTATCTGAAGTGAATTATGATGGAATGACTGCATAAAATTACATACACAAGAAAGCAACAGAATAAAGACAGGACGGTAAACAATAAAATAATTTTAGTAATACTCTACATGAGTCAAATGTCCACTTTCTCGAGTAAAATTTGTATAATTATGTTTTAAATTGCAGAAAATTGCCATATTTCAATTAATACACAAAAAAGAGAATTAGAATTAAATCTGTTTGTCTCAGACTAGAATATTAATTAGCCTGTATTTGAAACTCTTTAAACTCTGTTAATTTCTTTAGGAAGGACCGTAACTTCTAATCTGTGTCAGGCTGGACATGAAAACCATAAATACAATACTATAGCAATTGAATAGTTTGCTCTGCATACGTGGAGCATGTTTACTTCTCTCAGTAGTCTGATTTAATAGAGATCAAATCAGAAGTTCTCGCAAAAAAATGTTACATGGTTATAGAACTAGAAAAGTTATGTTTTAATGACATATCGATGAGTTTGAATATAAAATAATATGCAAGCATGAGTGATTTAACTAAGAATCTTAAGAAGTATACAGTATAACTGAGTCAAGTTGAAATTTCCTACAACTCTTTCCTTATTTTTAGAAACAGCAGATTTTGTTAGCCATAAAATTTTTGATTTTAGGCCTCTTTATCAATATCTGGAGTTTAAGAAAATTAGGACTAGTAATGTGTAATCTGAGTTTATTTTAAATTTGGTTGGTTTGATGGGTAAGGTATGTCTCAAGGTTTTAATAATTATGAGAAGTGTGTTTGCTTAATTTCTAGCTCTTTGTTTTTAAGCAAGGAAGATGTTTCATTATTAGGGAAAAAAACCATCCAGCATGAAAGAAAAAAATATTTCCTGTTTATGGCTTCTACTTTTGAAACTTCTTTTTTACCTCAGTGAAGCCAACCTACTGTTATTTCAAATTTTGTAAGAATTTTTCCCCCAAACATGCACTTATATAAAAGTACAGATACACTTTGTGTATGCTGTTATCCCATGGCAGTCCTTCATTTTTTGTTACTCTGGTTTACAAAAGATTTAAAACATAATGAACACAGTCTCTACAATGAGAATAACAAGGATGACCACTCTGTTGTACAAACTGATAAAGCTACAAAAGTCAGTATGTGAAAGTATTACTTTGCTTCTGTGCTAGCATTTTGTAATTTAGAATATGCAATAGCACAGAGAGCATTGTATTTTAAACAGTGAACTGTTTATTTCTTTATTTCTTAGTCAAATGTTAATATATCTCTATTTTCACATAACGTTTGGCTGGTTTATGATATATTCTGATAACTGAGAAAACACATGCTTTCAAAAATGACAATCACATTTGTACATGGAAGTAGGCTCATTTTGAGATGAGACGTAACAAAGGGTCAGCAGTTGAATACCAATGGGACTTTATAAAATAATGTATTTACCTTTGCTTCCATCTGATATCCAAAGTCTAATTAAGAAAATGAAGGAATTCAGTTTCTCTTCCTCATCAGCTTCCCTCCTGCCTCTTGTTTAAAAGTGCAGCCCCATTGAACTAGGTTTAATCACCTAAAAACACCTAGGTTTAATCACCTTAAAATGTAAAACTTATCAAATACTATTGAAAGTCATTATGACTTTTTCAGAAATGTAAGTCATAGTTCTTGATTTTACAGTACCTGAGCAAGGTTCATGAGTGTATCTCTGAAGTGACCTGAAGTCTCAGAATCGATATCTTGTTGAAGATCAGTATTATATTCTAGGTTAAACCAAAAACATAAAATCTAAATCACAAATGAACATGCTCTAAATAGTATTATGAAGATTATCAAATAAAGAATGAATGGGCTTATTTTATTCCAGTGTAACCTGGGCAGGTTCTACAAGGACCTGGCTGTGGATCTGGCACATCTGTCTGGCCCTGCTGGGGGCCCTCAGCCACTGTTCCCTTTGACCTGCCCACCCACCATAGTGCTTTAGCCTTTTGTATGTAGTTATGGCAGAGGATGTGGGAAGGGAACCAGTCTGTACTGAGGAGTCATTTTTGTAGTTCTGTTCCTTTGTGTGTGCTAATACCTCTGGAACACAGAGTACAGCTGCTACTCTGCATTTGGTAAAAAAGCTTACGCATTAGGTAGGCTTCTTTAATCTGGAAGAGCTCCATATTTGATCTTGAGGCTAATATGTCAATTAGACATTTTTCTTCTGTGTCTACTCCCTGTATGGAAAGAAGTAAATATGAAAAATGTTGTGTAGTAGAAACCCCAATTTTTATAAGAAAACAGTGCTGTCCTTATCAGAATTAATAAAATAATATCAGTTTCTGCAGAGTGTCCTTTTTGTATATTTTACCTGTTTAAATTACCTTAAGTAAAACCCTGTATTCAAATATATTTTTAAATCTAAATGTCAGCATGTACATTAGCAAGTGGGAAATGAAGCAAGACTAGTTGATA
>PYHW01009837.1:4138451-4174246 GCA_013186435.1 Turdus rufiventris | reverse complement strand
TTTTTTTTTTTTTTTTTTTTTAACTGCATTTAGGAATGCTGCGGTCTGTAATATCTAGCATACATCTTGGTATTAAAGGAGCATCTGATGTAGTACATGTAGTGCTGCAAATCACTGTATTTTCCCAAAGGGTTTGAATTAATTTTATAAACTTCAATTGGCATAAGATATGGTGCATATGCTGGTTTTGATATGCACATGGATAGTGTTAATGAGCATTCTGCATTTAGGATAAAGGGAGACCATAAGAGCCCATAGATACACATGGGCTGTTTTGTTTTTTTTTACCTTGGCCATAAGAATACAGGTCAAGATAGAATACTCTAAGAAAGTTCATGTTTGATCCACATTTAGGAAAAAATAAATTCTGGGAATTTTGTCAATAATGTTTATAAAGGACATGATTCCTTTTTTAGCAATGATATTTCATATTCCTTTCAATGCCAACTTTAATAAAGACATATCAGTAGCTCTAAAAATTATTTAAAGGTCTGGAGAACAAGGAAAAACTATTAACTCTTTTTTTGTGGGGGACAGAATTTTCAAAATTGGCAAGATAAATCATCTTCCCCAAAGTCATGTAATCTGTATCTTGCTTGTGACAGCATACAGTAGGAAATATTAATGGAAAGAAAAGGAAAACAGTGTTGAACTCTGATATGCCTTCCTGTCTTTTAGGAGTCGATAATTCAGGAATTTCCTGAATTATTATATATATATATATATATATATGTACACTTACTAGTTATTAAGTTATTATTATATATGTAATTATATATAATTTTAATATATTTATTATTATAGAAGAATTATTATTTTTAATAGCTAACAGCCTGGTTTCAAAGAATATAAAAATATATTGAAGTCCTCTATGAGCTAAGTTGTGCTTTTGGTCTCCTGTGGGAATGAATTTCACCATTTAATGACCTGGTATTTAAGAATTTTTTTTTTTTTTGTTTCAGAACTTCAGTTATGAAGATTGCAGTCTCAGATCCAGGGAAATAAAGGAAATACTGTCTTCAAAATGGGAAATCAGTTCTGTTTCAGTGGAGTTACCATTGCCTTGTCATAGAGTAATTTGTGTTTATGAAAGGACGTGTTCTGCTAAAGAAGTATTGATCTTTAGAGAGGTGAAGCCTTAGTGCATGGTACTGGTGTGGAAATAAATTTTGCTTGCAAAAACAGCATCTTACGTTTCCCTGTATAAATATTTCTTCATTTTTTGAGTTTATCGTGAGTGTTAAATGGATTGTATTTGTTCCATGACAAAGATATTACTGGTTTTAGCATACCAATGGATAAACTTGCAATAGCACTGTATTTCTGATGACTAGTGGACTATGTGATAGTACACTACTCCGGTGTATTAGCTTTCAGTAGTTTATCAACCAATGAAATGTAAAAAAATAGTTTCATGTAGGTTCAGTACTCTAATTAATGACTGCAACTCTAAGCAATTCTGATTATGAAGATTACCTTCAAGGCATGCCAAAGCTCGTGGGCATCATAGGAGGCAGGTGGATACATCAAGCCAACCATAACTTCTTTAAAGTGATGAGAGAGATTCTCTTTTAGGTCTGTTATCAGATCCTTGAAAAGAAAAAGAAAGTGCACAGTCAGGATTATGTCTGTAGGCACGCTTCATTAAGACAGCTTAAAAAATTATTAGTGGTTTTCTCTGTAAATGACTAAGGATGAACTGCCAAAGATGAATTCTGGCTAAGATTAAGTAAAAAAATATTGTTTTAAACAGTACATACTTGTTCTACTAGTATGAGCATGATGAGAATGGCTGCACAACCCAGTAGGCCACAATGGATTGTTGGTTAATTAGAACAGAGAAGAAAATGCAGATGTTTAAGTACAACTATTACTTAAAGTCTTGTAAAACTGACCATCTGCAGCTTCCCTTAACATATGTGAGAATCTAAGAGGTAAGCACCTTTGGAAGATGAATCTTGTAAAACACAGGTGGTTTATTTTGATTTTTTCAGTGTTACTATGTGAATAATTTAAGAAAAATCATCTGTAATGCTCCTAGTACATAAAAATATCAGCTTTGGATAGCTGGAAAGTTATGTGCTTCAATTCAGTTATATTTTACATTCAAACTGAATTCACTACTTGTGGTAGATGCTGTATTAATAACATGAAACCCCTCTTTTCTTCTTCATGTTTCTCAGTTCTTTCTTGCCAGATTGCTGAGTAATGGATCACAGTTTCCTTCCCATTCTCTCCATTCCTAGTAGCATCCTTCAAAACACTGCAAATGCCAAAAGCTTGTTAACTTACTGTTGATGTTTCCTGTTTCTGATTGAGGACACTTAAGCAGTCTTTTTGTTGTTTGTTTATATGTAGCACTAGACACCTGTAAGATAGGTTCTAATCTATGTCTGAATTGAAAGGCATGCCAGAAACTTTTCCCATTATATAAACTGGTATGTTTCCAGAGCTGTATTTTTTTCAGGCCCGTACGTTGATACATTTCTGAATATAATTAATTTAATAGCTGGAGTAGCAATGAAGGATGACATATCCATATTAAAAATTTAATTTATGATGAAGAAACATACAAAGTCTTCAGTGAATGTACTTTAGATTCATTTGACAACCACTAAATCACATCCACTAAATGGAGTAGAAATTAATTCATTAAGACATTTTACTTCTGACAACATGCCTGTGGGAAAATGGATTAATAATACAAATGGGTACTACTTAAAAATTACTCCTGCAATCAGAACTAAGGGAAATATTGGAAATAAGAAAAGACAACTCTAAGTTGTCATTATTTTAATTTCCTAATCATCTTTGATGTAAGAAATCCTTGAAGGCTAATTGTAAGAAGGAATCTTAAAACTTCTCTGTATGTCTGAATCATGCAGCTAGTGCAGGACTTTTTAATTTAATATTTCTCTCCTTATAATGTGTCCCAGTTTATATTTGTCTAATGAATAGGCATAGTGGTTGTTGTATTGAGCAGACTGAAGTGAAATAAAGAGGGGTAAAGGATTGGACCAATAGGTTTACCATAAAAACTGAGAAGGTTAAAACTGCTGTTACCTTTCCACATCTCTTCTCTGTCCTGTGGTGTTTTCCACTCATAAACTGGGATTGCCAAATGGTGCATTTGCTCAATGCAGTATAACCAGTGGGTCAAATTACAGCCAGGGAAGTGCAATGTGTGCTAAATTATCTTTCAAAGCACAAACTGGAGCAATTCAAGGCAAGATACATTGCATTCTTGGTGGGTTTTTTTTAGAAATTGTCAAGAGTATCATGATGAATCTTGTGCTGTAATGTGTACCCAGTGCTTAATGAATTCATTTGAATTAAAATTGTGGGTGTATTGGAGTATGTTCCATGATTTTTAGAATATTCTGTAGCCCATTACCGGAATATGAAAAGTTTTCTTGCCTTTCCGTTATATTGTTATGCATATATTTAGAGACTGAGATTGTTAAAAAGGGCATCTGAGGCTTTCTTTGGCTTTTTTCTTTCTTCCAGGTCTTTAGGTCTCTGTCAACTGGCTTTATAGCACTTCATGTTGACTCATATGGCTGAAAGAGGTATGAATTTAAAGGTGGTGTGTTTTCAGAGGGGCTTACTGATTTTTTTATATTTTTATTTTTCATTTGAAAAGAAAAGCCAGTTACATTAGTGGTGAATAAGTCAATGATTGTTCTCTGTGAATATGAAATTGCTGCATTCCTTAAGGACATTTGCCAATTTTTTATTGTGATACTGTGTAATCTCTAGATCATCTTAATGTATCAGAGGACAGAAATTAAAGATAAAAACATGATATGAAGCATTTAAACATTTTCCCTTGTTAAAAGTGTTGGGTTCAGTTGATACATTATAGAGAAAAGGTTAAAACAAACCAGCCAGCTATGGATGAAGTAGAGAAGAACTGTCCCATGATAAAGGAGATAAAGGAACGCTTGGAAAGAGTGGACTTGGGTGCCTCATGTCACAGGCACCTTTGGATAGCTTGACATACTTTCTTTTTCTATAAGTAACATTAAAACTCAGTGAGGAATATTGCACAGATAAACTGAATTTGTGTGGTTTGCATGTGTGATGGTAACCTAGTAAGTACCTCATAATGAAAAAACAGGTTTCATAATTTAGGTGCATTGATTTCAATCATTGTCACAGTCTTCAGAAAGTGGATAGCTGCGATTTAGTTATTGATTTTTTTATGGTCTTTATAAAATATGCTTATTCATTAAAGACTGCATCTAAAATATCACTCATTGATCTCCTGGAGATGAGTAACAACACAAAATCAACCCACTACACTGATTAAATCCAGCTCTTTTTCCTCCATTTCTAGGATAGTAAATGGGTGTTTGAGCTTATTCAGGAGTCAGTGGTTTTGAGGTATTTTGGCATAGAGTTGGCACAAAGGTTGTCCCTAGAAAACTTGGCTACCCAAAGAAAAAAATACACTGTTCTGCTGGTAAATGAACTGGTGGTGTAAATGCACCACATAATGTAGAGTTTTTTAATGAACCATTTCTAGTTAGCCCTAATTAAGAGAGATAATTCTGTGGTAGCATTTGTGCAAACTCATTGTTATCACTCTTGCTGATCGATTCAATGACAACCAGACACTGGCCTTCAAGGAATTTTCTGGTGACCCCTTAGTTTTACAGGCTTCAGGAAATGAAGAAAACTGGATTTTGTTATAGGTGTGTGTCTGGCTTCTTTCAGGAGAAGGGCATGTTTAGTCAATTTAATCAAATAGTATCTAGTTTCACACTGTGCTTTTCATGACTTTCACAGGAATTTTGCAAAAGGTGTTACTATTATTTTGTCCTTATATAGCTGTCGCAACTAAGGAAAATGCAGGCATTGCAACTTTCCCAAAGTTAGCTGGTTAGAAACAGTAGATCAGGAAATGGAATGAGAATATCTCTGTGTATGTTTAAGAACTCGGATAACAAAAATGACATTGTTATATACAGTAAGTATACATAAAATACTTTTTTTTTTAAGTAAATTTTTATGTTTTAAAATGTTTTAAACACCTTTCAAAGATTCCTAACTTTCACATTAAGCAGCTCAGAAGAGTATTGTACTTAGTGTGTAGATGGGATTACATGGAATGAGGTGTGAGAATGTCAGTGCTTGACATGTGAACATTAATCATTACGTAAAACAAAAGTCCTGTAAATCTCTGTCTGGTGTTTTTCTTTGGTTACAATACTATTTTATTATTTGCTCCAAAAACTTGAAAAACATATTTCAGAGCCCTCCAAAATCACATAAAGGAAGAAGTAAGTATTATTGAGTTCAAAAATTTTAGGGTGGTCAATAGAGAAGAATGGACTGTAGAAAAAGGAACTTTTCCTGTCCTTTTCTAACTCTGTGTGTGGCAGACAATACTTCTGCTGTAGAAATGACAACATGATACCATCAGAGGTATCGATAGCCAACAAGCAAAGTGTTGTGCCAACCTGTTGTGCCAGCGAGCTGTCTGACAGGCTTGTGGTTCCAGTGACTGACCTGAGAGAAGGGCTGACAGCTGCACAGGAGACAGGAGAGAAAGAAGTAATGAAAGTACAAAGTGTTTCTGTCGTACCCTGCCATACATGTCTCTGTACGCCTCGGCAATCATGAGCCGCTGGGAGTTGCAACGCTGAGTTAGGATTTCAATCAACACATCTTTTTCACAACCTGAAAAGGAAATGACACAGACTCTAAATTAACAAACTGGTGTTAATTATTTATATTTGTGATTGATCGAGTTTTGTTTAAGAACATTATACTAATTTTTTGAAAAAGTTGATCAACAGACTGGTATCCCACTAATATTTGTCAACATCAGTTATATTTACTGTACTTGTGTATCTTGCACTTCCTGGTATAATACCACCAAAAGTGAAGCAATCTGTTATTACAGATGCATCATCACCTCTCACAAGCTCAATGAATTTGAAAGCATCAATAAAACAGATAGGGGCTTTCATGGATTCAGAACTAGGCCCAGTAGCAGGATTTGTGCCTGAGCCTTTGAAGTCATACTTGTGTGTTCTGTTGATATTGATTAAATTGTCATTTAAGAACTAGGGATCTCTTTTATGGGGGATGACAAATGGCTGTTAGACCATTTGTTGGAAAACTCAAAGTTATAATTTATACATAAAGTAAGTTATGAAATTTTAAAATTCAGTATATATAGAGTATATATATACTCTATTTCCAAAGGATATTTTATGGAAGGTTACCTATGATGGTTTACTTGATAGGTAGAACATACCAGTAAACTTCTATAATGAATCAGTATTAATGTGTATGAAAAAAATATTAGCATATTCTGAAAATTATTTTGGAGTTTTAAAATTGTTTTGCAGCCTAAGGGTTGGGATACTGTACACAAAGGTTTCATTTTTCTTTTCAGAAAATAGTTATCACTAGGAATCTTTACAGCTTGCATAGGGTCTGTATAAAAACTGAGAAGAATCCAGATATAGGAAATACTATAAAACATAAATATAAAACTTTTTTCACTTGTGTAGTGCCACTGGTATCAGTGGGACAGCAGAGGTGACTGATCATCCTCATAAGAATGAATACCTTGTGCAGGATTGAGGGTCAGAATGTCAGTCCCTGTAAAGGGGATGGTGACGTTAACTCCTCTGAAGCACAACCATTTATTTTGTCAATTGTCCTTTAAATTAAAACTTTGTTCCATGTACTTAGATAGGAGGATAAAAATTAAGGTTAATGTAATTGTACTTAGAGTATTAAATGAAGAATATCGTCTCTCATGTTAGCAACATTACCTTAAAAGTACTGTTTAAAGTGTAGGGAGATGTTTAAAACTTTTCGTCTATACCCAATATGGTCATAAAGATAGTTCAGATCCCCCTTGATGAATAATGATTATTGTGGTTCATTCAAAATTAAATCTGGGTCCTCACATTTTCATTAAAGAAATTGAAAACAGCATGCAAGATTTATTTCTGTACAATTTTGTGAAAAGCCCAAGGGGTACAAAAGCTCTGATACAGAAAACAGTTTTAAAGTGAGGAAAATGTTTTATATTAAAAAAAAAAATAGATCAACATTTAAACTCTCAACAATACCAACAAGGTTCAATAGGAAAATAAAATACAAAAATCTGGACTGAGAAAAATGGTTTTGTGAACAAAAGTTGAAACAAACACTGAAAGCAAAATTTGCAAAGATAAAGGATTTTTAAACTTTCCTCTCAATTTGTTTTTATTTCTTAAGACTGATTAAGAGACTTAACAGACCTTGGTAGCATTTAATTGTTGAAGTTACAACTAAAATCCTTTCATTTCTTGGCCCTCAGTCTAATAATGTAACACAGAATTCTTTTTTTATTGTTTTCTCAATGAAGCGTTCATTACTATAAGTGTTGGTATGGATTTTAGATTAACCTTTATCAACTCATAGTTCCTTTAAGTGCAAATGATTTATTTAGACATCATCAGGGTTTCTTGTTGTGAATCCTTGAAGATTCTGCAGATAGGTGGTGAGAATTTTATGAGTTTATATTTCACCTAATTCTTTATGAGAGCTTTCTGAAAAAGAGGAAATTGGTGTTACAATCAGTCAAGATACTCACTAATTCCCTGTAGGGCTCCTCCTAGCAACTGGGCATCCATTATAGGGTTAAAATCTGGAGCAGGAAGAATCGTTCCTTGTGTCTACCAAAGGAAAAAGCAGACTTTAACATTGTATTTAACATTTTTAACATGACATACGTAATTCTGCTGCAAACCAACTATCATAACTTTATTTTCTTTGCTTCATGGGGAGCAGGATGTATAGTTTTTGATTTATAAAACAGAACTTAAACACCATTAACTTTATATTTACATTTCAAAGAAGAACGGGATATATTTTATAAGTATAAATGGGGTATTTTTGCAAATACTTCCTAGAATCAGGGCTTACATTAATTATTCTAAGTAATTTTTTTGCTTGCCTGGTTGCTTGAAAATCTTTTGCATATTGTGCCTTCATGCATAATGAGATACACACAAGTTTTGTGCATGGCCACTAATCACTCTTGCCTGGCTTGAAATCTAAGCAGAGGAATTAAAAAGCACCAAACAAGAATTGTGTATTTTAGCTGAGAAGGAAGACACCATTTCTTGATCATTACTTTGAACCCACCAAGCAAAGGTAAGAACAAATTGTCTGTGGCTAAGTGAGAAAAGGTGCATAGTCAGAAATTTCAGATTTTTGAAGTAATTATTTTAAAAAGTACTGGTAGACCAGCATACCTGTACACAAAAAAAGTACAGTAATTTCACAACTATAAGGTGCACCTTAAAATCTAAAATTTTGATCGAATCCTGGAAGTGCGCCTTATAATTCGGTGTGCCTTATATATGGACAAAGTTTGGAAATTTGCTGACAACCCGGAAGTGCGAGCTGGGAGCCCCGCAGAGCCGCTCAGAGCTGCACACTGCACCAAGCCAAGCCGCACGGAGCCACGCGGAGCTGCATGCCACGCGGCGCTGAGCCAAGCCGTGTGGAGCCGTACACTGCGCCGAGTCGCGCCAAGCCATGCACTGTGCTGAGCCACGAGCTGTGAGCAGCCTGGTACCAGGGTGGGCCGGCACAGCACTTGTGGGGGCTCCGCCGCTCACCAAGAAACTTTCCCGCCTGTAGCCCCTGCCACCTCCCCCAACCCAGGGTGGCAGGTCCCTGGCCTGCCCGGCCATGCTGCCCTCACCCCCCTGGGCCGTGCCCTCCCCTCACCTGGGTGAGAGCAGAGACGACAGGTTTAATAAAAGTGAGTGATTTTTCTCTGTATATTTTTTTTGTTTTTAGGCTGTGTTTAAAGGCTACGCCGATCCGCGAAAAATGTTTGCAAATTGAGCACCTGCCAGTAAACCTTGCGATCGTGCAATTCCGTTACTAATTCGTTACTGTGTTGCACACGGATCCTCACTGCAAAAAAGAAAAGTGCGCCTTATAGTCCGGTGCGCCTTATACATGGACAAAGTTTGGAAATTTGCCGACACCAGGAAGTGCTCCTTATAATCTGGTGAGCCTTATAGTCGTGAAATTACTGTACTTATTGGTAGACTGACATTCTTCTGCAGTTTGTTCATCATGTAAACACAAGTTTCACAGCTGAACATAAAGAATGTAGGGCCTTTTTACTCATAAAACAATTGGGAAAATGCTGAGAAAAAAAGTGTGTTTTGGAAATAGGGAGACAAATACTGGCCATAGAGGACATAGTGACACTCAAGCTAATTTTTTTAGATCGATAAATGTTCTTGTATCTAATATTACAGTAATTTCATGATTATAAGCCACACCATTTTGACTAAAATTTTGCTCCCAAACCGGAAGTACGGCTTACATTCAGGAGCGGCTTATATATGAACAAATTTTGGAAATTTCCCAACCTGGAAGTCTGAGCCAGCAGCAGCCCCAAGCTGAGCCAGAGCCCACCCGACCCTGGGCAGCAGGGAAGCGGCAGCGCAGTGGCAACGCTGCCTGAGCCTGGGGGGCATAGCGGCGGCACCAGTTGGGCACACCCCTCTCCCACTTCCCGGTGGCACCAGCTGGGCACGCTGCTCCCCTGCCTCTTGGGGGCAGCGGCGAGCAGGACCAAGACAGTAAACCCCGCAATCATGCGATTCTGTTAGTAATTGGCAACTTTGTGAAAGTTGCACGTGGATCCTCACTGCGAATGAAAGTGCAGCTAATAATCCGGTGCGGCTTATATATGGACAAAGAACGAAATGTTGCTGACACCTGGACCTGTGGCTTATAATCAGGTGCGGCTTGTAATAATGAAATTACCGTAATTTCAGACTCATCCTTAATATATGCTCTGTCCCATCTTCCTTTTCATTGTGAGAATTGTCTGTGTACTCTGGGCCTCACCTGGCACTTAAAGTATATGTAAAATAGGGATCCACAGATATTAGCGTTAGAAATTGAGAGTTCATAACAGTCTTTGTTGGTCAGAAGGGTGGAGGTAAGGAAAAGAGAAAATGTAGGATGTTTGCATTTGTTTGAACTAATTTAAAATACTGATGATGACTGTTCATTTCTGCATCAGCTTTGTACAGGCTGAGTTCCTGTAAAGATTAGTTATCTCAAAGTGTTTCCTTTCACACATCCAAGTTTGTCACAAAATAAATAGCTAAATCTCTGAACTTTTCAATGTTTATGACTAACTTAGTGAATGTTTTAAGGGTGGATTCCTGCACCCTTAAAACATTCACTAAGTATTTGGAGTGAAACATTAGTGAAAGTGGTTTTCAAAGCATATATTACCTCTCAGTCTGAATGGAGGTAAGTATTAATAATTTCTGAATATATATCTTTATTCATGAAACAGTCAAATGAGAAAAGGATTTTGCATAAAAACGTAATTGCAAAAATCTATTGCATGAACTGATCATAGAAAAGATATATACAGATTTGTAGACTTGTATATTTTTGACCAAAAAGCAACACAGCATTTGTAATTTATCTTTCAGGCAAACTAATGGATTTTTGAATGTGCTGTATTTTCCCGTGATTCAGCAGAGTTGCTGAACACCTCTGTGATAAACTATTCACTGTCTTACTATTTGAGGGTCACCATCAGTAGATTAAACCTTATCTAGTAAATGCCTAGCTCTTATCCAGGATCTAAAACATGATGCTTTTAAGTAGAGCCATATTAAAAATGAAGCTTCAGGTAAAATTTTTTAGAAGATACAGTACAATGTAACTTCTTTTTGAATGAAATAAATTTGATGAAAATTTTCTTATAGTGTATGCATTATACATAACTTCATATTCCATCTCACAGAAGACATTTTTAATGAGGATTTTTGCTGTACTTCATGTTTGGATTTTTTGTTTCTCCACAAATTCAGCATTCAACCAATGTGCGTCAGTTCTCTGAACTGAGACCCAGGATTTAGAGCATACATGGGTCCCAGGAAGGAGTTTTTGCCTAACTAGTGGTGTGTTACTGCTGGCATAGCTCACAGATTTGGTGCAGTGTTGTGTACCTTGAAGAAAGTACATTGCTACTTCATAATTTTTACACAGGCTGCCTTTAGGAAGATTTATCCCATCACAACCCGTGTCAGTTTTTTTCTGCAGTCTCTTTCATAGTTTCTGTGTTTGACTGGCATTTGGTAACTGAAAGAAATTACAACAGATTGAATTTGACCAGGGGACAGGCAACTACATATGAATAGATTGTTTCTTTCTGTTATTTTTGGCTAGAGAATTTTTACTGCCCAGTTTTGAAGCAGGGCAATTTTTAGGATTGATTAAACACTTGAGAGTAGTTACATGCACTGCTATCTCACTTCAGTCATTTCCACTAAGTCAGCTGTGACTGACCCTTGTAAGAGAAGAACACTCAGTGGAGCTGAGCAGGAGGAGTGTGCCCAGGAGTTCAGGGAAAAATGCAGGATGTGGCTGATCACAGCTGTTGCAAAGAAAGCTTATTTGTTGCGCTTATTTAGCTCAACACAAAGCAGACTGACTCTAGCTATCAACACTCCAGAGGATGAACTGGCAAATGGCTTGAGTTGACTTAAACCCATTAATTCCTTCCCTGTGTTGCCCAACACTGCAGCAGAGAGTGTATCATGAAAGGCAGTCAAGCAGATCTCATATGTATTTCATCTGTGTTATTTTTTCAGTAGATTTTGTATTACTCTACTATAAAAGCCTGTGTAAAATCATTTAACTTGATATTACACATTACAGCTTATATGAGTGAAATACCTGAAAGAACCTAGTGAGAGAGTACTGGACTGTGACATCAGAATGACCAGTTTTGAGTCTATGGCCATTTCTGTTTTACTTATACAACATCTTTTGCTTCCCTAAGCTCTGGAAAGCGTAGGAAAATTACCAGTATGATTTCATGATCTTTCTTCTGCACGACTTAAGATGGTTCACTGTAGGGATGAGCAGAAATTGCTCTTTGTGGAAAAGTTAAATCTACAGAAATGAAAATAGCATTGTGGTTGTCTTGGTGATGTCAGAAGAAGAGTTTAGGTACACTGAATATAATTTTTCTAAATAAAGTGCTCTCCAACCGTCCATACATGTAAAACAAATTGTGACTAAGTAACAGAAATATTTTTCTGTAAATTGAGAAAAGTAGGGACATTTTTAGACTGTTTAGCATTCTTATTATGAGAACTTTATCCTAATTTCACAGATAGTGTCAATGGAAGTATTTTTATTGATTTCAGGGAGCTTTTGGTTCCTTCCCTTAATGAGAAAAGGCTGAGGTGGATGGCCTATCAACTCTCTATTCAATCTAATAATACTATAATTTTTTTCAAATAAAGAAATTAACAGGAATATATCCAATAAATTTTTTTTTAAAGTAAGTAAACATTATCAAACACCCATTAGTCTTAGTAATGTGGGGTTGAGTGATAAAGAAACTTGCATTATGCTCTGGGTGTCAACTTGTTCTGTGAACACTGCAGATAAAAATAAGTGGATTTTTTTCCCCCCCATTCTTTTGTCTCTGTTTTTCTACTTACTTGCAGTTAATTTCCTCTCCTTGTTCCATCTACATTCACAAGCCATGGGGTCCTTTCTGAGAAAACCACTGGCTAAGTAAAATATGGTTTGCTTGTGACTGAGTCCAAAGTTTGGATGTATTATTTAGCTAATGCTAGGCCAATGGAATAAGTGACTGTTGAGTTTCAACTGCTGTATTTTTGGACTGGTAATAGAATTTGGTTCCCTCACCCCCACTGAACAGTGTTTTCACAAAACTTCAGTAGAGATTGCATTCCTCTACTAATATGATTGAAATTCATTGTAAAGTTCAAAGCTACTGCTAGGAACAGGTGGATTGACAAATATGCACAAATAGAGCCAAATTTTCTGAAGAAAATGGAAGAAATGTCTGGTTTAGTCACTGAAAGGATGTGAAGAATCACACAGTTTAATTTTGGTATCTGGATTCTAGCATACCTTATGACATATACATAATTTTACTGGAACTCTCATTGAGAGCTTAGGATTCAGCATGACAGACTTTTCTACAATACAAAGAAAATGCCTTCAAAAAGCATCAGAGGAAAGTGATTTCCAAGAGCAATTTGGCCTTTTTGTGGGTTGGCTTAGACAAACTGCTGTATGTGAACATGGACAAATGGTTTTCATATTGTCTTTCCTCTTCAGCATCCTAGTAAAGGGGATATCTGTTTTTCAGAAGAAAAAATCAAAATATTTTGCTTTTTTTCTCACAAAGTGTCAAAGAACTTAAAGATAAGGCAAGTAAATCTCCAGAGGTGATTCAGTGATTTTTGACATTAAGATACTTATTCTTCTTTCTTGTCTCAGGTTACCCTCGTGTTCAAAATCACAGATCCACCGAGGTGGCCCAGGTGGGCCCTTTATATATATCTTTCTGTGTTTGCACACGTTCTTCTAACTCGCCTGTAAGGAATTGATTCCAAAATAAGCTGAGCAGACAGAACAGGTCTGTGTGGTGTTGGTGGAATGAATCAAAACAATGAAAGAGATTGGAAAGGGATTGAAAAATTTATAATGATTCTGGAAAATTATACTTGGAATTTACCTTCCTTCTGTGCAAGAGCAAGAAAGTAACAGCTTTTTCTGACCAAAATCGTAAGCAGTTCAACAAAAGTATCAGTAAAAGGTGAGGCTGCTTTTATCAAATGAATGTGTAAAGTTCAGGCAATTCAGTCGTGTGATGAAAAAAGCATTCTGAAGTACGAACAACCTTCTAATAATATTTGTTCAGTAAGTCATTCTGCTGATAACAAACAATTGAAGTCATACTCCTTAGTCTGAATACTTCCCATAGGGAATATCTACTAAAATAAAATGCTTTCTTTATTAGCTAACCACATGCTATAAGCTAGCTATAATTTTGCAAATATATCCTTTGTGTGCAACTTTATTAAATAAAAATTTCATGAGTATTTTGGTTTACTGTAAGTTTACTGTACGTGTTACATTTAATTTCAATAATATATAATACAGTAGTGGAAGGGATACTTCTAAACATAGAAGATTCTTTCTCTAAAGTCATCAATCTCTGTGTATGTATTTCAGAAAGGTCATAGAAGTCATCTTGTCTGATTTTTGGTTGTTTTAGCTGTGGTACTTACTATAGGGAACCATTTTTTGTATGTGATCTCTGATAATGATAATGCCTTGCATTGCTGAATCAGTCAGGGCTGCTGCTGTTAATGGTTTGTACATCTCATTCTTGATCTTGAGGGACTCCATCCTATCTTATTGTTCGCAGATAATGTATGTAATTACTGATATGGGTAGCATAAAATAGAAAGGTCATCTTAAAAGAACAAAGCACATTTTGAAATTAATAATTCTGATTTTTTTTTAGTTTTTTCATTTTTCTTATGCTTCTGAATTAATGGTATATTCAATGTTCTGGGATTCCTTGCAAAATAATTCTAAGTCCAAAAAGTGCTTCTAAGACTTTTTCTCAAGAATAATAGAAGAATAGAGAAGAAATTAATGTAACAGTCTCACCATTCAGTCCTGTACAAACCTTGTTTCCTTGATTGAGATTTGCTAGTGATTTTTCTGCTATTTTGTTTCTGAGTCTCTTCAGAGAAAACTGGCACTGCTCCATGACCAACTTTATGTTGAAATACCAGCAGCATCCAGGGGAGAATGTTTATATGCTGCTCTGCCTTACATGTGCCCATTCTGTCTGGATGCCTCAGCAGGTAAGTCTGTTCCTAGGATCCAGTGATCTAGTTAATAAAAATACCTAATTTCTCACCCTTTCTATTCCATAACATATGGAAACAAGAATAAATAGTAAAAATTTACCTAACCTGAGAATCCATCCCAATACTTGAGATGTTCCTGTCTTTTCTGGGACTAATGTGCTTCCCATTGTCTATGGTTGCTTTTCTGCTCTCATTTCTGTGATGATGAAAAAACAAAGGGTTTATCAGTGTGCCTTTTTATGTTTAGAAGAAGAGGAAATAAAGAGAGTGTTTTAAAACCTTTTTTCTGGGTTATTTTAATATTAATCAGTGTATCAGAATTTGAAACTTGTATCCCCTCTGCTCTAGTAGTGCATTTGGTTGACGGATATGTAATGGTTACATATTATATTAAGCCTATAAACATATTCCACAGTTAAAAATTGTCTTTCTCATTAGATTTTATTTATAATGCTCTCAAAATACTGCATTATTATTACAAATATAAGCATTGCCAATTGTAATGACTTTAAAGAATTTCTTCTGTAATTTGTTTTCTAAGGTACTGCCATTAATATCAGAAAACATACTATATGCAGATGCAGTGTCATTTACTTAAATATAATTGGCTGCAATAAATCAATAGAAGAAAAGAAACTGTATTTCTTGACTTCTCCAAGTGAAACTGATGTACTGCCATTTTAAGGTATTCTTTCTGTCTCCCTTAAATTATCAGGAATACAATACAGAATCACTGTAACTAAAAGAGAAAAAAAAGAAACTAAGAAGTATATATCTTTTAAGTTCTTAACTGTCTAGTAAAAGATGCAAGATCCCAAATTGCATAAAACCAAACATATTGCTAATCCTGACTCAATAGCAATTGCTTTAGAAAAGCAATATATGCAATATAATTTTATCAGAAAAAATATTTTACTGGCAAGATTGGAATAATTAGCCAACTATATGTTCAATTAAAATAAGAAAGGGAAAAATATTTATCCTTTAGAAAATTCCATACTGATTTGTAAGTTTGTTGGGAATGTACATTGTAAGAAGTCTTTGAAAGGAACCAATCATTATTCATACCAATAATAATTGAAAGAAAATGCTTAGAGAACATAATGATCAGTATGCCAGGTACAGAGGGAAATTTCATATTTTTTGGTCATGAGATACTAAATCCAATAGTTTCCAGAACAGAGAATTAAAATTTTACACCAATCGTTTTTTTCTCAAAGAGCACTTGTGAAGCCATTTAATATATTGCACAGCTTTTTGATGGGGAACAATTATGGATAATTCTTTCTGGGTTATGGCTCTTGTAGAGGTAGCATTTTTTTATATAAAATATTTTTCACACTATGAACAAAACTAAATATTTATAAATTATAAAGTTATTCAGTTACTTTATGCAGCTACAGATGGTCTTGTCAAATTATAGTCCCAGAAATAGGTATCTTCTGAAAAAATCACATTTTTATCTTTAATACCATTGGGTGATAGAATGTAATTTAGTTTCTTGTTTAGCAGTAAAGTACAAGCATACAAAATCCACCTAAAGGACCTCACAAGGAGGTTTGAGTTGTTTTTTCTTGAAAGGTCTAAAATTATGAGACAGGAACTGATAATTCTTTATATTGCAATCTTAGTTTCTGACATTGACACACACATATACACACACATATATATATGTGTATATATATATATGTAAATATATATATATATATGTATGTGTAACACCAGGATTGTGATATATATATAATAATTAACACCAGGATTATACCCAAATCACAAATGAATTATCTTCACCTATGATTAATTTCTGCCAATGAAGGGAAATGGATCTCAACACATGTGATGACAACTCCAGAGGAATGAAAAGTTTTGGAAGATTTCAGAGAACAAATAATTATACTCACGTAATCTCCACAATACATTTTGATACAAGTCTTCAAGTTCTGTTGAGATGGAATAGTAGCTTCCCTAGACTAAAAGAAAAGTAAATACAATTTTTGTAGTTAAACCTTGCTCTGTTTTGGAGATTTGTGAGAAGCCATCCAATCAAACTGATACCAAGTACATTAGGCTCCACAGTAACAATGAAGCAGAACACCTCTTGGTACCTTGTGTCCTTGAGCTTTATGGATTTACTGTGGGTTTAGTCATTAACCATGTATTGAATAAGTGTAATTATTATGTAAGTAAACAAAGTCATTAGCACGACACCCTCTATTCTGCTGTGTTGATTTTAGGAATCAGAATTCAGCTAGTCACAGAATAAAACACTCACCTACCAAAAGTGCCTGTGTTAATCATTTACTTTTCAGATTGGATCTGATCTAGTTTCTTTTTTTCTTCCTTGTGCTGAAATTGCTCAGCTCATCACTTCCTCTAGTAACTATTTGTAGTTGACCTGCACAGGAAGATGCTTTATAGCCCTTATATGTCACCCAGAGTTATCACGTAGCCTTAGTGGAACTCTGTAAATGAGGATCTTTTCATGCAAGTTACAACTTGCAAAATCCTACAAAGAGCTGATCAAAAATCCTGTACTGTTGCTCTGTTCAAGATCTTGTACAGAATCCTAACTATCCAACTGAGAGTAAACTCATATTTTCATAGCTAATACCATATATTTCTGTTCATGATAGCTATTAATGTAATAAACCATTGATAAAAACCAGTTTTTTCTCACACATACACATACACACATACACACACACACATACACAAAAAAAGGAATATAAAATAGAGAAACATAAAAATAGAGGTGCCGAGTCACCTATATATCCTCTACTACACTTGAATGGAAGGCATAGGCTACTGTTATCCTGATCAAGTCCATTTTAGAGGGTTAATATTTCCCAATAATCATAGTAGCTCAAAATATTAATTTAATTGCTCCAAATTTTCTTGGTTTTCTTAATGTATCCATCACAGACTTTGGAGCACTTATTAAAACATGTGTGGGCCCTTTTTTCCTTACTATTTAGGAAGATTTTGGAAAGAATAAAAAAACCACTTTTGAAGCTGTAATACCTTAGCAGCTCTTCTAATAATTTAAAACTATCTCTGGACTTGAATAAACACAGCAGTGTTGATTTGAGTATAAGCTTTTTCATGTCAGCCCATGTGTAAAGGCTACATGTGCGTACTTAGAAACAGTTGGAAGAGTTTCACAAAGAAACACTTCGCAGTGGCACACCTTTACCTTCTCCTTTTTTCATTAGGGCTATGGTGGGTATTTTACTTTATTGTAATTGTAGCAAGTACATACTTTATCTCTGTATCTTGAGTTCTCTTTGAAGGTGGCTGGGGAATACATTTCCACTATACAGGTAAGAAAAATGATCCATGAAGCATCTGGTCTGGCTGGTTGGAGGTGCTGAAGGTGATACCTAGAATAGGATTCAGTCTCTGATGATACATATTTTAAAGCAGTGATAAGAATAAAAGAATGTTTTATACCTTTTTACCTACCTTTTTATACAGATTTTAAATTTTATGTCTATTTTCTTGCTGGGATTAAAATGTAATACAGTTAATCTTCAGTACAACAGAAAACAGATTAAGTTTGCAGGATTATGTTTTAGTCTGCGTGTGTCCAAATCTTCAAGAAAAATAGGGTGTAAATAAATGGTCAAAACCTGTTGTTCTATGAAATATTTATACCTGGCATATAATGTGACAAAAGCACTTAATTGATTATGGAAGTAGATTCTGTTTTTAATGAAACATTCAGGGAAAATTTGTAAGGGAGTCTAGAGGAAATGGGAGAAAGGTTTCAACCTCCCTATCCCTTTGAATGTCCTTTGGCTGTGCTTTCCTGCCATCTCTGCCCCAAGGTGAGGCAGGACTTACTAACAAGGAAATGAATAACATATTTGTCCATGTAATGCTCAGCAAAATAGATCCACTGTTTGTGTACCAGAGTGAGGCACACCTTGACATTTTCTTCAAGACTCAGTAGGTCAGAGGTGTGAGTCATTTCTAGGGGAGGAGCCTATCTAGGGGAAAGCCAAAGAAACCTGTTCCCGGGGGGTTTCACAATCTCACTTTGGAAAAAAAAACCCAGAAGATTACATGGAAATACTGTACAACAGAGCAGCAATAATTATTTCTGTGGAAAAACAGGAAAAACTTGGTTTTTTAAGACTAAAGAACAATGAAGGAGAGCTTAAAAGTTGAAGAAAATAAAAGATGTTGAAAGGGGGAAAAAAAAGTCTTCCAATTTCCAATGAACTGGACAGATTAAAGCCTGTTTTTCTGTTTCACCTCAATTTAATCTGCAATGCTCTCACAGGTACCGGGTGAGAGTTTCATTACTGTTCTGGGTACAGTAATTTCACTACTATAAGGTGCACCCTTTTGACTAAAATTTTCCCCCGAACCCAGAAGTGCACCTTATAGTCTGGTGCGCCTTATATAATGTACAAAGTTGCTAAATTTTCCAACACGGAAGTGCGAGCCTGCCCGGTGGCGGCATCGGGGCAGTGCCGGGCCGGGGCGAGCCTGGCGCCATCAGGGCAGTACCAGCATAGGGGTAAAGCTGGCGGTAGCAGAGCAACCCAGGCGTGGGGGGAAAAGCTTGGCAGCCCAGCCCAGACGGGGGGGTAAAGCCAGCGGCATCGGGGTTCCCAGAGTGCAGGGGCAGCGTGGGGCTCCTGGAGTGCCAGGGAGGCACGGGGCTGCCGGAGTGCCGAGGGGGCGTGGGGAGGGAGGGAGCGGGCTGCCGCAGAAGCCTCAAGCCGCGGCCCCGAAAGCGCTGCTGGCCCCCGCCATGGCTGTGGCCCTGAAAACGCCGCTGGCCCCTGCAACGGCTGCGACCCCGAAAGCGCCGCTGCTGCAGCCCCAAAAGCAGTGCTGCCATGGCCCCGAAAGTGCCGCTGCTGCAGCCCTGAAAGCAGTGCCGCCGTGGCCCTGAAAGCAGCGCCGACACTGCAGTCCTGAAAGCGCTACCGGCCCTGAAAGCGCTGCTGGCTGCCGGCGCAGCCCCAAAAGCACCGCCAGCCCCCACTACAGTCCCAAGCCACCCCGAACCACTGCTGCCCCGAGCCCTGCCTTGCCAGCTGGCGCCGAGGGCGGGCAGGAGTGCCGGGCCCCGCTCACGGGAAGGACGCTTGGGGCTGCGTTTAAAGGCTACACCAATCTGCGTAAAATGTTTGCAAATTGAGCACCTGCCAGTAAACTCCATGATCACGGGATTCCGTTACTAATTCGTTACTTTGTTGCATGCGGCACAGATCTTCGCAGCAAAAAAATAGTGCACTTTATAGTCCGGTGTGCCTTACATAATCTACAAAGTTGCGAAATGTGCCAGCTCCCGGGGGGTGCGCCTTATAGTCCCTTGTGCCTTATGGTCATGAAATTACTGTTCTTGCTTGCTTTCCTTCTTCTTTTACCTGCTAAAAATTTTCCTGTTTCTATTCTTAGTGAATTTTCTCTTCCCTCACTTTTTACCTGTTCTTCTTTTTTGGACAGTCTTAATTATTTTCTATTGAAGAAAGAAGCGGTCAGTTCCTCTTATTCAGGTCCCTACAACCAATGGAATTTCTCACCTGTGCTAAAGGCTCTTCCTCAAACTTCCCTCGTCCTGCTCATTGATATGCTTAGGCTTAGGCATTGCAGATGACCATTTCTATCTTATTTTAATGGAAACCTTAAATAAAAATAATGAAATATAATGGACTTTTATTAGGAATCCATCTAAAAATTATTCTTTATTTAAAGTGAGAAGTAAATATTACTAAATATTAAATTATTCTATTTGTTTTCCTTGAAAATTAGCTTCCAGTGTATCAGTTACGTATAAATTAAAAACAAAATTCACATTATTGGTATAATAATCTTCAGGTATTGCTCTGGAGTAGTCAAATAATTGAAATATTTGTCCAGTATTACTGCAGCTGCAAGGAGTAAAATATGGGACTTTGTGCTGCTGAGCATGTGTTTTCTGTGGTGGAAGTAAAATCTGAATATAACTGGAGCTGGTGTAATTTCTAGCTCTCATCAGAGTATGGAATGCATGAGCACAGTACGGAGGTCAAGAAGAAGGGGAAGAAAGGTAATCTCTAGCTCTAGTGTAGTAGTAACAGCTTTGGGCATTTGAAAAATATGTCTCTGGGAGCTTGTGTAGAATGTGTGGAGCATGTTACTCACCATGATTAAATGACGTATTTGATGTCAAATGCTTCTACGCAGTGAATCACTGTAGGACCTATGACTCAAAGTTTAACTTTTGCAACTCCCAAGTCTTCATTTATATTACTAAAAGAACTTTGTCATTTATCTACCTGCCAATTCCCCTTAGGGTTGAGAGGGCCAAGTTCTGCCTTTTTTCTGAGAAGAGCTCTGAGCATGATACATGTACACAGGAGGCAATTTGAGATACTGTCAGGGCTGTGGTGCTGGTACTCTGTGCCTTGGGAAGGTCACTGTCAGTTCCATTTGGGATACAGCTTTCAACAGCAGGCTGACCACATGAGGTGATATGGACTATTGAAGAAGAGAAAAGGTTCTGAATGCGACACGGGGTAATGAGAGGTAGTAGGGTGTAGCTGTAAAGGAACAGCAGAAGCACAATGACTTAGTGAGTGTAAAATTCTACTTTCACCATTGTTTGTGTCAATTTAATTTGGAATTGCAGTTTCTGGTGGTTCATGAGTAGAAAAAACTGAAAAAACTTGGGCCTATAAACTGCTTCTCAGTCCTGAATGTCACTGAATTGGATAGTTGGGAATTATGTTAAGCTTGCACTGATGTTTTTGACTTTCTGGAATTAAATATAAATATAGTCACTATATATAAATATAAATATAAATATAAATATAAATAGAAATAGAAATAGAAATAGAAATAGAAATAGAAATAGAAATAGAAATAGAAATATATTCACCATGAAAAGGATATATTTGTATGAACTGAGATTTCTGCTGACATAGAAAAACTGGCTGTAGTCCAGCTCTATATGAGCTATTTCTTTAGTGACTTTTTTTAATGAAGGGTAGCTGTTCAGAGGTTGGTTGGACAGGAGAGTTAGGATTTTTTGTGGAGACAACCTGAGATACATGTAAAATTATAGAGTACACAGAATATATCTATGATGTATTCAGGAAGTTACCTAGTGTGGTAGTGGAAATGTGCGTAAATGGAAATGAGTCTCCCTAGAAGTTTTTTCTTATGCTTAAGCCAAATTGTTCTGAATACTATTTAAAATAGTCTCCTGGATGTTTATCATAGTGTTCAAAAATGCCTAGTTTTATGAATTAACTTTTGCTAGAGAACCATAACAGAAGAATAAGGCATTCCTTTGAGAAAAGATACACAAATAGGAAAAAAATAATAAGAAAATTCTATAAACTGCATAGTTATCCCAGCAGCAAGGTTCCTAAAGCTGATGCATAAAATATTACTGCAAAACGAAAGTTTTCTTTAATACTAATTTGTGTAGATGGCAGCAGTGTTTCATAGCATTTTTAATAAAATGGTGTTCCATTTAGATTTAATATGGTTTTATGAAAATACAAGGATGAAATTTTGATTCTGATTAACAGAGTATTTTATTACTAACTTTATAAATTTCATGGCATGTGAATCGTAGACATGTTACTTATCCAATAACAATTTCAAAAATAAATCAGATAATTATACATATATAATTTACTGAAAGCACTTGGGGGATCTGATGTGTTTATGATGAACATTTAAGAATTACTTATTATATGTACAATGAAATGCTCACTGTGCTCCCATAGATAATATATTACTTTTTAAACAAAATGTATGAAAATAAAATATAAATATTGTGAATTTAGGCAATTTGTTAAGTCTAGATATATTTGGAAGATGTTGCTGTAACTTTCTACATTAATCCTGATTTAAATGTTGTTAAGTCTTATCATGTGTTGGGACTTACGCCAAAATCAGCGTAGATAACACATTAGTGATTATAGATCACTGATTTACAGGGACACTTGTAGAAATCATAATGAATGTATGATTTGTTGTATGCTGTCAAATTAAATCACTGTTTCCATTATGCAAGCACTTGATCTTGCAGATGATGGAACATTTCTCTACTGAATGTTTGTAGTGACAATGGATTTTGCTCCTCTCCTATGGAAACTCAGGAAGAAACAAAGTGGCTGTGAGTGTGTATGTGGGGCGATTGTGATTTAGCTGGAGAGGAGCTTGTTTGTGAGCTTTTGTTTCTTGCAAGAGACTCTTCTCTTGTAATGACATGTTTAAATCCATTAGCATGTCTCTCATCATAAAGACTGAAAAATATAATTATCAAGTTGTTTACACCAGAACTGCAACTGCTGTGACTAAAGGTGTTATTGATAGAGTGAATGAACTTCTGAGAATTGTTTTCCAAAGATTAGTTTAATAAAGGTTTGATACGGTGCTATAACTTAGCCTTGGTTATTTCAATGTAAGGCTTGATATTATTTTTTCACTATCTAATTGCTTCACATAAAAATGACATGATATTTTGCCTACATTATTTCAGATAGTTAAGCCTCTTCCTACTACTTTTCATCCTAGCAGTTCTATTAGCTTTGGAAACTGGAAGCTGCTTGATGCTAAGCACTGTTGAAGTTTCATTTATTTGGATGCCTGAATCTGAAGGAAGGAATGAATGATAATAACTTCCATACTTAAGCTAGAACAATATTCTGCTAGGAATTGAAGTAAAAAATGCAAGAGAAATATAGTGCATACAGGAGAAGAAAGAGTAAAATTAATGCTAGCCTAGTGCCAGTCATCTGTTTTTAAATTCTTTGCCTATGCTGATCATCACAACTCATGCATAAATGGAGCTGATTTCATCTGGCTCATGCATTTTGTGAGCATGTTCTCCTTGTTGTCCTAGTAACTGGAGTAAGGTTGGCACTAGCATATGCACTTTCATCTGAAAAAAACAATTATTTATGTCTGCTGTGCTTAGGGAAGAAAGCTTAGACAGCCAGTAACATAAGCCCAATTTTTCAAAATCACCCATGAAAAGAAAGAATCATCTTAAACTGCACCCCAGTGTTGAGAACATGGCTCTTTTCTGTGATAATTTGAGGTTATGATTTCTATAGTTTAGCCATAATTTTCTGAGTTGTGAGAAAGACAAAAAATACCTCCAAGAGCAGTTTGGGATTCTTGGTTTGTGTTCTGAGATATGCAACCAATGGCCTGAGGCTCCATGGAAAAGTTAACTGCCCTGTCTGTCTCCATTTTCCCTCCATAAGTAGGTATAACATTACCTTTTATAAAAGTCCTTAGATGCTGTTCATGAAGAGCATTAAGTAAGAACTGGTACATGTGTCTATCTTGTATGCAATACATTATTCTGTGAGTATAAATAACTTAAAAAGTGGGAGGCAGGAAACACTACATTAGGATGAAAACAGTATAAGCTTGGTTTCCAATATCTCCATGGCAAAGAAGTTATGAGTACCTGTTACTTTATTGTTCAGAGGCAAATGGAGGCTTCACTTATGATTGTTTTGATCTCTGTATTGAAAGATCACATTCATTTTTGCAAAGGCCTCCAGACTGCAGAATTTATGTACACCCAAACACAATTTTAATTTTTCTCTGTATGCAGAATCTTATATTTAAGCCTGAGGATGTACATGGCTGTACAGAATTTTTATCTTGCAGAAACTCACACAGCTTGGATTATATTCCTTTTTGTTCTTTCAAAGCCATTACAGTTTGTGTAAACAAGTTATATGTTCCTGCAGCATTGAGGCCCTCTGATAAGCATCTCTTTACAAAAGGGAGCCATTACTGCACGATGCCGGGAAACCTATTTTCCATGTATTTAATCAGTATTTTATAGCTATTCCTTTACACTTGGTGTCTTTTAAGGGGATTTAAAAAAATTACACAAATCCTTTTGTTTATCTATCAATAAGAAACCTACCTTTCAGTCTTTGCATTTTCTTGATGTTGTGCAAAATCTCTAATAAAAAGGTAATTAGAATGACTTCAGTAACATTCAATCCAAATTCTGAAAAATCTGCCAGGAAAACTTTAGTCAGTGAATCTCTTTTTCTCTACTCTGCTTTCCCCCCCTCTTTTGTACTGTGTACAGCTTCCAATTGCTGTACAGATGACTCTGGAAACATTTCAGCCTTGAATATTATAGTTCATGTTTTTGATTCAATATCCGTGATCTGACATTTTCCTCATCATTGACTGATTGACTGAAGATTTCACAGAAGGGACTATAATTTGAATACAGCCTTGTGTTTACACTCCTGATAGCTGTTTGTCTTTGAACCTCAATTGACCAAACTTTTGATTACAAATGTTTCCATGTTTCTGTAAGAGTCATGTTTTATCTTTTCTTGGCAAAGCGCAAAATCCAGGCTGGACACAAAGAAGTGACTTCACATCCTTCAAAAATACTCCTGCTTTGCAGCATACAGTGGGATTAGTAATTCCAGTCGATGATGAGACAAGTTATGAGAAGATTATGAGCTTCTGCAACTTTTTTCCAGTGGCTAAGGCTGGAGGTGTATGTAGCAAGTGTGGGCACAAGAGTGTTACTGGCCAGATGAATCTGCTGACCTACTACTGAGCAAAAGCAGAAACATTCAGTTGATACAAGTACTGTTAGATTTTAAATAAAAAAACAAGCTAATACTCATCTGGATTTAGGCTGTTCCTCTAACACAAGAACAAAGAATGACATTTTGAGCACTGTGAGGACTTTGACTAAGTAATAATACTATTGAGGTGAATTCCTTAGCCACTTTCCCAGGTGCCCTGACACAATGGGTATGAGGATCTATGAACAGAACTGAACAATAATGATGGTTGGCAAGGACAATAGTTCATTTAGCTTGGAGGTGTCAAAGTTGTCCTATGCCCTGCTTCAAAACTTCCATAACAGATCTGTCATGGTCAAAGGAGACGCCTTTCTGAAGGGAAGAGAAGGCTTTATATGCAGACAGCAAGTCTGTTGGCTCCCTGTGGCCCAGGATAAATATGTGAAGAGAGAGCTTTCTGCCTTAGCATGGCCATCTGATTATTATCCATAATAACATGAACAAGTCTGATGGCAATCAAGAGAGACTTTAGAGTCTTGGGACAGCAAGTTAATGGATCAGGAGAACAAATGGTGGCCTCCTCTCTCCTTCCAGGTGCAGTGAAGCATGGAGAAAACAGGAAGAGCCAGCAGATCAATACCTGCCTCTGAGATTGTTGTCACAGGCAGAATTTTGGGACTTTTTATCATGGGTCAGTTTATGCAACACCAAGCCTGCAAGTGACAGGTGGGATACCACTGTCTTACTAGCTTAGGACTTAGCAGAGCTCATTGGAAGAGCTTTAAAATATATTTGAGGGAGGAAAAGGATAAAACAAGGCTCGCTAGAGGGGTGTGTGTGAGCAGCAGGCCAAAGTTTGGGGGACAGTGTGCTAGCGAAGTCCTTGGGTTTGCTGTCTCAGTGACAGAGATCCATGAGATAGCAAAGGCACAAGGTACCAGAGAACTGCAGGTCTGTCCTTGGTGCTGTGGAAGGTCATGGAGCAAATAATCTTGAGTGACATAATGTAGTGCATACACATCAAACAGATGATTGGGCCCAGCCAGCATGTGTTTATGACAGTCAGGTCCTCTTTGATCACCTTCTGTGACAGGGTGACTCACTTAGTGGATGAGAGAAAGGATGTGGATGTTGTCTAACTGGACACTAGTGAAACCAACTGACACATTTCCCACAGCATTCTCCTGGAGAAACTGGCTACTCCTGGCTTGGCCATAAATACACATAGGTGTGGTGCTTAAGGAAATGGTTTAGTGGAGTTGCCAGTTTGACTTGATGACCTTAAAGGCCTTCTCAAAGGTAAATGATTCTAAGAATCTGTGATTCTCGGATTCCATGATAACAGAAGAGGTATAATGGTTTTCAAAAGCATTTGGGAAGAAGATGCTGAACAATAAATGTGGCATGGATAATTAAAATTTGCTTAATACTTACATGGTAACTGACAAAGGCCTATCTTGTAGATGTAGGGCAGCACATCAGACAGACAAAATGCATTAAGTTTTGCATTGCTGAACAGCACTTCAGACATCATTTTGTATAATGATATTTCTAAATATTTTTAGATACTGCCTGGTGAATCCTGTAATTTTTTAATTTTGGCAAAAAAGGGATTTGAGTACATTGTGGACATTGATAATCCCAGGAGTAAAACACTAGAAAAATTATGTTGATCTTAATTAATAATTTGCTATTGGTCTTTACCAATCAACATAATGGATTTGATAATCTTACAGCTTCTCAGGACTCTTCCTTCCTCAGAAAAAAAAAACAACTGAAGACATAAGAAATTATGTGAAACAAGCCTCTGATTGAAAATCAGGTTTGCTTAAGTCCTTTTATCTGAGGATCCATTAATCTTCCTCTCAGGTATAAAAATTGCTGACTCTTGTGCTCATTTTTTTTAGGCTAAAACCTGTTCTCTTGATTTTTGCTTCTGAGTGGGTATTTTTTCTCACCACATTCTCATTTCTAAATGAATCATCAGAGAGTCACTTTTGTTTTCTTGTAATGAAGGCTAAAAGCAGGAGGTAGATATGGCAGTCCTGTTTCATAGTACTTCTAAAGCTGAGTCATGAAAGAAAAAGTATCTGAGAAATCTTTTCTGTTTTGACAGTGATTCACAGGCTTTTCAATAAATTAAGCAGGATGGGTATCTTTATTGTAATGGTGTTTTGTAATTAAAAAAAGTTTAAAAAACATCATTGAAGGTGATCTGTAGCCAGAGGTATAATTTGCACCAGCTTACCTGGGGCCACTGAAGTGACTTTTACCTGCTTGGCACAGTTCTTATCTTGCCTTGGTGGCAGGAATAGTTGTTTTTGATAGTGCATGTAATTGTGAGTAAAATAAGTGTCCAGAACAGTAATGTAGCATTGGGTGGTGGTGTTCTGAGCTTCTCTTGCTCTCATCTCTTTTCTTGTTAGGAGAACATTTTTTCACTTTTGGGTTGGTACATTTGGGCATCTTTAGCTGGTACATATACAACTCAAAAGTGAAAAGCGGTCTGAGTTGAGGAAGCTGTGTTTAGACAAAGGTAGGCCTTGACTTTGTTAGGCAGCTGATCACCAAGATTATAGGTGGTGAGGAGCTGACAGCAAGCTGATTGCAGAGGAAGGATTACAGCGCAGACCCTTGTATCCCTGGGTCTGATCTGGATGTGGGGTGCTAAAACAGCAATAAAACTTCTCTAATGTTGTTTGAGAAGTACTGTATATATACTACATATATATAATGGTTATATATGTAATGGTTTTATTTCATGCTATTCATATGAAGATGAAAACATTTCTGTGATGGAAATGGTTATGAAGCACACAATCACATTTGAGAAAATATTTTGCAAAATTACTTGTTTTCTTCATTTATTTTTAATTGACCTTTATTTGCTGCAGTGTTTTCTCCTTCAGAAGGATGACAGTCTAAATGCACTTTTTTATCCCAAGGCTGACATTACCTGTGAAATTCTCCCCACCCTCACTGCTTCTGTTGCCAAAGTACTTTCTGCTGATCCTCCACTCACTTTACTTGGAACTGCGTGCAAACAAATTACAGCTTAGTGAATATTTCTGTTTCTTGGTCAATCTGTAAAACATGAGCTTCGTTTCCAGTCTTGTAAAGGATTTTCATTTTTGTTCCCCCAGCAATGATTAGGCAATGGGAAATGACAGAACAATAGAAGTCTTCTGTCCAGCTGGCTGTTCTTCCCTTCATCATGAAGTCTTAATTAACTCTTTTATTGTGTCTCAATTAGTACACATTATTCAGCTTGCCTGGCTGCTTCTGTTACAACTCTCTGAAGATACAATATAATAAAACTTCATAATCACCTTACTTGACTCTCTCACAAATATACCACCATGGGCAGTTAAGGAGGGAAAGGTGATGTTGACATCCATATCCAATTAGCTTCACTGGATCTTTTCTGAGGATTCCGTCATGGTAACATATCTCCATTACAGGAAATTTAGCAATGGACTATATGCCTTGTGCAGATCACTTGTAGCCAGGATCTTCCTACTCTCAGGGGACAGATCAAGCCTGTGAACCTGGGAACTGTTTTTAAGGAGATGAAGCCAGTTCCAGTTGAAGAAATCCTTTTCTAAGGACAGGCACCATTCTCAGCACCCCAATTAGCAGTTGACAGTGTAGAAGATTCATGCTTTCTGGCACAGGAGGGATCACCTGCTGCTCTATGAGCTTTATGCAGATCTCCCCTATCATTCCAAAATTTTTTAGCTTCTGTGAGTTGTCTCTTTCTGCAGTTCAAATTCAGCCCCCATCAGCATTATTTCATGAATGTAGAAAGAGCATGGCACAATAATAAAATTAAATTTCTTTCACAAAAATCTATTATTCCTTATTTACTGATGATGTAGTTATCATCAGGGTCTTTGCTGCTGCCAAACTCACTGTGAGAGCTACTTATATGACGTAATATACAGCAACTGAGTTAGAAATACAACTCTGAAATCATATCTACATATTTGTGATGAATAATATTACCACTGAGTCTAGGTCCTTTTGTCAGTTATTCTATGTAGAAGCATCTTGAAAATAGCTATGTAGGATTTAGAATAGCAGAAGAATTGAGAGACTCAGAATTTTCTTTTAAATTTCATAATTATTGATATTTGGCTTCTACAATGGAATGGTTCCTATAGTTTGAGGGGAAAAGGCCCAGAGACCTTATTACTTGATTAAGAGGCTCTTGGTCATGCATGTACTGACACACTGATTATTTAAAAGCAACATTTAAGTATGCTACAATTCAGGGGAATTTGGTATGTTGTTAGACCTTAGGAAAATAAAACACGTAAATATGCCTAAATATTTTTCATGAAACAGAGCTTTCTTGGTAGAAGAATTTCCTTTTACTTTTAACCACGTACACTATTTGGGAAAGTCACATGTTTAACACAGTCATCCTACAGTTTTACTTTCTTCTTTTTTTTTAGATTTTTTTTTTCCTTAAGAATTATTTTCAGCTCATGATAATCTAATTCTAATGAAAATGCATTAAATTTGGTTAGCTGCAAGAAGGACACTACTTGACTGGCTTTGGAACAGAACTGTGGAAAAACAAACACCTGAATAGCAGGTACTTGCAGAGCGGCAGCTTCCAAACCAGTGTAGCTGTGCAGCTTTGTAGAAACACATGCTGTATTGTGTGCAGTTCAGCAAGTTGGTAAAAGTACAGGTTTGGACCTGCTGTTAATCTCTGTTAATACTGCTGTAAAAATCTGCCTAAATATTTAGAGTGATATGTACTGTATATGAAGTTGAACCGGTTTTATAATAATATGTACTTTGTGATGATCTGGACAGTGCTTTAGAAGAAAACTATCAAGAATCATCCTTCAGCCTATTTATTAGATAATTATGCATATTTTGCTTGTTAATGTAGAGTAGTTCATTGGAAGTTTTCTGGCAATGCTTGTGTGTTCAGAAAGGGTAAATGGAAGCTGCTAAATCCTTAAAGGTTGAAACATGTGACAAATATTGTCTCTGTCCTCCCACAACTATTTAATTATGAACACCAAGTATTAGAAAGGAGGATAAAGCTACTTCACAATTCTGTTGACATCCCATTTCTTCTTAGTATAGGGATAGACAAAAGTGTAGGCAACAAACAAATGTTTCATTATATCTCTTAAGGGGAAATGACACTGGGGACTTGTAATTATCCTCCCATGATTGAGTCCTTGGCTACAGCTATAGGCTGTACTTCCACTATTTCCAGTACTGGAAAGAAGAGAAGGTAAAGAAAAGAAGATTACTCTTAGGGAGCTGGCAGATAGGTTTGTGGGGTTTTTTTTTTTTGTTTTTTGGTTTTTTTTTTCCCTTTCCAGATTTGGGCTATTTCCTTAGTTGTGCAAGTATAGTTGGAAGGTAAGGAAGTGAAAAATCCACTAGAGCTAATGACATTTTCCCTGCTGGTAAGGTAGTGCTTCCATGAGATTTTGGGGGAAAAATTCAAGAATTAAGTCATCAACCAACATGCAAAAAGATCCAAACCTACTGCACCGAGTGTCTCTGTATTTTTCTTTTAATTCTACAGTGTCTGAGTAGGATGAGGAGAAGTATTCAAGGACCCAAAATATTGTACTCACAAGCATTTCAAATTGTGTGTGTAGATGAAGAAATAGCAATGAATTTCAACATCCACTGCATGTGTATCCTTTCAATGTAGAGATATGTCACTTGAAACCTTACCTGATAGGCTAAGGCAGAATTCTGGGTATTCATATCCTAAAATTTTGACTCACATGAGTCTAATAAAAATTTTAAAATACTGTGTTTTTTTTTCCCCCACTCTTATTTATGCTTCTCAAATAAATATTTCTAAAAATCTTAGTCTTAACAATGAGCAGAACCTTGACATGAAGTGGATTTGATGATACACCAGTGAATTTTTTTTCCAGGATTTCAGAACTGAAATGCATGACATATAGCTCCCAGATCTTATTTTCATGCCTAATTAGGTATCCTGATTTTCAAAGTTCCTACACTTCTGGCATCTGACTTCAAATCTTGGTAGGAGCATCTATAAAACATGAAGCTGAAACACTATTCTTTTTAAAAACTTGACTACAACCAATTAATTACTTGGTTATAACAACCCAAATCAAAAAACAACCTTAATCAAAAAACCTTAAAGCTGCAAATAACTGCAGTTTTGAGTCTTTAGCCAACAGGTTTTGAAGCTTAAAATACAGAGACATGTAACAAAGAGTAATTTTTAAAGGAAAAGCTTTTGTTTCCTACATAAGTAAGAAGTTTGAGCAGAACTTTTGTAAGATAGAAATATCTTAGAAGTATGATGAGATGCCATTGAGCTGAGAACCTAATCCTAAGTAGCTGAAATGTTAAGGGAAGCTGCTATAAATATAGTAGGTGGGATTCTAACTGGTCTCCCTCCTACACAGCAGTGAAGAGGTGACATAATCTTCTGATGCCTCTAGCTAATCAGGAGTTTGAATCAAGAGAAGTAAGTAAATACAAAAACAAGTGGATGTAGGGGTTTACTTTAGCTATTCATGATATGTATACAATCTGTATTGAGTAATGAGGTATAAATCCCAATGGGCAAATAGATACAATAGCTGCCCCTTTCCCTGTTTTAATTTGGAGATTGTCAGTCTAAGGAATTTTCTGCATATGGAGTAGAAAAACTGTAAAATGATGGAGTCTTTGAAACTGGCAGAAAGTTTTGCAAGAGAATATAATCAAGAGGCTTGAGATCCTCTGTCACAAGTTTAATAAATCAACAGCTGTTCTTTTTATCTGGGCCTAAACAAAAGAGAAAGATCAAAGACATTTGCTTTGAGTAAGCGCTTACAAAATTGTACATATTGCTTCTTCAGGGATTAATTTGGATACTCAGTTTCATAGAATTCCTTCAGTTTTAGTTTACATATGTGACATTTACATCTGTAACACCTGAATTAAAAATTTGCAAGATCCCTGTGATTTCTGCAACAATAATACCTGCACTTGCATAACCACATGGGAATGCTTGTGTCTCCCAGCAGCAACCCTTGTGTCTCCTGTGTGACAGCTGAGTGAGGGAGCAGCCTTCCAGATGGAAGCTTTCCATAAGGCTTCTATAAGAAACCTAGGCAGATGTTTTCCTGATGCTGCCAGGAGAGGCTGGGGTAGCAACTCTTGCTGATGTGGGAGGCTGCTTCCTGAAACAGTAGCTAGCTCTGATTATAGCTTGCTAACACTGATCCAGAGACTGCTGAAGGACAGAGGCTGTCCATGGCACTTAACAGCTAATCCCTCTTTCCTTGGTACAGGTGAAGGCTGGTCATCTGTGTTTGGCTTACGTTTACTCAGTGTGCCATTCATTTTCTTTGGGAGCATAGATATTTTTAGATTGATCTAAAATCTGAATTAGCTATCAGTAAAAGTGTAAAAGTGGTGACATTGCCAAATATTTATTTGCAACAGGCTAAATTGAAAAAGCTAATTTTAACTGCTGCATATTTTGGTCATAAACATATTGTCCAGAATAAGGCACGAGTCAAAGGAGTTTAAAATATTTTGCTATACATATATATGTAGTTTTTAGTATCTTTTTCTGAGTCTGTGCATTAGTTAGTATATGATACCAGCTTGGTAAGAGACCCAATAGACAGTGATAGATTTTAAACAAAGTTTATAATCTTCCTGAGATCTAAATAGCTGAGTAAGAAGTAATAATGTTGGGATCTATTGTCAGAATGGGTTAAGTACATAAGGGTCTCAATTTGCTGCAATTATATATCTGAGACAAAAGTGGAAATGAGGATAAAAGTATCCTATCTGCCATATTCCGTGGCAGGTATAGTCTGTGATGGTCACAAAGGATAACAAGAACTGGTTTTTGCAATACAGATCACATGTGACCAATGCCCACACAGTTCCTGTGCTGTTACACTGCATTAGAAAGCTGTGAAAGTAGGTGTCACTAACAAAAATCATGTATTGATTAAAAGAAAATGACAAATCTTTCAGCCTAATCATTGCTTACCTTGTAGTGGTAGCCAGTGGATTTACTTGGTAATAGAGCAATTTATTGGTACAGTAGCAGCATGTAGGAGCTTGAGCAGAGCATGCAAAATCAAGGAAGTTCACTCACACAGCATTTCCAAAGCACATAGGAACTACTGAATTTAGGTGAAAATCTGTTCTCTTTGTCCTGTTAGTTTCCTTGTATGGACTGAAGTGACCAACCTAAGGCTTCATAAGTCCTGCACACCCAATTATTTGGCATTATTTAACTTGCATGTTTCATGGATTACTGGCCTATGGCCTATATAATGGCCTATAAAGTGATGACATTTACATTTCCTGCAGATTTTACATATTGTATTTTTTACTTCTGCACCCCTAGTTTATTATCAATGTTTACAGCTCCTGAGTTTCTGCAGTTCTACTCTGTTACAATTTGTAAGAGCTGCACAGGCATATAATCTGCAACCAGGGAAGTCTTTAGTTTAGTTTAGGCTTATGGATGTTGTGCTCCACTTATGCTTTCTTGCTGTTAAATATTTGTACTGTGTTTCAGCTGATTCTGGTTCATTAAGCCTTGCTAGCCCATATGCTGCTGCAGTGTCCACTCATGTATGAATTTCCCAGGAGCTGGGAGGGAAGATGGTGTTAGTGGTGCAACCTCAACTGGTTTTATAGAAGTGGGGGATTCACGTTTGCAGGAGTCCTCTATGGGCCAGGTATGGTCAGCTGCCTTTGCCATCTGGAAAAATGAACTAAACTAAAGACAGCTGGCAAGTAATGCTCTTGTTTCTTGGTTAGGAATGTTGATTATAATTGCTTAGTGGCAGTAGAAATGACTAATTAATGGAGCTGGAGAATGAAGAGGGGAAAGGAAACAACAAATTTTACAAGGATTCATATATACAGTTTGTAACACTGAAGAGCAATATGCTTTCCTTTGTGTATGTGTGGTGGGAGGAGCAAACAAAATTTGTCATAAAGGTAGCTCCCAAGTACTTTTTCTCTTTGAAAGACTAGAAAGAAATATTCCTGGTATTTGTAGAATTATGTGACAGAGTGGAATCATCTACCCCAAGAAAACTAAAACTATTATACAACTATATTTTGATTTCAGTGTTTTGACTTTGCAGGCATCTTTTATGGTCGGATCCTGTGCCAGAAGTGAGAGTTTATAGTATTAAACATCTAAATACCATTGAAGTTAAATTCCCTGTTCTTCTGGTCTTCTCCTCAGTAACCAGAGAAGACCTTGTGATCAAGTCCTTGTAGCCCTTGAACTGATCCAGACCTATTATGTGCTTCCCAAAATTTTCTTGAATTTTTACTGAATTCTGTTTCCTGACATTGATGTTCATTTGCTCTGTTTGTTCAAGACCTAATTTAGTCTGTTTGAGCAATAACAATTGAGACTCTTGGCAATTTCTGGGGATTAGTGACTGATTGAGAGGGTTGATGGCCTGAGGCAATGACTCAGGGCTATTAACTTCATCTATAGAAAATGTACCAGGAAATGTTTTAGACTGAAGTTGTTGCTTGGCAGTCTGCAGCTGTGCCTGAATTGAGGGAGGGTCACTCTATGGCAAAAACAATTGCATATAAAGTCTGAATGGGTTTATTAAAAGATACTATTACAATTTTGTTTTATAGCAGCTCTAAAAGGCCTGAACTAAGATGGAAATTAGACAGGAAAGTGGAAAAGCTTGTTCTTCAGTGTGCTGTGTAAAAACAAGGTAAACAAGTTTGTCTTGAGAAGCTTTTATTACTTTTTGAAAAAATAAGAATGTATTATAGAGCTTCATGAAGCAGGTGATTCTAGTTTCTCCTATGATTTTAAATATTCTTTTAGTCAAAACTATTCCAAAATGGATCTCTAAATCAGAATTGTCTTACAGAAGTATTTGATATCCATGACATTTTCAAATTATGTTTCTAAGTTCTGAAATATTAGTAAAGAGATATTCAAATGCATGAGAATTAGACACATTGATTATATGTGTATGTAGACCTAATCAATGTATGTGTCATAGCACTGAATTTTTTCCTGCAAATTGCTTGAAGTAAGGTTGGATCCTTACTGAAGTTTACAGATGGTAGTCAGATTGTTTGAATGATCTGCCAGAGGTGAAACAAGTTACCTGCAGAACATGCAGAATACAGTAAATTCACGAATACAAGCCGCACGGAGTATAAGCCGCACTTCCGGTGCATCGACAACGTTGATGTCTTTGTCAATAAAAAAGCTGCACCCGAATATTAGCCACACTTTCGTTCGTAGCGAGAATCCATGCGCAACTTTCACAAATTTGCCAATGAGTAACAGGATCGCAGTATGGCAGCGTTTACTGGCTCGGGGCGGGGCCAGGCAGGCTCGGCCTGCTCATGGTTGCCGACGGGGCCAGGGGGTGGGCTCAGCTCGGCGCCACGGCTCGGCGGGGCCGCTCGGGCCGGCCGGGCGGTGCTGCCGCTGCCGGGCTCACTCGCCACCCCCTCCCGTCTGCACCGCCGCGTTTGCTCACCCTGGCCGGCACTGCAGGCCCCC
>PYHW01009837.1:4113963-4138393 GCA_013186435.1 Turdus rufiventris | reverse complement strand
GGGCTCTGCCGCCCCCCTGCCCCACGCTGCTGGCCTGGGCTCTGCCGCTCCCCTGCCCCACGCTGCTGGCCTGGGCTCTGCCGCCCCCCTGCCCCACGCTGCTGGCCTGGGCTCTACCGCCCCCCTGCCCCACGCTGCTGGCCGGGCTCTGCCGCCCGCCCCCCGCACTGCTGGCCCTGCCTCCGCCAGGCTTTCCCACCTCTGCTGGGGCTGGCCGGGCTCCAGCTTGGCTTGGGGCTGCTGCGGGCTCTCACTTCTGTGTTGGCAGCTTTTAGAATATTGTTACTATATTAGCCACCCCAGAATACTAGCCGCACTTCCAGGTTTCCACCAAAATTTTAGTTAAAATGGTGCGGCTTATATTCGTGAAACTACTGTACTCACCTTTGGAGCTTCCCAAATCTTGGCTGGATAAGACCTGGAGCAACCTTCTGTAACTTCAGAAGTGACTCTTTGAACAAGGGCTTGGGTGGGATGATTTCCAAAAGTATTTTCAAACCTGCATTGTTCCATGATTCTTTGCTTCTATGTATATGTGACTAAGCCAAGCCTGGAAATTTAATCCTGTAGGTCCAACAGGACTTTTAACAAAAGGCTATATAAATATCATAATAATCTTCCTTACCTCTCTGATTTCCATTGGGATATGGGCTTCTATGGATTTTAGCACAATTTGAAATCTTTCCCTTAGGTGCTTTGCTTATTTTAAAAGCTAAGGAGATGAATGCAAAACTGAAGTTAGTGGTTATGCTGATGTTTTTGCTTCTGCTGGTTTCCATAGTTAATGTTGGCATCTTAGTTTATTTTCAAAATTTGTCTTTACTGCACATTCTCTTTTGGGACAAATTACTGTATTTGATAGTTGGTCATGGGAAAAAATGTTAAAAGCTTCTTCCCAAGTAAATGTTCAAAAGTGCATTTGGAAATACTTCTGTGTGCAAGCAGTGAGTTTGTTGTGTAGCACTGCTTCTCACAGTAGTGTCTTGGGCTAACCTCTTTGTGTAGACCATGAACCATTTGCACTCCAACTCCACGGAGCTCTTTCTATTCTTATGCTTCATATTGTCATTTCCCTCATGTAATATCTTTATTATGCTGGGTTTTCTGTCTGTGAAGCCTGTTACTTTCGATCTGGGATAGGTGTTACAGCTAAGAAATATTTTGAAAAAGTAGGCACAAGGATTTGATTAAAACTTTAATTGAGCCGGTAAACTTTGCTTTGATTTTCGTTTTTTGTTCTTCATTTTTCTTTTTGACTGTATTTGAAAAGAGGCAAAAATATTAAAAAATAGGTATCTGGTATGAAAGAGCCATGAATGTCTATACCAAGGAATTCTATGTCTAGGTTTTTAATCAGTATTGCATCCAGAAACCTTGGATGAATACGGGTCACTAACTTATTTACTCCTTGTCCAAATGAAAGCCTCATCTGACAGCTTTTGCCAGGTGTTCAAGAAATATAAATATGACAGTTATTATGCATTGTTCCTCCCTTGCTAATACATACTTAAACCAATGGACAAATGTATTATATCAGTATTCTGAGTTTTCTACTTTTTGAATTTGCAGCTTTTCTGAATTTTGATTCTTTCAGATTTTGAAATGCATTTTCAACATTTTTTGTGTCATTTTTCTTTACCATGTTGAATAAGAGAAGACTGTATATTGAACATCAAGCTATGGAAATAGTTTTCTTCTGACAGCACAAACTTAATTGAAAGAATTATGGATGGTTTTCCCCATGTTATTTTGAGAGTCTTAAAACTCTGTAATGATATATATGAATAGCAAAAAATAGAGAGCTGGTTCACATACAGTCTGGGTATTTTTTAGAACTAAATCACTGCAAGTGGATATAGCCATCTCTGAGATGTGATACAAGTTGGTGGATTCGTCCTTATTTCTGACCCAAAAATTCTTTTAGGGGCCTGTTAAGGAAGATCTTACTGGGTTTTTTAGTGTATCTTCAATATTTAGCAGCTCACCCTAATCCTGAATGATTATGGAGTGGAAGATCAGGGGTATTCAGTGATTGTGGTCTTTTTCATTCCTTTGTTGATTTCAGCTGTAGCAATGTGTGTCACTCCATGCTGTAAGATACATTTCTATATGAGATTTACTGAAGAACTGACAAATTGCATATATTTTTAGATTAGAACACTACTTTGTGTCATCTCTCCAAACACCACCTACATGTATTTATTGTATTTTAGTGTCAGTGTGGAACACAAAGAAAGCTGATAATACTTAACTATTTTTACCGTAATCAACAAATAGAGATTTTACACTACCACTGTCTTTGCGTCTGATATACCTGATCATTCTGCTTTCTGTTCTGACTTTAATCTTCTGGAGTTATACTTTGTTTTCTTATCAACTTGGTAACTTTAGTTTTAATTCTACAGGTCCTTCTGTGAGCACACTAGCACTGGAAGTCCTGGCCCTGCTGGGGTGTGGAATGGGTTTTACAGAGATCATGCTTGATTTCATTGTGCAGATGTTGAATGAAGATATATGTATTTCTCTTGAGAGACAGTTTTCTAGTTTCACTGCTTCTCTTAGTACTCATGAGAATCTCAGGCTGTGTTGTCATTGTATCTGCATAACAGCACATAATAATGAGTTCTGACTGTATTGCTTGAAAAATTTCTTTTTCTGGTTTCATTTATGCCAGGTGATGGCAGTAAAGGACCTTTGCTCTTTCAGCATTTACTATGAAGTACAGAAAATATTCAGACTTCTAGCCCGCCTCCAAGGGAGAGGACTCACTTCTTTCATTCCTGTTGCTTCTTTGCAGCTTGTTACGACATCCATTGCAAGATGGAAAAAACAGCATGGCTTGGATTGTAGGCTGTCTGGGTTTTTTTGTTGTTCTTAATAAATACTAAATGCTGTATCTGTTTTTCACTTTCCTTTTTCCATATTGGCCTTCTCATACTATATATTCTAGTATAACCTTTCAATGTATTCCGGACAGTGCATGCTGTAGTGTTTGGTTTTTAGTCTGAAGATATTTAAAACTGTCCCTAGGAGTTCAGCATAGGTTGCATGTTAAGGGAAAGAGAGTGTCCCAGTGAAGCTGTCACTCAGGCAGATGGAAGCATAGCAGTGTTGTCAAAAACATTTTCAAAATGAAAAGCCTTGCAGTGAGTCTGGAGTGTACCTGCTGGAAATGGAACAAATCAGCCATTCACAGCTAGTATTTTATTGATGGCCTAAATGAAGGGAGGGGGGAAAAAAAGGCCAGACCAGAACATACAAATTAATTCAGGTTGGCCTTGAAACTTCCTTTCTTAAGCTTGTATTTAGTAAGCATAGGATAGAAAGGTAGCTTACCATTTCTAAAAAAGCAGCACACAGCAATGACTGTTAATAATGTGCTTTGCCAGTGGTTTTGGTTAGTGCTCTCATGCCATCATAGTGGGGAGTGAGCTAAATGTTTTTCTTGTGGCAAAAAAACCCATCTAAAACTGGGTGTACCATAATCTCATGAGTGCTGTAATGAGAGCAGTCTTGTGTTTTAATTCAGATGATGGAATTAATTGTTAACGTATTTGAAATCTTAACAGTCTAATCCTAGAACCATTACTGGTCCAAATGCAATTGTTACATTTATGCAGAAAAGTATAATAATGATAATAATAATAATAATAATAATCATAATCATGACAACAATACAAAAAAGAGTTAAAATTCATAAGCTGATAAGCTCACTGACACTTCTGGGACATAACTCCAGGGGTTTCATTCTGGTGTTGGTAAAGGTGCTACAGGGGTTCCTCAGCCTTTGGTGGGAATAATATATTCACTGTGTTGCATATGACTTCTTTTTTATTTCCTATACCCCGTTTTTGTTCAGCTGCAGGCCCACTTCTCTTTTAGTGACCATTGCTGAGTTCACAGCTGCAGGATATCAGTTCAGACCTATGTCCCATCTTTTATTTTCTCATGCCTGTACTCCTCTCTGCTCCACCATGTTTCTTCACTTCTGAAGCCTCTGCTGTTGTATCAGGTCTGTGTTTTTCTTGAATTAATTATGTTATTGATAAATGTCTCATTCTACGTGCAATTCCTTGTTATTTCTATCTGTATGAAACTACGATTGTACTGTAGAAGATAACACAGATAAAAAATTAGCCCTAGAACCTGATCATTTAGGAAAAAATGTTGTTAGTGCTTATAAAGTAAAAAGAAGTTGCAGGCAGGTCAAGAAAAGGTTAAATAGATAAAGCTGGACAAGGCTCAGGCCTGATGCCTTGCAAATTCAGTATGCAACATACAGTCAATTTTTACAGGGCAGCACAGTTACCTGTGGCCAGTGGTGTCTCTGAAACCTGAGCCAACCACCTGTGTATGTTTTAGAGTCTGTGTTCCAGCCCAAGCACCAAAGAAAGATTCAGGAGATTTCTTCTGTTGTTTCCAGAGGTGGTTTATTTTATCTTATCTAAAAGTTCTTTCCCTGACTAGCTGAGGTCCGTTCAGGAAATCAGCCCAGGTACACTGCCCGCCCCGGGACAGCATTATCTTTTTATACTATAAACTACGTAAACATTATTTACAATTATCTTCCAATACCTATCACTTGTATTGTACAGTCTGGTTCTACTCTAAACCAATCCAGGAATGCCAACATCACCCAAAAGATGGATGCTAGGAAGAAGGAGGAAGAAGGACAGAACACGCCCAAATTCCTCCATCTTGACCCCAGACCCTTATTATAAACAACTTTAAAAACCTACTTTTTCACCTTGTAATAATCTAACTTATACTCTACTTATTTTTTGTGACTTGTAATTCTTCATGTAAGGGTGATAATTTTTCCCAGGGAGAGAAATCAAAAGCATAGGGGTTTTGAGCACTGTGCCAAGGTTCCTGAGCCCCCTGCCTGGGTCTCTAATCGTCCAGGGAAGCCAGAGGGATGTCTTGTGTTCCCACAGTTACCCACCCCATCTTTATCCTGAACATGGTAGTTCATGTTACAACAAGGTCTTTACACAGCAATTGTTATCTTAGGAACCTGGGTGTGGGGGAGGCAGGTTGAACTTTTTTTGCAGTACAGAAACAGTGTGGTAATTTTCCATTCCTTTTGTCACTTGAACAATGTAATCTCTAGGCCTTGTGGACACCTTTATGGCAACTATTTTGTTTCAGTCTGTCCTTGCTAAGCTACTGAGATTGTTTTAACCTGTCAAACTTGGTAGCACACTTAGGCAACATTCTTTTATTGCATTTATACTGAATTTGACTATTGTTCTGTGGGGAATGAAGTGCAACTGCCAACAGTCATTTTATTTGTCACCTTTAACAATCATCAGGAAAATGGAACTGCATATTATGGGCTAGAAGATACTTAGTCACCCTTAAGCTATTCATCGCTAAGTCCACCTAGACCAAAATTGTACTGTTCCTCTAAATGGCAGCAACATCTAATGCAATAATTCAGTATGTATTAACTGAATAAATGCATGCCATTATCTTTCTATGTTAATTTGGCTTTAGACAAGAAGTAATCAAAGCCAAAGTGAATTATAAATGCAGTAGAACATGTTTGGAAACCTTTTAGAGCTTCACGATCCATTTTTATCTGCTAGTATCTTGCTAGTTCTTCTGAGTATTGGCAAAAATGTGTAATAGAGATACAGTAGCCTGAGCAGTAGATACTTGCAATGATACACTGAAACTGCTGTGTCGGGCAAGTTCATCTCTGCAGTATGGCAAATTCCCTCAGAAACTTAGGATGGCTCTCACCTGAATGCTTGTGGTCTGATTACTATAACCTGAACAATTACAGACTATCATACTACTTTATCTTCCTGCTCACCAAGATGTTTAATTGGCTGTGTCAGTTGTTAAATTCAAAGAATGAAATTTCTGCATTCTTTGAAGAGTTTACAGAGGCTTTTTTACTAAATGCTGAGTTAAAGATTTCTTCTGTTCTGTGTCAAACCCCAAAACAAGGCTAACAATATGGTAGGGAACTTTTTTGGACTGTAATGCTTTCTTTAAGACACTTTAAGACATCAGGAGTCACTATATTTTGATCTAAGGCATTGCTATGCAATCCTTGTTTCAGCTGTGTATATATTAAATAAAAATGAAAATGGCTTGAGCCACCTGTTCTGAATGGCAAGACTGTCTTGGAGATCTGATTCCCAATAACTCTTTCAAATTTTCTATTAGAAGTCGCAGGGTCTGATTTATTTGCTAATCGCTGTACCCCAGTTGGGTAGCAGTACGTAAATTTTACTGCTTTTCTGGTCTTCACTGATCTTATTGTACTATAATAACAGCAGGTCTGATAAGTACTTACAATCAAACTAGACAAAGTGGAGTCAATAATGAGCAAAAGAAGTGTCATACTAGAAATATCAGCATCTGGGGAGTAGCAGATACCTTTCTAGTGTTGAAAAATTTAGAGGGCATGTTGAATGAGAGAAATTAAACAAGAAGAGGTAACAGAAGGGGTAACAGAAGCACTGAAGCTTTGAAAAAAGAAAACTGAAATGAAAAATGCTAGGTTAAACATGTGACAATCTCCACAGAGAAATGTCTCTTACTGTATGAATGTCCAGGATTTTAATGTTTCTCTTTCCCTGTTTGGTTTCTTTGTACAATCTTTTTCCAAAATTACCTTCTTTGAGTGAGAGAAAAACACTTAAGCACACAACAGTGATAGGAAGTAATGAAAAATTAAGCACCTGAGATCTGCAGTTTTGCAGAGACTGGTCGAGTGAAGACTCTTACAAAGGTTTTGCCTCAGTGCATTGCAACATAAGGCCTGTTTTTCATAGGATTGCAAAACTTGAACAGTTCTTCCTCTTCTTAGAATTTCAGCTGTGATCTAAACTCTGGATTTAACTACACAAATACATCAGCTGCACCTTTCCATTCTTCTTACCTACCCAGGAACAGCTCAGCTAAATTGCTTCTGTGTCCTTTGTGATGGTGTTTTATCATCACATTGTATGTTTTGTGATCAATTTCTTTGGGGTTTCTTTTTGTCTCCCAACAACCTTTGGAAAGAGGAAATTCACCTTTTGTTAAACTCTCTCAAAGCAGTAGTAGAGGGAGACATGGCCTGTGATATCTGTGTATCCTGGAAAGATACAGAATGACAGTGCCTTCCTTTCTGTTTTTTGAAGAGTTTTTAGAAGTCCAGTTCCATATTTCCACCAGCATGTCAAAGAGTGGGCAGCAGGTGGTGTCTCACCGGAATTCATATAATATATGATGTCACAGGTTTTGTCCAGTGTGGAACACTTTTTCTGGAAGAAGAGACTGACCAATCAGGCTGACCAATCTCCAGATGAAGAGTGATCTGATCAGTGAGCAATCACCATTGACAAGAAAACCTGGTGAGTCAATACTTCTGGGTCAGCTCAACTCTTCAGCAGGACATCTTGCCTAACCTTCACTCCTAAGTCCTAGTAACCAAACAGTGAGATCTGAGAATAGAAATAAGCCAGCCTGGGAATTGAGAAACGAGAGAAATTCAGCTTGTGCTGTGATGGTATTTGTGCAGCATAAGTGACAATTATAGAGAAGGATTTGTTGAAAGATGATTTTTGCTAGTAGAGTGTCTGAGAGATAGGGTAGCTTGAAATCTGAGGTGGTGATGATGAGCAAGAGTATACCTCATATTTTTAAGAGCAGGTCTAACTATAACTGGAAACAGTGAGTTGCCTGGGGACTGAAATGCTTAGGCCTACTGTAAACATGAAATCGGTGTTGTGTTATTTTTAGACAGTATGAAAGACACCCATATCAAAAATTCACACTGGTTATTTCATATTACCTTAGGATAATAGTTATTTGTGCCTTATGAGAATAGTAGTGTCTTGAGTGAAATATTTTATTCAAAAGTCTATACTGGCTGAATTAATAATTTCTGGGACCTATCTGTACATAGCCATGTTCACAGTCTTATTTTGGGATATGAAAATTAAAACCTAGTGGAGTGTGTCAGCATCTGACTGACACCCAGTATTTACTCACAAACTCTTTTTAGCTGCCTCTTCTTAGCTCTCTTTGCAGAGAATGATGATGTTTCAGATGTTCTAGTGAGGAATGAACCCCTTAAGTTTGAACTCCTACTAGAAGGCTTTAGTCTTTGCAGGAAAACAAGAAGTCTGCGCCTGAACTTGATTCAAAGTCTGAACTGAAACTGCTTTTTACTCCTTGACTGTTCTTCCCTCCATGATAAAATATCATGGAAATGCTGAAATATCATCAAAAGATGGCAGGGAGACTTAAATAAGCAAGCCAAGCAAAAATCAGCAGGAAGAAGACTTTAAACTGTAAAATAAAATAATGTAGAAGACTCTTCCTTATCAAGGAAGGGTAATTGAATTTGTGAATAGAAGGCAAACAATGCCCAGTTTTGAAAAAATGCTGAAATCAGGTATTCTTAAAAAAACAGGATACAGAATAAATCATCTGTCTTAAATTTCTGGCAGGAGAAATATTGTGGGGCATTTTTGGGAGGAGGCTTTTGCTATACAAAAAAGGCAACTTCAGATGAAATATTAATGAAATTACTTAACAGAAAAGGAATAGAGAAAAAAAGAGTAGTCACTCTTTTCTAGAAGTTTATTCCTTGGAAGGATCTTGGCATTAAGAAAAAGCAACCAAAAAGGAATATAAAATATTCTTTTCTTCCAATATCACAGTTAAAACCTGAACAGAAAGATTACCTAACCAAAAGTTCTTAAAAATCAGAAAATTACCTCATATCATGCACTGACTACTATTTTCTTACATATAGCTATGTAAAATAAATGAATGTGTAATTTATCCTAGAACACATTGTATGTAGTATGAGAAAATTTAATAGTGGCACTATATGCAGCATTATAATCAACTTAGAATACAAGTTCTTGACCTAAGTAAGTAGAAAGACTGCAGTACGAGGTTTTATGTGCAACATACATGTGCTAGAAAATCATTACTATTATTCTGCATGTTCGTGGTATTTTTAATTGGTATTTTTCTCCATGCTATACAAATTTTTTTATGATTCTTTCAACAGTTAATTGAAATAAAATATTCTTGCTAGAAAAAGGTTTTATAAACAAATATCACATGATCAATGTTTACTCAAGAATGGGTTCACAGATTATTTTTCTGTTATATTTACCTTTGTGCAGCTATGTTGCACGTGGTCATTATTAAAAGACCTTATTAAAAGAGTTCAGTATTTGAAAAGAATTTCCAGATAGTAGGATTTGTGATTTTATATGTTTCCATTATACGATTGCTATTGCCTAAGTGATAGGGAGCATTAACTGAACAGTTTGTACAAAAATCTAACACTCTAGAAGCAACATTAAGATCTTCCCTGGAGAGGTCAAGTATTACTTTCAGGAACACTGAAATCCTAAGCAAAGGAGGGCTAATAAAACTAAGGGGGATAAGAAATACAAATGCCACATCTTGCATGGTCATCAAAGTTGCAATTACATGCAGTGAAACAAATAGGAGAATCATAAAGTAATATATTGGCTTTTTACTTCTTTTCATTTTTTTAGTACTTGGAGTTCTGAGCATAATATTTCTATAAAAATTTCCATATTTTTAACTGAGAAGAGTTTTTATGAATACTTTAAATGGCACTACCTTACATTAACTACATAAATCACATAATATATTTTAGTTTCTGTGAGAAAGATGAATGTGATCCTTCCATCTTTGATTCTTTTGCCAGCGTGCATATGTTGTGCATATGTAGTCATGTTTCAGTTTTGGAAACAGTCTGCAATACATCATGTTTTCAGATCACTTCATATGTGTGAATGTATAGGAGGAAAGCAAAAATAGTGAAGGGCTGAACAGTTATGCAAGTGAATTAACTATACTATTTACCTCATTCTTATTGCTTCTACTATGTTGATTTCTCAGCTAACTACAGATTAGTTAGCTAACAAGGCTAACTACTGGTATGGTTTGGGTCTGAACTCCTTGGAGCATCTGTTCTTTCCTCCAGGTTCCATGCAGTTCAATGTTCTCCTGTTTAATAATTGGTAAATCAATGGAGTCTTCAGTCAGTAACATGAACCTGTGGAGTTCAAATGAACAGAGGAAAGGATATGACATGTGACTAAATTTTTGAGATGGAGTGCTGGTTTTGGCTGGGGTAGAGTTAATTTTCTTCACAGTGGCTGGTATGGAGCTGTTTTGGATTTGTGCTGAACACGGTGATGATAATGTAAAGATGTTCTTGTTATTGCTGAGCAGGGCTTGCTCAGAGCCAAGGACATTTCTGCTTTTCATATGGCCAGGCTGGTAAGGAAAGTGAGAGGAGACATAGCCAGGACAGGTGACCCCCAACTGACCAAAGGGATATTCCAGTCCAAATGACATCATGTTCAGTGTATAAAGTGGGGGGAAGAAGGAAGGGGGGAATATTTGGAGTGATCAAGTTTTTCTTTCCAAAGCACTATCACACGATGGGGCCCTGCTGTCCTTGAGATGGCTGAACACCTGCCTGCCATGGGAAGCGCTGAACACCTGCCTGCCATGGGAAGCAGTGAATTAATTGCTTGTTTTGCTTTGCTTGTATGTGCAGCTTTTACTTTCCCTATTAAACTGGCTTAATCTCAGCTCATGAGTTTTCTATTTCTTATATTTTTTGCTGGCTGAGGTTAAACCACTACAGGTGGTGGAGAAATGAAAAAGAGATCCTAAGAGCTAGCAGTGAGTAGAGCTATGTATGTGTAAAAGTTTCCTGGGGAAGCTGGAGCTGGAAGCTGGGTTCTGGCTAGTGACACCACACAGCAATGTGGTTCCCAGGAGCTCCAAGAGGGTACCAGCTTTGGGTGTGATCTAGACAACCAATGTTTGACAAATTAAATGGCTGAAGTGGGGTCAGTGTGATTATGATTTTTGAGGAACTACCAGTATTTAAAGGATATATTTTTTTAATATATATATATTTATATATATATATATTTAATATATTTTTTTCTCTATTCTCCCTGCATTTTTAGAGATAGAGTGTTCACCAAGATAAAGGAAAGGCAATGATTAAATTTGCATAATGAAAAAAAATTTGGTTTTGTTATCTTTGTGTTACTTGAATTCCTTGGAAAAACAAACTGATTGTCTTATTGCATATGTCCTTTCTGATAGCTATCATAGACTTATAGCTGGTGATACACTGAACTACCAAAAAGTTAATGTTTTTTCCTTTGCTCTGCTTAATAGACTCCTGATCTTGAGCTGCAAGGTATAGAAAGATAAGTAAAATGGACACACTAGGCAAATGAATCTGATTAAGATAGTAATTAAACATGCACCTGATTTCTTTTTACATGCTGTAAAAAGTTTTCTTAAAGGAATTGTGACTATATTTCTTTTAGCAAATAAAGCTTGTTTGTTTGTTTTTAATAATATCTGGACTGGCAGGGACAGATTCCTATTGACTTTTGCTTAAAATAACTGGATGAGTGTACAAGTTATTATATGAGTAAAAGATAAATTTGGTTTCATGAGCATAATTTTTCTTGTGGAGAGGACTTCTGTTGCTCTAAAATATTTTTATGCCTGGAATACTTGAGGAAAGCAATCTGAAGAAAAGGTCTGGATTAGGAATACCAGCTGTGAAAGGGACTAAGTTCTGGAAGTGAAAGGGACTAAGTGCTTCCTTCTATAAACACATACATTTTTGGAATAAATAGAAGAAAAATTGGCGTGCCTTTAGCAGTTTGATTGGTTACTTTCTCTTACTCTATTATCATGCTCCTAGGAAAAAATCCAGATCTCTTGGTTTTGGATCTCCTGGTTAATGTCAGTGTTCATTGGCTTACAGATTCCAGAATTTAATTGTTTTTTTCTTTTACAGCTTTCAGGGCCACATAAGAAATGGTATAAAAGAATTCCAGTGATAATTATTAAATTAAAGTAACTGTGGAGACATCAATCTGAGGTCTGAAAACAGCATCTGGAATATTTTAAGACAGTAGTATAGAGTACCTATCACAAACAGTCTGTCTTGCTAAAGAGAAATGACTTTGCTGTGAAGCAACATACCATGTATGGAAAATAYGTRTATAAAAACAAGCAAATGAATCTGAAATTAACCAAAAAACCTAGGAAAATAACTCAACGCRAAGGGAAAAATTCTCTTAAGGGAGGCTCAGCCTCCTAAAAGTAGCAGAGATAAAAAGAAATAAGAATGCTCATCCTTCAAACTGAATTGCTTATGGCATTATTTTATTGGAAAATTAAAAAATACTTGTCTGAATGCAGATCCTTAATCCTGGCTTCTTTTTATTTTGTACTGTTTGGTTTTGGAAAATGCTGTCTGCATTCCTTCTATATTTCATACAGGTCTGAGAATATATTAAAAATATGCTGCTATTTCGAATCATATTGAAAGGTGACAAAATATTTAAAGATTTCTTTAAATTAAAAAAATACAGTTTTTGCAGGATTTCTGATTTCTGAAAATCTGACAGATTGAATTTACTTGTTCAATAGTTACCATTTTACTTTGCTTGCTTCAAAATGTGAACTACAGGTAGTTTAAAAAATAGATTGGAAAGTCATCTAGTTTACAGTAATTTCATGACTATAAGGCACACCCTTTTGACTAAAATTTACCCCCGAACCTGGAAGTGCACCTTATAGTCCAGTGCGTCTTATATGATGTACAAAGTTGCGACATTTGCCACCCCAGAAGTGTGAGCCACAATGCGGGGGGCGGTGCTGTGGGAGTGCCGAGTCGCAAGGTGGGGGCCGGAGCGGGTGGCCATGGCAGGCAGGAACCACGCAGGGAGGAAGGGAGCTGGCGCCAGCCCCGGCCACCGCACGGGGAGAGAGGGAGGGGGCGCCGGTCCCAGACATGGTGCGGGGAGAGAAGGAGGCGGCACCGGCTCCGGACGCGGCTTGGGGAGAGAAGGAGGCAGCGCTGGTCCCGCATGAGCCACGCAGGGAGAGAGCAGAGCGGCGCCGGCCCTGGCCCCGTACAAGCCGCGCAAAGGGAGAGGGAGGCAGCGCCTGCCCCGTATGAGCCACGCAGGGAGAGAGCGGCGTCGCGCTAGCCCCGTATGTGCTGCGCGGGGAGAGAGCGGAGCGGTGCAGGCCCCGACTGCCGTGCGGGGAGAGAGGGTAGTGCTGCTGCTGGTGCAGTGGGAGCTGCGCAGGGAAGGCAGGAGCAGGCGGCCACAGAAGCCGCAAGTCGCGGCCACCCTGAGCCAACCCAGACCACAGGCAGCCCCGAGCCACCCTGGACTCCCGCGAGCTGCAGCCGCCCTGAGCCCCGCCTCGCCAGCCAGTGCCACAGGCAGGTGGGAATGCCAAGGCTCACGGCATGGGGAGGGCGCCTGGGACTGAATTTAAAGGCTACGCCAATCTGTGAAAAATGTTTGCAAATTGAGCACATGCCAGTAAACCCACGATGGCACGATTCTGTTACTTATTCGGTACTTTGTTGCACGCCGCATGGCTCCTTATAGTCCAATGCGCCTTATGGTCGTGAAATTACTGTAATTACAAAGTAGTTTACTCAGATGCATCTATATTTTCAAAACCTTGTAGAACCATACAAGATAACAAAGACAGATCTACCTGAGCTTTTTATTCCAGCTCTTTCCAGGGCAGACTGGCTATTAGAAGCAAAAAATCTTTCTAGGCTAGGGTCTTATGGACCTATTTTTGCTATCTAATATCAGAATAGACTTCAAAACTCACAGAGGTGTACTAAAAAATTTATGAGGCTCTGATGAGCTCTCAGCCAATGAAGATACTTTTCATGCTGGACCTGAACTTATTTAATACTCTGTGTATGTCCATTTGAAATCTGTTCTTAAGTTATTGTATGCTTCTGTTTTGCAAAATTCTAACCAAAGTTTTTTTTATTTCTTTAGAACAAAGCTGTTATATATGCTGAAATGTTGGAAATATTTTTTTGCTAATTTCTAAAACAAATGAGGTTACTAATGAACACTTCTTTAAATAGATCATCTGTCCTGGATGAAATTCCTCCTTGTTTGTGACAGTGAAATGGTACAGTGCTCAGGGATGATAAAAGTAGCTGAACGCAAAGTGGATATATATTTAAAAAATAAATATGTGAATAAAAAAAACCCCAAAAAACAACAAAAGCCAAACTCTATAAACACTCTAAAGAGGGGTTGGTGTGTGTATATGAATGTGAATTCCCTCATTAAGGATGTTTTGAAGTTTTGAAAATACTTTTGTACTCTAAAATCAGAAAACAGAATCAGACCCATCAAGTTAATTGCTGCCCATGGCAGTGATCTCTAGTTTCAGTCAGTTCTGCTACTGATACTAGCAAGCCTGTGTGGAAGAGCTGAATCTCCTCAACAGTGTGCAGTAGGCATAACTGTACAATCCAGGCTTCTTTAAAAGCATGTTGAGTTTTTTAAAGTGGGCCCTTTTTTCTGTGAACCACCTGTGCTCAGGTATACAGCCTGGTTTGAACAGCTGGTCCTAAATCTCCTGCGATTGAAATCTCTTTTGTTTCCCCCTCCTGGCTTTAACTGCACTTGTAGTTCCTTTTTCTGTTTCTGATAAAAGATTTCTACTAGGAGTTGCCACGAAGGAAGAACAGTTTTTGACCTGCCAATTGATGCAATACACTGATCTGCCATGAGTGTTGCTCTGTGTGCTGGTTCCTACTTCACAGCAATGCAGCACTTCCCTGGCATTCAGCTGCCAGCTCAGCTTACACTTGACAACTTCCATACTTGCAGGTTCTAAAGTCACTGCTTGACAAGGTGGTCTTTAGGTGAGGCTGAGCTGTGGAAACATCCTGTCTATATCAGTATAGAGCTAGGAAAGCTGTTTATTATTCATATTCTTTGTTTTAGCATAAATGCAATTTCCTGTGAGTTTCCTCTGTGGAAGGGTGCACAAATTTAGGAAAATCTCAGCACTGCTGAAGTGTGCATTTGGTTCTAACACCTTATATTTTAGGTGAAAAAAAAAAAAAGTACTCCACTGTTCAGTCAGCTGGGGAAAGAAGTGAATCGGAGTTTGATTTACTTGAATGTTGTTGTATTTATGCAGATGTCTGCTATTCACTATATTCTGCTACAATTTTGTTTTGAAAAAAAATTTCTAGTTTATAAAAACAGTTTTATAAAATGTATTTAAATAACACTGTTTCTTTGCATCTAGCAGAAACATTACTACTCTATCGAGACCAGTGGAAAAACTTAATTTGCCTCTGTAGCCAAACACTATTTTTCTTTGTAGGCAGAAGATGCAAGCAGTGACATGCATGCAGCAGTCAACTCAAAAATCCCTTCTAACTGCACAACAGACACTGCTATTTATATGATGCAGAAAGGTTTTACTTCTCTTTTTTTATTTTTTTAAATAAATGTAGTTGCTATAGAGATATTTAAAACTCAACACTGTCTCTAGCTACATTCTGTGACCTATTATTCCTGAGGAATAGTCTCCAAAGCATCATAGCAATTGGTTACAATTTTCCTTTTCCTAGAAATTGCCCATTCCCTCTGCATGAGTTGCTCAAATAAAGGGGTTGTCTGCAGATGATCTAGGCAGAGTTGTAGGAAGTTATTTTGCCACTAGCAAAACGCTTGCTGTATGAAGAGAAATCATATATCTGAGAAGCAATTTTTCTGCCTTTGTTCTGACTCTTTGGCAGCCAGGACACTCTATCCACTGATGCAACTTCTGATCCCTAAATGCTCAACTTGTCAGTTAGGAACAGTGGTGTGAGGAAAAACACAGTGCTTATTCCATAGTGTGGAGAAGGATCCAGTTCCCAGGTATGGTATTCACATTTAATGTTGTAAAAGCATATTAGCATATGCAAAGTAACCCTTAATTAAGACAATAGTGGCAAATGTGTTGCTGGTCATAAAATGAGTAAAACCAGTACATCAGATGGTTCTGCTAAAAGAGCTTACAGGAGTTGAACTCACGCACTACATAAACACGTGTTTATAAAAGTGATCAGTGACACATTAAAACTACTGTACAACAAAAATTACAGGGTAGTGAGGAGAAGAATAGGAAGTATCTGGGAGAAAAATTGTCTGATATACAATTGCTGGAATTAATTTGCTTTTCAAGTTCTTGTAGCTTGAGAAAATTTTATGGTCCTGACTCTAAAATGAGCTTGCATTGCACCTCTTGTGATTCTTACAGGAGAATTTACAGCAGGACATAGGGCAGCTGGGCATGGATTTGTTTCCACTTCACACAGAGAAATGAAGCTCCATTAATCTGGTTCCCCTTAAGGTCTCTATCTTTTTCATACCAGTTCATAATGACTACTGTTTTCTGTAAAGGCTTCCAATATGGTACAATGGCACATTTCATGTCATTAACCCACCTGAATGGATACTGTGTGATATCTCTTTAATTTGTGGTTTGTTTGCACAAAAGAATGCCATTTTAAATAATAAAGCAACCTGCGCACGAAAAATAAATTATGCAATTATAAAAGAGATATATAAAGAATGTAGGCAATGTGGGCAAATGTAGGGAAGAAAACAAAAAATACATAAGGCAAACTTCTGACAGGCTGCTGTAGTTTATGATATATAAATACAAATATATAGAAATTATTTTCTATTTCGCTTGCTTATCAGTTCTGTTAGCTGCCATTTCATTGTTTGTATTATGGCTCTGCTACAATGTATGGGGGTTGTCTTGGGTTGCAATACAGGTTGTGTCCAAAAGTGTCTATTCTATCACCATCTGTTGAGACTGGGTGGGGTAGTGATCCTTATCTCTGTGGGATATATCCTGTTAATGGGCCATCCATTGAAACCAGGCGGGGCATTGTTCTTTATCTTTGTACCCCCCATCCTTCCTCTGGGGAGTTATCTTCTGCTAATGGCCCATTGAGTCCCACTGTGTGACTGATAAAATTACTTCATCCCATTGTAAGGTGCTCCAGCCAGGTGGAAGAGCCCATCATTTCTTACCAAGATAAAAACTGAGATTTTGGTACACTAAGGAACCCTTTTTCCATTGGACTCCAGAGGAAAACCGGACTTTTCCACATCACCACTGGACCTTCAGAGGGAAACATCACCTTGTACAGGAGCACAGCTTCAACTGAATCACATCTGTCACTGCAAGAGGACTGCAGCCATCATTTAATGGGACTGCTACCAACACCCTACCTGATGGGGTGTCAGGCTGTACTACGATTTTTTCAGGGTTTGAAGTTTGTTTCTTTGTAGTACTGTATTTNTATTTTAATTTCCCTAGTAAAGAACTGTTATTCCTAATTCCCATATCTTTGCCTGAAAGCCCTTTAATTTCAAAATTATAATAATTTGGAAGGAGGGGTTTTACATTCTTCATTTCAAAGAGAAGCTTCTGCCTTTCTTAGCAGACACCTGTCCTCCAAACTAGGACAGGGTCTGCAAGTAGAGTTTAATATAGTGTTGTACTGCTTTCAGTGTTTTATAACACTAATATACTGAGTAAAAAAATGAACTTTGAGAAATCTATTTTAGTTATCCAATCTGCATTTTTCAGTTCTGAGTCTTTAGAATTCCATAGCTAATTGTATATATTGTCAACAAATCCCACTAATGTTCCTCACACCCTTGTTTTAAAAATAGGCATCTGTTTTTAAAAACGATATAAGATTATTTTGAATCTGTGTTGGCAGATATGTATGGATATTTCTGTGAGTTCAAGGTCAGTTGGTGGGGGAGGAATCTTCAGTTTCATATCAAATATTAACCTGACTTAATGAAGCTGCTCTTTCTAGCTCAGCAACCTGCTGAGAATATGGCCAGAACAAATGGGGGCTCAGTTATCAGGACGATTCCTTTACTTCAGAATACTGTTTTGTAACATTGTCCTGCATACTGTCAAAATTTCCTGTTTGATTCTGAGTGCAGTGAAACTGCCACAAATGAAAAAAACCAATCCAAAGGTTTCTGAATTTTGCAGCTGTATTTAATCATATGGTTATATTTTAATTTATCAAAAATCCTTACCCAAGAAATGCATCCTGTTTGCATACAGTCTGAGCTTGGGTTTGTCACTTGCAAATAGCTGTGTTTTCTTTTACAGACTCAGAATGTAATTGTGCTAATTTAAGAGCACGTTCAATACAAGTAAAAAACCTGGAAAGTGTTAATTTCCAGGCCAGGTTCAGGCCATCTCAGGTGTTCCAGGAAAGGTTAAAAGGAACAGGTGAAGCTATTGCAATGCATAAGGAGGTGGCAGCAGGAATCATTATCTTAGCTGCCGCCCGGTGGTTATGTTTGCTGACGTACGTTAAAGGAGTGAGGAGGAGAGTAGGGTAGTGTATCTATTATATTTACCAGAGTGCAGAAAACAAAGTCCATCATAGTTTTTTGCCTACTTTAGGAGAAAACAGGGGTAGTGGTTTATATTTGTTTGCTTTAGGTATATGATTGTGCCTGTGATTTAAAGGACCTGTGTAGGTGTGCTGGTTTTGTATTAATTGATTTTTAGTGAGGAGGGAAAGGGCCAACCACAGAAGAGATTTTTCTGAGAAGAGCTATTTGTAGCTTCCTCCATGCCTAACAAAACCAACCATTGACTAGTTTTGAAGATTAACACCCAGTTAAACCACTTAATAAAGTTAAATACACCTCCATAAAAACACATTTAAAGAACAGACATGCCTAAGACAACCTCTCTTGTTTCTGGCCTTTAAAGAGGGAAGTTCTTCCCCCTCTGGGCATGGTGGCCAAGCAGCAGAAGGCAGACTGTGGCCCCGGCCTCTAACACCTCGCCAGCATTAAACCCTGTCCCACCAGTCCGGGCTGAGCCAAAATCCCCCAAACCCGAGAGTAGCTATGGGCCAGGCCAGGCCCCAGCGGCTCTCAAGCAAGAAGGAAAAAACCAATCAGCTCCGCAACTAGAATTAAATGCAACAAGAGCCAAAAACCAGCCATGCAGCCAGAACAGCTGCCATTGTTTTGGCCCAAGCCCCTGAGATCCTGGCACAGCCCCCCAACGCACCTGAAATAAATTACATCACCACAAGTGCTCCAGCCTTCATCCAACAGAATTCGCACAACCATCCATAGGCACAGGCAGAAATATTAACTCTTTTACTACACAAATACAACTTGCACATCTTCAGTCCTCTCTCAAGTGAGAAAAAATGACAAAATAAAAACACATTAGAAAACAATGTGAAGACACTAAAGTCAATAAAGACAAAGTCAAATCCCAAATAAGAAAAGAATGAAAAAATACCTTAGTCTTCAGCTAAAATTATTTTGTAAGCCATAATGATAGACGATAATACACTAGAATAGCCCTATAATTCATAAAAAAACCCCATAAGAGACATGGACCATTCAAACTATAGACATAAACAAAAATACCCATGCTAAAATAGGCAAATGTCAAAGTAACTATGATCAAAATAAGAAGCTTAAACAGAGAGAGAGACAAAAATTATAAAAACCCTTTACCCCTCCCAAAATTAGACCCACTACATAATTAGTGCATTAACCTAAAAAACTCAACAAACAAAACCACTACTGTAGGTAAGGATTTTAATTTTATTTCACTGTCTGCATTCTACTACAGATATTTTTCTCCACTGTATATTCCTCTCTTGTTTTAGGTTTCACTTTGAGCTTTGTAACACCTTCCCATGTCTGTAAATAACTCAGATTAAGTCATGAAGAGTTGTTCTTATATGTTTGTTATAAATTTGGTAAGTGGTTCAAATTCATCAGTGCCAAATACTTATTTAGGAAACCTTCTGTGTTTGCTGTTTGGGCTTAGTTGCCTGTCTGTTTGCAAATGTTTGCAATCAAAAATCACATAAAGCATAGGAAGGCAGATTACAGTTGGTGGGTTTTGTTGTGAATTTGCAAGAAAATGAGCCCTGAATAAAATTAAATAGAAGGCATCATTTTTTATTATAGCATGGAGGGATTCATTCAGGGAAAGGTAACCTCTAAACTGAGGGGGAGCAATGTTATTTAGAATTGGTGTGTGGCTTGGCACTCTGCTGAGGGTAGGTTGCAGTGTATTGATGCAGCACGGCAGGAGCAGATTGGAGAATCTGACTGTGATCTCCTTTCATTTACTGTCATGCTGGGTGAATAGGGTAAAGCACCAATTGCTTATATGACTAAGAAATATCGAGAAAGTACTGAATGGACTTTACCTGTCTTACTTAGCAATTTAGCTGCTGGAAATTATTGCAAGCTAGATCATAAGATCAGTCAGAATGAAGAACTGTCATAGAAGAACATCTGTGTTTAAATGATCAAACTGTGCTATCATAAAGATTTTTTAATTCTTGTGCCATATTTATGTGTGAGTAACCATGAGTAGTAATAACATAACAGATGTTATTTATTTTTTTTAAAGTTGAGGAGGTGCCCTAGATGTGGGACTTTTCAGTGAAGAGGTGATATAAAAAACCAGAGGGTGGTATGCTGCTGGCATATCTGGAAGGCTAGACAAGTCAGCATACTGCTTTAATGTCTGGAAAAGTTCCAGGTTTAATGAGCATTTAAGCTCTTTTCTGCTGTGGGAACAGCATAATGAATACTGACAAGCCTGTGTTGCAGGTTGGCTGACACAGCTGTCCTCAGAATTCAAGGGCTTTCATAGTTGCCATCCCTGAGTTCTTTACTCTTTTTTGAGTAACTCCCTGGCCCCAGACTCAGTATCCTTCTTGACAATGAAAGCAAGTCAAAGACTTGGAAAATTGCTTTCTTGCCACTTCTGGAGGTGATCAAGTGTAGTGTCATCTTAAAAATAAAAACCCCTCCTATGTTTCAGTGTGGTGTGCATAAATGTCGATCTTTGTTACATACTCTTCTTGTACCTGCAGATTTGGGGAGGAGAGTGGTGGAAATTCAGAATGCTGCCATCACTGAATAATTGTGGAGTAAACTTCTTTTCCTGAGCATAACATTAAACTCAAGTGAAAGGACCCAAGTATGTTTCACGACACTCTTTGCCCTTATACTGACAGCAAGAAGGGCTGTTTTAAAGCTGTTTTAAAGGAGTATAAAAGAGAAATAGCCAGGGAAGCTATCAGATAAACTAGGATGCTCTGTTGTTATGCCTGTATATTCTGTTAGGTAGGGAAGGCTTAATCTTCTCAAATGCTTATGAGCCATCAGAGAAGAATTTGTTATTCCACAAAGATGAATGTAGGGAGAAAAGTATCAACTAGAGTGAAATATAGTGGAAAAATGCTAACTTTTATTTTAGCTGGGGAGGGTGTACACCATGCAAGTCTGTGGATGCCTAGGGTGGGTTTTTTATGTATTTAAGACAAAGTTGCTCAAAATTTCTTCTTCAGCAAGAGATTGTATATCAAACCTGACAATCACTGTGAAGAAAGAGCTCTTAGAGGCACCCAAGATTATGAATTACTTACAGGAGCCAGTCCTAAGGCCTGGCTGATGATTTTCCCTCATTCAACCCTTCCATAATGGCCTGTGCACATATTATTTTCAGCACATAAGCTGAAAGTCTCTTGAAGATGGCATAATTTGGTTCAGACCAAGTTTTAGAAAGAATTTAAAGCAAAATCTACGATGTAACATGATGCTGGTTTTTTTACTAACTCTCCCGGAGCAAGTGAATAGTGAAATGTAGCTCCTAAAAGGTGGATCTGATTATTAAATAGCAGCTTTGGCAGGTGAGACATCTAAGGGGCTTACAAGGATAGCATTTGTAATATTCAAAGTATACTTCTGCAACATTGTGTCACCTTAAAAACCAGTAGGTGGTAGCAAGGTTTATTGTTTGTGTGACTCTCAGAGTGCAAATGTTTCCTATGTGACTTAAAACTGCATTTGCTTTGCACAGAAATGATTCTTGAGTGTTTTAGTGTTTTGAGTATTAGGTAGTTGGTGTTCTGTTTTGTTTTTCTTTAGGTTTTTTAATTATTATTATTATTATTTTTATTATTTTTTTTTTTCTTCAAGCAGTTGATGCAAAAGGCTGCAGCTGAAATCAGGGCCCTAAATGTTGAATCCACCTTTTGTGTATAAGTTGCTAGATTTTTATTCAACCATTCATGATAAATCATGCTTGGTATAGACTGGAAAGGGCCTTTGGAACTGTCTGGTTTGATCCCTGATCAACTTGCTTATTTTTACTTTGCAGTGAGAAAGAGTATGTAGCTTTTTTGATCTGTTTCAAAATATTTCAAATAAAATGTACTTTGCTCCAGACAGATTCAGTAAGTAGTGTGACTAATTCATTAACAATACCTCCATTTCAAGTTTGCTTTTAATTTTCACTCCCACCAGATTACAAAAGAAATTAGAGGTGTGAAAGATAAATTTCTGGGCTTTGTGCTAGGAACTCTCTTGTCCCCAGTGTTCCAGACTATGTGTATTTGTAGCTTGGTCTGGACTAACTTTCATGTTCCCTTTACTCCTGTTAGTAATGCCATTTCTCGCATGAGAGCAATAACCCTGACAAGAGAAATTCAGTTTGTGAATTGCTCTCGAATCTGAAACTTACAGAGTTAAACTCATGTTGAGTAGCCCCATGCCTCTCCTTCAAGCACTTTGAGGCTTGCTGATCAAGAACACTTATCAAATTGAGCTAAATTAGTGTCCTACAAATTTGGGATGCTCAATTTAGCATTACTGTGAAAAATCCATTTGGGATAATAGACTTTGCCCCCGGGATTTAGAAGAGTCACAAGGAAAAAAAATAGTTCAGTCGCTTGCTAATTAAAAATCAGTAGCATTTGGAAATGTTTTATGCGTCTAATTTTTGACAAATATGAATCACAGAATATCCTGAGCTGGAAGTGACCCACAAGTATCATCAGAATCCCACTCCTGACCCCACACAGGACAGTCCCAAGAGACACCATGCAACTGAGAGCTTTGTCCAAACACTCCTTGAACTCTATCAGGCTTGGTGCTGTACTCACTTCTCTGGGGAGCCTATTCCAGTGCCCAACCACCCTCTGGGTGAAGAACCTTGTCCTAATATCCGACCTAAACTTGCCCTGACACAGCTTCAGGCCGTTCCCTTTGGTCTTGTCCCCTGTCACCAGAAAGAAAAGATCAGTGCCTCTCCCTCTGACTTCTGTTTGTGATAAAGTTGTAACTGCGATGAGGTTTCCCCTCAGTCTCCTCCTCTCCAGGCTGAGCAGACCTATTTATTTCAGACATTTCTCATACAACTTCCCACAGTCCCCTCCCTTGCCCAGCTGTGATGCTGTCCTTGATGCACCTCAGGGCCGGGTTGTCTCTCCTGGCTGCCAGGACACTGCTAAATCCTGTTCAACTTGTCATTGACTGGGCCCCTCCGGTCTCTTTCTGCAATGCCACTCTATAACCTCTTGTATCCTTTGTTGTATGTGTGTGATAGATTCTCTAGATAAGTTAATGCAGAGAGATACTCATGAAGACTAAGGAGGTCTGTTACGGTGTCTGTTCTGCTACACTAGTCTTACCTTTCTTTATAGATGACCTGAGCTGAAAAATGGGATAGGTTGCTGGGCATTTACTCCTGGCTGTTGGTCTCCAGAAGGGCTGTTAGGTTTGCAGATCACTGATGTTTAGAAAAAGGACTATATTAACAATTTAACAATATAAATTGTGGCTAGAAGACATTGAAATACTAATGTCAGAAGAAAAAGGTACATCTTTGCAGTAATGTATAATCTTGAAATTGCAGTCAAAGCTGTTTGTCATCCACCATTTCTGAAGCCGTCTTAGGACCCAGATTTTTTTATTTTGTTTATTTAAGCAAAATTGAGCCTACCTAGGCATGCCATTGTTAATACGCAGAAGGGTTAAATAAAAGGAAAAGAGAAAATGAAGTAGACAATGAAAACAACTTTGTATAAGGAAGCAATGGAACTGGGCTACAATTTAGAATACAATCTAGTTGTAAGAGGAGATTCTTTTTGTGCATACCTTGATGGGAGTGAGAGAAAAAGAAATCTCAACATCTTTTTCTACAAGAGCCTTGATAAATCTAGAGAATTTATTATAATTGACCTTTGCAGCACAGAAATTATGTTCATGAACTAAGAGGCCTTTCCTAGTCTTCATTGGCAGAAACTCTTTTGTAGTTACATGATCTACTTGGCTTTATCATTACACAAAGATAACATAATACAGTTTAGGGGAATATTTATGAATTCTTGTGTAAAAAATGATACATATATCCATTTGTGTAAATAAGCCTGCTTCCATCCGGTGTGGGGAACATGAAAATGCTTTTATTACCTTCTATGCCAGAAAGAGTATTCAGAATTATAAATATGTATAGTAACTAGGCTGTTGATAACTACAGTAGACACTATAACTTTTAGCCAACTGTCATAGACAAAAAAGCCAAGTAAAATACTGGGGGAAGAAAAGAATGATAACAAAAATTGGAACGCCTTCCATCTCCCCCTGCCCCCCAAGACTGTGTGCATCTTCCTAGTCTTCTTCATAGGAGACAATATAATGCAGATGTTGTAAATCCCGTT